>LNAC01000433.1:876630-947776 GCA_002007465.1 Ailurus styani | reverse complement strand
GCCCCCCCCGCCCCCCGGCGTACCCCGGCCGCGCTGGCGGCCGCTCGGGGCTGACGGGTTGCCCGGGCATCGGAATTCACTCTTAAAATGACACCCTTTTTAGGGAGATTAGTTTTCCTTGACTTTGGGGAAGCCATGATGTATTGCATTCCCACTACCAAGAAGATAACCCTTTCTTCCTTGTGAAGTTCATGGCTCCTGAGACTCTCTGCAGTGGAGACAGTCCTTGTGCAACATGGCCATACTCTCCTAAACAGCGTAGTCCGTAAAGTTACAGGAGAAGTTTATTTTCTTTCTGACACCCTGTTTGGTCGCTTCTGGAACACTTTGAAAAGCCCGTATTGTTCCACCACGTGGCTCTAGCCTTGTTGATGTACCTGTTATTTCTCCCAGGGCAAGATTCTTGATCACGCTCCCCGTTTCTTTCTGTGGAATCCCTCCTGACGTGCCCTCCCTTCTCTGCTTTTCCCTGTCCCGACAATACTGGGACGGTGGTGATCCACCTAAGAAGGAAAAAAAGGGGGGGGAGAAGTCAATTTTCCCCCATTTGTAGGGACGATTCTAGAACAAAATTTGCCTTTTTAAAGATACGCAAGCCACCCCAGAGGAAAAGTCCTCAATTGCTGCTTTTCTCCTTTCCGCATAGTTCCCAGCACATCAAGAACTGATTAATAAATATAAACTGTATCCTTATACAGTTTATCAGTGTGTAAAATGTACACTGTTTATTCCCATAATTATCAGACATCTAACAGTCCCTGTTGGCGAAATGACTCGCTTACGGATTTCTTACTGCAAAACACAATAATGGGTCACATAATTACTCTATAGTAACCCAACCCACTTATTTTTAAGAAAGTCGTCCCTGTGACACCAAGGCTAAAAAGAGTGTCTCCAAAGCTCTTGTAAATATTTAGCTCTGAGAGTTGTGGCATTCTGAATTACTAATATCTCTTATCAATTTTAATTTTCATTTGTTTCCAGTTTTAACATCAACATATTTATGAGAATCAAATTTGTCCTGTAAGCCATAATGCCCTGAAATATTTCTCCAAGTCTCACCATAAAGTGAATTAAACCATAAAATTAAGTATTGCGTAAACTACAGTGGATTATATACTCTGGGCTTTCATGTAGTTGAAAAGTTATAAACTTTTATTTCTGCTCCACTTTGCTCTTCTATAGTCATTTCACAAATTTCTATGATAAAATCATGTCAGGTCTTATAGAATTATTATTATTTATTATAGAACTGTTATTTATTTAAATAGCATTGTTCTTTCCCTTAGACCGTGCCATCATAAATTTGGCAGAATCTGACCTTTATGGTATGCTGGTAATCCACAAAGAGTGTGTGCTGGATTTCTCTTCCTCTTCCTTATCAACACATCACAGTCTTACAGGGAGCAGGGCACGTTTATCCATGGGAATGTCCCTCCCAGATTTCAGGGAGAAAGCCCTCATTCTTTCTTAAGCCGGATATTCTTGGCTAACATCTCTCAGTTTTAGTAATTTCTGCATCTTAAGAAAAGTCTTCACTCTTCTTGACTACCAACGACTAAATTAGATACTGAGAGATATTTCTTAGTACTTTTCCCATTTGGGGGGACTTACTTAAACTGGAAGGTACGTTTAAAATTTCAGGACAGTGCCACTTCTCTGCCTTAATAAAAAGGGTATCTTGTCCCGAATGTCTAGGATAGGACATGGCACAAAGTACACACACAGTGTTTGTTGAATGAATTAATGAGTGAATGAAAATATAAATCTGTACCCTATGTACAGTTTATACAATACTTTCCTCTTGGGATGGCTTATTGGCAAGATCATAAATGCACTTGGGAGACTTGCAGACCTGAGTTCAAATCCTCTCAGCAGGATTTATATCAGACAAGTTGCTTAACTTTTCTTAGCCTTAATTTCCTCCTTTGTGAACTGACAGTTACAACTACTTCAACAGTTTATTATGAGAATTAAATGTGGTAAAATCTTAAAATCTAAAACGTAGTGAATGCACAGCAAGCTAAAATTCCTTTTAGCTTAAAATTCCTAAATGCGAATATATTCATTATTTTAACACTAACTGCTACAATAAATAAACACAAAAATCTATCTGGGCACAAAATAACAGAGGTGTATTTGTCACCCATGTTAAGTCCTGAATGCAGGCAAGTCACCTCTAAACATTTATTTTTACAAATGCTTAGGGTCTGGGAAGCCTGGGTGGCTCAGTCGGTTGGGCATCTGCCTTTGGCTCAGCTCATGATCCCAGGGTCCTGGGATCAAGTCCCACATAGGGCTCCTTGCTCAGTGGGGAGCCCGCTTCTCCCTCTGGCTGCCGCTTTCTCTGCTGTGCGTACTCTCTCTCTCTCTGACAAATACACAAATAAAGTCTTTAAAAAACAAACAAGAAAACAAATGCTTAGGATCCATGTTTTTTCCATGTCAGAGCTCTGACGTGTTCAATTCATAATCATGACTTCAAGCAGCCAGAAGGAGGGAAAGCATGGAGATCATGGAGAACCTTCAGGCAAGGTTTCGACACCTCACTTCCACTTATATTCTTTTGGCCAGAACTCTCCTCCGTAGCCACCTAAGTACGAGGCAGGCCATGAAATGGAGTCAGTCTAGGCCAGGAAAGAAAAAAATGAAATAGTTTTGATAAACAGCCCGCCAGTTTCTGCCACAGTTGGTTTCCGAAGTAACCATGTTAAAGCCACGGCTGTAATTAATGAATATTCTGGATGATTAATAGAACAATTTTCAGAAGAGCATAGTTTAAACCTAGGTGTATGTAGCAGAAGAGTCTGTGGCAATAGTTATTAATACATGTCGTCTTGGAGCGCCTGGGTGGCTCAGTCGTTAAGCGTCTGCCTTCGGCTCAGGTCACAATCCCAGGGTCCTGGGATCGAGTCCCACTTCGGGCTCCCGGCTCAGCAGGAAGTCTGCTTCTCCCTCTCCCACTCCCCCTGCTTGTGTTCCTTCTCTTGCTGTGTCTCTCTCTGTCAAATAAATAAATAAAATCTTTAAAAAAAAAATACAGATTGTCTTTTTCACAGATGTCCTTCTTCAGGTGTAGGTCAAATGTCTGTGTTAGTAACACATGAGAACACCTGAGAACAGGTATGCCACCAATCTGATGCCACAAAAACTGGGATGCTTAAAGCCCTCTGGAAACCTCCCTCTTATTTCATTGTCGGATTTTCTCTCCCTGCTGTGTTACTCAGTATGAATGAACATTTTTTCATTCATATTGTCCTTCTAAGTCTGACAGCAAAGGAAGCAATCGCTGGACATTACATGTAGAGTTTCAGGACACTTGAGTCACAGAAATTACCGACCACAGTTAAATAACTGCCCAGAGCTAGAATTCATGATCTAATTCCAAAGCCACCAGCATGCATAATTATTATCCCTGGCTGTGTGGGAGAATCAAGGTAAGCAATAAAATGAACGCACACATACTGTATTCCCAGAACCCTGTTTGAGGATAGAATTTTTAACTTCCTGAGGTGCTGTGCATGTCTAGCTGTTTCCGAATCTGCTCTGTGGGCCTGAACTTTCCAACAGGACAGCTCGCAGTGAAGCCACCACGGTGAATTTCCAACCCTCACCTAAATCATTACCCCAACCCTTCCTCAGTTGTCTCAGGTAAGTATGGTTCTGTTCCAGGAAATGCCCCCATCCATTTAAAACACAATGTCTTCTGCTAATGAAAATACCTTCAGAATCACCTGGAACGTTTCAAATCTATACCTGACTTCTGCCCCTGCCCCCACAATGAAGCCTTTCAATTGCTGACTTTGTAATATGTCATTAAATAATCCTGGTTTGCTATTGTATAGCAGGAGGAAATTCAGTCAGAGAATTTTTCTCTCAGCTGTTAGTTACTAGACGGAACTATGGCCACTTTAAGTTGCAAACACCATCTCAATTCAGAAATTAGATATTAATCAAAACATGGAATTTAATTTATAATTCAAGCGTCCTTTAGGCTGGAAGCTGGTAGTAAGGAAAGCAGGCGAGCTCAGCTTCTTGGTTTCTCGATCTTGTCTTCCCGCCCACGAGTCAGTCCCTGGGTGAAGGATGGAACAGTCCTCCTCCAGCGGGTTTGGTTGGAAGCCAGTTTTGCACTCTCTCTTTGGGGTCACTTCTGGGCTCCTCTAACTGCAGTCCCTATGACAACAATGACACACCTCGTGATCCTTGTGACCCCCCTCCCCGGCTTGTTTCCTCAGCACTATTGGAGTCTTCCTACCAGTCCCTCCACCACGGGCAGAAGGTCTCCTAGGAGGGACCCAAGATGGCCCCAGGCCAGCTCTCTCTCTTCCCAGAGGGAGATACTTACGCATCCTTCGCTCTGCAGGCCACTCTTCCTGTCTTGGTTCTGCCACAGAGGCTCTTGGGGCAGCCTGCCTCACAGTTTCCACAGAATCCCTTCATTGGAGGGAATGTGTTGCAAACTCTCCAGTGAGCCCATGGAAGCCCGTGGAAGGCCATGGAAGCCCCCAGCATGAGCTGAAGAAGTATCCCGCACCCCCGCCCTCCCCAATCAGACGAGGACCTCGACTTTCCTCAGTGTAATCCCTTCAAATCTCTATTGAATTTTCTCCACTATTTTATATTCTTAAAGTGACTGAGTGTTCCAGTCATAGAATAGACTTTGAGCTATTTCCTTCATAATAGTTAACTAACCTGAATTTCCCTGCTTTTTGTATCTTGGGATCTCAGTTAAAACTTAAGTTTTAAATTCTTCTTAAAAAGTGTATTCTCTCAATGGTATAAGCATTTTGTTGTTTCTTATTTAGGCAGTGCTCACATGTTCACATATTAAAAAATTATCAGCTATTACCAAAAAATATATATTAAGGTTAACAGGTGTTCAAGGCACAAAATTAACTGAAATAGTATCTTCTTTACATTTGTTTATGTTTATTTTGTTTGTTTATATTTCTGTTTGACAAAACATGTGACAAACAACGCATTAGCTTTTTCATGTATTGTTACCTACATTGATGATATTAAATAATTAGACTCTTGTCTTGGTTAATTTCTCAGAATTTAATTTAGAGAATTTTAAGTTGAATGCTATGAAAGTTTATCTCCGAAAAGCCTACAAATATGCCACAAAATCAAAATATGCAAGTACAGTTTGTACTAAGAGTTGGTCACTTGAATGAAGGTATGAAGGTGACACTGAGTCATAAAAACTTCTGAATATGGACATGAAGCTCAAATAGATTTTTTTTTAAATAGCATAAGCTTGCCTTGAGTTGTCTCTGCCTGTGATTGCCAAGAGGACTTACCTTCCTTTGTTTTATATCGAAGTATAAACAATCTAGAAAATGATGGACTTTGCAATCAAGGGTTGGTATCCAAAATATATAAAGAACTGATGATGCACCTCAACACCCAGAAAACACATGATCCAATTAAGAAATGGGAAGAAGACACGAACAGATATTTCTCTAAAGAATACATACAGGTGGCCAACAGCCACACAAAAAGATGCTCAACATCACTAATTGTCAGGGAAATGCAAATCAAAACTGCAATGAGATACCACCTAACACCTGTCAGAATGGCTAAAATCAACAATACAAGAAACAAGAGATATTGGTGAGGATGTGGAGAACAGAGAACGCTTGCGCACAATTGGTGGGAATGCAAACTGGTGCAACCACTCTGGAAAAGAGTATGGAGATTCCTCAAAAAGTTAAAAATAGAACTACCCTACAATCCAGTAATCACACTACTGGATATTTACCCAAGAAATACAAAAACATTAATTCAAAGGGATGCATGCACCCCTATGTATATAGCAGTAGTATTTACAATAGCCAAAATATGGAAACAACCCAAGTGTCCAACGACTAATGAGTAGATAAAGAAGATATGGCAAGAAACGAAACCTGCCATTTGCCATTGCAAATGACATGGATGGAGCAAGAGAGTATAATGCTAAGCGAAATCAGTCAGTCAGAGAAAGACAAATACCATATAATTTCACTCAGACATGGAATTGAAGAAACAAAACAAATGAGCAAAGGAGAAAAAAGAAATAGACTCAACTATAGAGAACAAACTGATGGAAGGTGGGGGGGGGTGGGTGAGATACGCGATAGAGATTAAGAGTACACTTAACCATGACCAGCAGGGAGTAATGTATGGAAGTGTTGAATCACTATACTGCACACCTGAAACTAATGTAACACTGTATGTTAACTATACTGGAATTAAAATTATAAACTTAATTTTTAAAAAAGAACATGGTGGACTTTGGAATGGACTTTGGTGTCTAGTATAAACTTCTTAACTTTATCCTGCTCCATTGAAAGTGTTACTATGCAGGTGCCTGGGTGGCCCAGTACGTGGAGCAAATGACTCCTGGTTTTGGCTGTCGTGGTCTTGGGGTCCTGACAGTAAGCCCCGCGTTAGGCTCCACAGTGGGTGCAGGGTCTGCTTGGGATTCTCTGCCTCTCTCTCTCTCCCTCTCCTCTGCTCCCCTGCTCTTGAAAGCTCTCCCTCTCAAATAAGTAAATAAATAAATAAATAAAATCTTAAAAAAGAAGAAAGTGCTACCATGAGTCTTGAGTGTACAAGTCAGAGAATAACAATTTATAAGCATGTCATAGGTCTCCTTCCACCGCTCATTTTCTTAAAAGCTCCTTCCTTATAGATATCTTTTTCCAAGTACCTGAGAAACTTCTTGAGCTACATAACATCTAGACATCTTATCATGAGCCAAAGCTTCTTTAGATGATTCATAAGAAAAAATGTATAAAGAGTGAGAATAAAGGCAAAGTCTCCATTTTTGTTACTCTTCATGCATTTCCTCCTTCAAGTGAAAGATGGGATATCATAACCTCTTTTTCTTAAATCTCCAGGGTTTCAAAAAGCTTATTTGCTTATGTGCTTGTCCAATTGTCTTCCCTGATAAAATGTTTTACACCTCAGGTCAGGACCATTCACATTTGAACTTTCCCTTCAACTTAGTTCCATAAAAACTTGTTAACTCTATACAGATGAAAGTCTAGAGTGCCTGCTAGTGCCTACTTTCAAGAGGTTCCATCTATTGGGAGAACAAACATAAATAAACAACGATACACCAAATACTTGCGACAATAGAAATATGTGTAAAGGGATAAAAGAGCACACAGGGAGCATTAACAATTAATGAGAGGAAATAAGTCTGGCAACCTAAAGAGAAGTTAATGACATCTTAGCTGAGCTTTAAAATGAGGTCAAAAGTTGATGGGACAGGAGGAGACATTCCACACAGTGAAAGGAATGCAAAGAAAAGCAAGAAAGAGTAACATCAGGGACTCTGGGAAAAGAAAAGGGGTGCAGAAAAGGTTTAAAGGACCCAAAGAAATCTGAGCTGGTCCTACAGAATAGTCATGAGAGGAAATAAGAGTGCACATTAATGCAAGAGCAGTGGAGAAGGAGAAGAAGGAAGAATCTCCAAGAGCAACTTATGATGCAAAGTCAGGTGCACTGAGTGACCAGATGGTGGGAAAGATGATGCTCAAAATTCTGTCCTTCTACCACTGGGAGACGGGATGGTGTGTGTGTGTGTGTGTGTGTGAGAGAGAGAGAGAGAGAGAGAGAGAGAGAGAGAGAGAGAGAGTGCGCATGCATACACTGGGGTTGTTATTGCCTAGTTTGGAGGAGTATTCTTAAGAGGCAGGGTTATGAGGGAGAAAAGAGGGAATGAGCCATTTTGGACGTGTTAAAATTGGCATACACGTGTGAGACATTCAGGTAGATACAGTAATAAACACAAGCACCAACTAATTTAGGGCTTACTCTGTGCCAAGCATTGTGCTAAGCACTCTACAGGAACCAACTGACTTAGCATCTTTGGCATTGGGGGATATGAAAAGACGGAGGTTAAAAGACATGGTCTGAAATTACAGGTCTGCACCAGAGCGTGCGGTGAGTGGCACCAGGCAGCCATGTGACGTTAAGAACTGAGCCTTCAGAAGTACTCACACTTGAAGGCAGAAGGGGATGGAGAGAAAAAATAGCCAAATGGGTAAGTAGAGAAACAGGAGAAGTTATGAAAGTCAAGGTAGGACAGAGTTTCAAAAAGGAGGCTGTATTCTCCAGTGGAAATGCTGGAGGGAGGGTCAGGTAAAGGAGAAAATCTGGTAAGTCCCTTCTGACTTTTACGACTGGGACGTCATCAGTTGTCTTGGTGGAAGCGATCTCATCGTGGAGTGGGGTTGAAAGCTTCACCCAAGAGAGTTGAAGAGAACCTGGCCTCTTGAGGAAGAGGGGGTAGTGCAGTGGTGGGGGTAGAAACGAATATTTATTGAGACCTACTATGGGCTCAGCTTGGTGCTGGCACTTTGTTTAAAGGTGGCAGGATGAGATTTTGAAGTATCGATAGTTGTTTTCTGGTTTCCGATTCCCGTAGCTCTTCTCCACCCTTGAGAGAGCCAGAAGCTTGTTGCGTTGGGAGAGAGACGGCAGAGCAGATTGATAAGGAAAGGAGTCCTTTCCTGCCTTTTTAGTTTCAAAAGCCTAACCCGGGGAGAATGGAAATGATTCTAGAACTTTTGTTTGGGAGAATTTTGAGGCCAAGAACAAGGCTTCACACACCCTTATGCCCCGCACACCCTAAGGCTTCACACCACCACAGTCCTCTGGCTAGAACAGTCCTCTGGCTAGACCAGTCCCGTGGCTGGCTGGAGGAAGAGAGTACAGGGGTCAGGGGACAGGGCTCTGGGGAAGGGCAGACCCTGTACCCTGCCTGTTGGGCCAGCCTGAGTGGGAAAAATGAGTCAATAACCTGACAGCCTTGACAATTCCCAAAGGAGGGAAGTTGTGTTTCTTTAAGAGCCTGGTTGGAGGGAGGAGGAACCAGAGGTTGACCTGTCCCTGTGGTTCATGTAGGCATTCAGAGAGCTTCCAGGGGTCCAGCATGACAAGAGCAACAACTGGATTCCTGTGTGGCTAAGATTTCTGAGGTTACACAGTGCTCTAGGCAGACGTCTGAGGGCTCCATGCTGAACTGTTATGCGGGATCTGCGTTACAGTTCTAGCACACCAGCAAATGACAGTGAAGGGACTGAGGGACAGACAGCTCAGTGGTAACTTTGAAGGACCAACGACCAAGGGACAACTGAGGTGACAGATGTCTCAGAAGATGCCAGTGTGCACAGACAACCAAGACCAATATCCCTTTCTCTCCATTAATTGGTACCATGAAGCCATTCTCCCCACCGCCTTCCCTCAGAACTTCACCATGATGCCAGGCTTTCTGGAAGCTTCTAACCATCCAGCAAAATAAAGACTCAAAAAAAGAAATCAAGTTAAGTTCTAGAAATAAAGGTACATTTCCTAAACACTTGAATTGGGGAAATCAAATTCATGCCTACCATATGTATCCTGATACTTCCTCCTTATTACAACGTCGCCAAATAGGAAAAGCCCTTCCCACATTATAGGAGATGAACTAGGTTCTGAGAGATTCAGGAATTTCCTAGGCTAGCAAGAGACAAAGCAAGGACTCACCCCAAGGTCCCTCTTACCCCACAGCCAATGTTCTTTCCACCAGACCACTTTGCTCTTTCAAAAATTTTGGCAGAGAAGAGGAGTGGAAACCAAAGGGGGATTGGGGGCGGTGGAATTCTTTTGAAAGAATGAGAGAAATTAGACAATGTGAATGGGGAAGGGAAAAGAGTCAGTGGAGGGTAAGAGATTGAAAATGAAGGAAAAAGGTAGATCATGTCTCAAGGAATGATTCTATAGGATGTGAGAAGTGAGGAAAGATAAAGGGCTAAACCTTGAATGGAAGGTGGGTGCTTCCCAAAGATAGGAGAGAATACGGAGAGGCTTTGCTTGGGTAGTTTTGTAGACGGAAGGGAGGAATTTGGGCAAGGCTTGTAGGATGCATGTAGGATGAAGGCTGGACCGTAACTGCTTGCATTCAGTGCCTTGAATGTCAAGTGCTATGTATCATGAATTTGATTGAGTTCCTTCAACACTGTAGTAGTGTCATGCCCAGATAGGCATCCCCTCCTTGCAGGACTGAAGCAGACAGTTCTCCAGCTAGGAATCTTGGTCACTGACCCTTCTTAATTGTGTCCCCTGAAGAACTGCCCACAGCTGAGAGAGCTACTTGACCCCATATGACATCCGCTTCCCAATGACTCTTCAGTCCCAAGACCTGAGGTCCAGCCCCTTGCCTGGGGCCAGGGCAAATCTACAGGGCCACATACCCCCCCCCCACACTGCCCTGGGATCAGCTGAGGTCTTTGTCCCTGTGATCTGCTGACTTCCCCCTCTGCCCAATCCTGCTTTCTTCAGTCCCCCAAAAGGCTTCTGTCCCGACAGTGCTCCCCCTAAAAACTTCCTGTCGCCCAATCTCTGTTGCAGTCTGTGTCACTGGGAACTGAACCTGGGGAGGAAAAACGCCAGCATGCCTTGGGGAAATCAATGTTTTGCGAATGAACAGCTCTGTGGAGGGTAACAACCCCCTTTTTTCCTGCCCTCATTTTTTCAAACATGCAGATTAAAGTGATACTCCTGACTTCTCTCATCCCTTCCTCCCTCGTTCCCAGAGATTTATTTGATACGGGAGTCTGGGAATAAGTCACCAGGCCCTTAGCCCATTTGGGGAGCTTCTGGAAGATAAGTCAGCTCCCCCTCATGCAAAAAGAGACCCGCTCTGCAGGCATGGCCTGTGGTTTTCTGGTTCTGGGACAAAGCGTCAGTGATCTCACCTGCCGCAGGCCTAGATTCACATTTTCCAACCCAACCCATACTGATTCGAAGGGGCCGTTTTCTGGTCCAATGCTTATCTTTTGTATTGTGTTTCTCCCTTGGGATCCAAACTCACAAAGAGGAGAGCGGGTAGATGTTTCACTCCCTGAAAACTTCACCCCTGCTGCACTTTTGGAAGGGGGGAAAGGAAAACACTACTTAGTGTTTGGGTGGCTTTTGAGGACAAGAGCTGGCCAGAATGACAACGGATGTGAAAAATAAACACGATGAGGAATAGAAGATAAAGAAAAATATAATGTATAATGGTTGGAACATGTCCCTGATCTCTAGTCCTGGAGGCAAAGCGGTTCCCACGTAAGTGTGAGCCACAAACAGAAGGTACCCAGGCTCCTGGTCATTAGATTTAAATAATTATCCTTTGATTCTCCAAATTTGGGACTTAATTCAAAAGATTGACTCTGTCACAGAGAAGAACTGCAACAGCTTTTTGATGAAATCAGTTTTGCCATTAACTTAATGACATTTTATTACAAAAAGGTAAGTATGCTAAATGAATCCACATATGAAAACCTCTATTCAGATTTGCAGAAGTGATGGTAAGGGGGACACTATTTTTATTAATGCCTATTTTAAATTACTTTAATTTAACTTCATTTTACCGCAAGCTACCTCCAAATTATTTTTTCAGGCTTAGTCCCGAGTTAAGGATGACTCTGAAATGTCCATAGCCAGAAATTAGGTAAGATTTTGTTTGTTTCGAGAATAAAAAGGCTAAAGAGCATTTACATTTTAGACCAGTTGGGTGTTTTGGGTGTGCAGTTTCCATATTTAATGTAACCCTACTTTTGATGTCCATTTCTGTTATCCCAGACCGGAAGGAAGCAGGTTACAAGAGCTAGAAAGCATGTATTTGGTCCTTCTCATCTGTTTAGGTCGATGTTAGGATTTCTAAGCTACCCTTAAGTATTGATGGAATGAATCCATAAATCATTTGTTATTTGCCAGTTGTATTGCTTATGGATAATGGTGTTATCAGGGGTGCCTAGGTGTTTCAGTCCATTAAGCGCCCGACTCTTGGTTTTGGCTCAGGTCATGATCTCACAGGTCATGAGGCATGGGGCTTGAGCATTCCCTTCCTCTGCACCTCTCCCCACTCGCTCTCTAAATAAATAAATCAATTCTAAAAAATAATGGCATTATCCGTTTCCTCGAAAGCATTCAGATTTCCTATAAGCATGAAAGCGATGCAAGTGTAATTTTCCACTGCTTATTATAAGATTACAAGGTGCAGAAAATGGGGGAGGGGAGGGCCTTCAAACTTCTCATCTTACTGTAATATTCCTCGTCCTCTATGAGAGCAGGAATGTCTGAGCTCCCAGAATGACTCTGCTCTCAGAGGTGATGATGGGTTTGTTCTGAGCTATCGACACTCATACCTGGGCCTCTTGTGATCAATGACACACAATTTGGAGACGGCTGACTGGGGTTAATGGTGCAATCTGTGGCTTTGGAACAGAGTTCTTCTCTATGTGAAACTAATTGGCCCATATGGGGATTAAACTGGTAACAGTGTCCTCATTTGTCAACCCTTCTACTCGGTGTTTGAATCTGGTTGCTCTTGAGCACTGCCCCTAATTCAGCCAGTGCCTTTTCACATCATAATATCCTAAGCTGGGAAGGAGGAAGAGGGAATTTTTTAAATATACAAGCAATTCATCAAACCCCAACCACTGTAAGAAAATCATTAATATAAAAATGATATAATAATCATGCGATTGCCAGTTATTCTTCAGTGAATATCCCTGAGCTGTGGGAAACAAAATAGAAAGCAAGTCTGCTTCCCTTTAGGAAGCTTATTCCATGGCAAATTCCAGAATTACTTTAGAAATTGTCAAGACATGCCTTCAGAGCACCCTCCTGCCTGCCCAGTCACTGCTGAGAGTTATCGCCTCAACAGTTTGGCTCCCCTAAACCATCGGGTTTCAAAAGGGCCTGACCTTCTTTCCTCACTTTATTTCTTTGTTTCGATGTTCATCAGAGGGTTTTCTTTACTCCTGACCCCAGAATATTTTTTAAATATATTTGCCAATGACACAATTAATGTCCTGACGTTGAAAAAACAAAACTGCACATTCTTTGCCACAAAATAGAAGTCCATCCTTCAATACAAACTTGAATTCAGACTTCAATTCAACTGAGGACACATTTCAACAATACATCATATTTAAATTCAAAGCTTCTTTCTAAAATTTTCTCTCATTTTCTTCTTGATTAACCTGATGACTTCCTCCAATTCAACTGATTTTTAACTAATGCACATAAAAACAAGCCCCAGGTTGTCAATTAAGTGTCCTATGGTTGAGCCTACAGAGTAGTAGAAATGCAAAAGCCGAACTTGTAAAAACACAGGGCGGGGTGGGGGTGGGTGGGAGGATAAGACTGATGTTACTGAAGGCTTTGAACTTGCAATGAGTTGTAAATAGGCCATAGAGTTTTGTTTTTTTTTAATTTATTTATTTTAGAGAGAGAGAGACAACCTGAGCCCTGGAACACAAGTCAGGGGAGGGGCAGAGGGGCTGGGACTGGATCTCATGACTTGAGCCAAAATCAAGAGTCTGGCACTTAACTGAGCCACTCAGGTGCCCCAAGCCATAGAGTTCTAATGCACATTGTAATGAATGCAGACAGCAATATTATACTGTGTGTGTGTATATATATGTAATATACATATATATAATGTATATATACATAAATACATATAATGATATAGATGTATTTATATCATTATATGTATTTATTTATATATTTATATATCACTATATCACTATATGTATTTATTTATATCACTATGTGTATTTATTTATATATCCCTATTTATATGTCACTATATATATTATATTATAATCATGTAATAGGATAAATATTGCTACAACAGCAATCATATCACTGCATGTGAGTGTATCAAAGTACACATTGTACACCTTAGATCTACACAATGCTGTATGTCAAATTAATTCAATTAAAAAAATAAAAGGGGAAAAGCACAAGAAATGGAGGGGCTAAAGGGGAGGTAAATAGGAAGCTCACAGGGGACGGATGAGAAGGGAGGATATCAAGGTGACCACATTTATATGCCACAGAAAAACAGTTTCTTTACTCTCCGAGGCTGTTTCTTCCTGCCAAAAAGATTTTAAATAAGTGAACCTCATGCAGTTACAGAAACAGCGAGCACTTCCCACAAGTAGTGACAAAGACCCACCCTCGGGGCCCCTGGGTGGCTGAGTTGGTTAAGTGTCTACCTTCCCCTCGGGCAATAAGCCCGAGGTCCTGGGATGGAGCCCCTTGCTGGGCTCCCCGCTCAGTAGGGAGCCTGCTTCTCCCTCTGCCTCTGCCTGCCGCTCCCCCTGCTCATTGCTGTCTCTCGCTCTCTCTTTCTCTCTCTGTCAAATAAATAAATAAAATCTAAAAAAAAAAGACCCCACGCAAGAAAGCGACAGAGTGGTGTGGACCAGTAGGCGTGTGTGACATCGAAGATTCTCAACAAGGCAAAAAGTTATGCCGACTGACTCTGAAAAAAGGTCTCATCTTAGTCCTGCTGGCAGAGTTTTCACAACACCTTAGTGAATAGAAATTGGAATTTAACATCAAAACTCTAATGTTTGTAATTTATAGGAATATTTATATCTGCTTAAACCAACATTTTCTTTTCTTGTCTTCATAAGTGCTTTATTAAAAAGACTGCTTTCAAGAAATATGTGTAGGATATACACTACCTTATTATAGTAATCAAAATTCTAATTCCAAGATGACTCAAAAATCAACTCAGCAGCTTTCCTGAGAAAAGGATGCTTTATTTAGTTAGAGTATGCAATGTATTATGTTTGTATGAGGGAGAGAGAGAGACATTGAATCAATATGCGTGAAATGAACACACACAGACCTTAAGTCCTCTATGGATTTATCTTCCATTTTTAATTGTGAAATAAAATATTTATGCAGGAAGCACATAAAACACATATACAGGTTGGCCAATAATGTTTAAGTAAACACCTATATAACTACCATCCAGGTCCACAAACCAGAACATAAGCAGCACTCATGAACCCAGTGAGCTCTCCCCCAAACTTAGCTCCCTTCCTTCATGAGTAACCAGCGCCCTCTCTGCTGGACTAAGAATTTCCTTGGTTTTCATTATAGCGTTTTGTGCAATTTATTAGCCCATAAGTTCTAAGTTTGTTTTCGTTTGACTTTCTCCTTTGTTCTCAATATTACAGATTTAAGATGCATCCATATTGTGAGTAGCTGTGGTTTTCTCCCCATTTTTTGTGCTATATAATATTCCATTGTGTAAATATATCATGATTTTTAAAGGAAAGTATCTCTTTCATCTAAGCTCTCAAATTTAATGACAAAGTTTTAAAAAAATAACATCTCCTTATTTTGTTCTTAATATCTGAAGAGTCTGTATTGCCCTCTTTCTCATTCTTTTTTTTTTTTTAAGATTTTATTTATTTGACAGACAGAGATTACAAGTAGGCAGAGAGAGAGGGAGAAGCAGGCTCCCCGCTGAGCAGAGAGCCCGATGTGGGGCTCGATCCCAGGACCCTGAGATTATGACCTGAGCAGAAGGCAGAGGCTTTAACTCACTGAGCCACCCAGGCGCCCCCCTCTTTCTCATTCTTGAGGCTGGTTTTATATGTGCTCTTTCCCCTTTACTCCCTCCCCCTCCCCCCTTCTCTCCCTCTCTTTTTTTTTTTTCCCCTCTCTCTTTCCCTCCCTGTCCATCTCCTTCTCTCTCTTGGTTGATTCTCACTAGGGGTTTGTCAATTTCAACAATGTTTTAAAAAAATACAACTTTTGCAGTTATTTTATACTTGTTTTGAAATTCATCAGTTGGAGCTATCTTTATTACTTTCTCTCTTCTAACTTTCTTTGGCTTTATTTTGCTGTTCTTTTCCTAACTTCTTGAGATGGTTGATGAGCTCATTCATTTTCAGTCTTTCTCCTTTTTATATTCATGTAAGGCTATACATTCTTCTCTAATACTTCTTTAGCAATGTCTCTTATGCTTGAGATGTCATATTTTTATTATGTTGGTTCAAAATAATTTTTATTTGTGTTCTGATTTTTTTCTTAGATTATACAGTATTTTTTTTTAAGATTTTGTTTATTTTATTTGACAGAGAGACAGCGAGAGAGGGAACACAAGCAGGGGGAGTGGGAGAGGGGGAAGCAGGCTCTCCACTGAGCAGGGAGCCGGATGCGGGGCTCGATCCCAGGACCCTGGGATCCTGACCTGAGCCGAAGGCAGACACTTAATGAGTGAGCCACCCAGGCGCCCCTATACAATATTTCTTAATTCTCCCAAAGATTACTTTATATGGCTTCAATCCTTTCAAATTTATCGAGACTTCTTTTGTGTCTCAGCTTTTGCTCAATTTTTGTAAATATTCTACACGTACACTTGAAAAAAATACGTATTCTGCAGTTGTTGGGTGTTGTGTGCTGTATATCTATATACGCCCAAAGGTAAATCTTTAAAAATCATATTGTTGAAATCTTTTATATCTTTACTGATTCCTTTGTCTCCATAGTCTCAGTTACTGAGAGAGGTGTATTAAAATCTCTCATTATGGTGTGAACTCATCTACTTTTCTTGAAGTTTTGTCAATTTTTCATTTATATGTTTTAAGGAAACATACAAATTTACAATTCTTATATCTTCCTGGTGAATTGTACCCTTTTATCATTGTGAAGAGACACTTTTATCTCTAATATGCTTTGACCGTTATACACAGAATGAGAGAGAGAAAGAGGGCTATAGAGTTATACACACACATTCGAATGTGTGTACACACATATGTATATAAATATCTATTTTTACATACATACCCATACATACATACATATAGTGTGTATGCATGTGTGTGTATAAAGGTGTATCAGCCTTCTTTTGGTTCATATTTGCATGCTTTTTTTTTATCCTTTTACCTTAAATCTTTCTTTAAACCTTTCTGTATACTTACATTTTGCAAGGATTTAAGAAAACAGAATCTAGCACTTTTCTTCTTTGACGAGAGCATTTAGTTCATTTACATTTCATGTAATCATCAACAAAATTTGGTTTAAAAAAAATCTGTTATCCTATGGGGCACCTGGGTGGCTCTGTCGGTTAAACATCTGACTCTTGATTTCGGCTCAGGTCATGATCTCAGGGTAGTGAGACGGAGCCCCGCCTCTCGTTCCCCGCTCAGAGTGGAGTCTCCTTGGGATTCTTTCCGCTTTTCTCTACCTCCCACGCTGCTCCTTCCCCTGCTCACATGCTCTCTCTCATTCTTTCTAAAAATAAATAAAATCGTAAAAAAAAAAAAGAACGGTACAAGATATAAGCGCCACATGTTTATTATTAGATTTGATAGACATCAAAGTACTCTATCAAATTGCTGTATATTTTTTTTTTTTTAAAAAAGATTTATTTATTTATTTGACAGAGAGAGAGACAGCAAGAGAGGGAACACAAGGTGGGGGGGGGAGTGGGAGAGAGAGAAGCGGGCTCCCTGCAGAGCAGCGAGCCCGATGTGGGGCTCGATCCCAGACCCTGAGATCATGACCTGAGCCGAAGGCAGACGCTTAACGACAGAGCCACCCAGGTGCACCTGTTGTATATTTTCTGAATGCACATTCCTGGTTCCTGGACTCCTCTCACGGGCTGGCATTAGTCCATGGGCCTCCCTCTCAGAACTACTGCTTTAACATTGTCCTGAGTACCTCCCTGCTAACAAAGTACTCTCAATTTTTAGGTGTCTGAAAATGTCTTTTTAAAACCCCCATTTTAAAAAATGAACTTTTTACTGTAGTACAATATATGCATGCCTAATATCATACATTAGTTTTGCCTGGTTTTAGATTCATATAAGTGGAATCATATTATATGTGTTTTTATTAATCTGGTTTATTTCTTTTAATATTTTGTTGTGAGATACACGTGTTGTCACCCGGAGCAATATTTTGTACATTGTCACGGCTGTATAGTAGTCCATTGTAGGACTATGTCTCCTTGAGAAATAAAAGCTATTCCACTGTCAACAGACATTTAGACTGTTTTCAGTTTGCTGCCATTATGGAGAACGGTTCTGTGAACATTCTTGCATGTCCCTTGGTACATGTATGTATGCATTTCATTTAGGTAGATACCTAGGACTGGAGATATTGAATCGTAAGATATATGTATGCTAGGCTTTGCTGTCAAAGGAATTCCTCATGTAAAGGAAACTCACCTTCACCAGAAACTAGCACTTCTGTTACTGTATGTATATTTTGCAGCAAAAGAATACTTCTCTTTTTCTAGGTTGGTTAATAATTCTTGCTTAGAAATATATTCAGAATTCAGTATAAATTTTATTAAGTTCCAAGTTTGTTTTGAGTACAGTAACTCTGCATCACATATGTGTATGCATATTTATGAGCCTAACAATTTACAGATAAATTGTTATATTTGTCTTACGTCTCACTAATGAATGTTATTTTGCATTATTTTGCCATTTGATAAGTAACTCCTTTTCCAGTGACCCACCTTCATTGGTAGAGTATGGAGAAGGTCCTGAAGATAAAATAATTATGTAACATCTTATGCTTCTTTTTTTTTTAAAGAGCTTATTTATTCATTTGACAGAGAGAGAGAATACAAGCAGGGAGAGCAGCAGCAAAGTGAGAGGGAGAAGCAGGATCTCTGCTGAGCCAGGAGCCGGATCCAGGACTCGATCCCAGGACTCTGGGATCACGACCTGAGCTGAAGGCAGCTGCTTGACAAATGGAGCCACCCAGGTGCCCCCATTTCATGCTTCTTTATTCTTTAGTTAGATCATGGAGGTGAGAACCTTGGCTGTCAGGTCATACTTGTTATATAGTACGTGAGATCAAAGGGTAAAAGACTGTAATCCTGTGAGCAAAAAATGAGAAAAATCACTAAGATATTCCTAAAGCCAGAAACTTAGATTGGGAAGAGGTTAACATGAGGAACTATTGCAAATTTTGTAAATATAAAGAAGTTGAGGGAAGCATGCTGATACCAAGTACAATTTTAAGACTATTCTTGTCAAACAAAAGGAAAAAAGGAAGTAAGTATAGCTTGAGGTCATTTGCTCATTAATTTCTTCAGAGCATTAAGAAAGAAGAGGCTTAGGATTATTAATTTGTTTTTAAGAAAAGACTGTGAATAAATATGTAATAGAGCAGAACGGATAAAGGATTAAAGATTTGGAACTTTGGTTTGAGTCCCAGCTTTGCTATGTGCCAGCTATGGGAAATTGGGCAAATACATAACAAGACTTCAGTTTTGTCATCTGTAAAATGGAGATAAAATTGGTACTTAGATCGACAGTCATTTCTAGCTAACATGAGAGACTTGTAGACTATCCAGCAAAATTCTGGGTCACAGGTGTATTGCCTTAGTCTCCTGTGGGTTTTTTTCTAAAAGTTTTAGTTATCGGTCACATTTTTAAAATTTGAATTTCAACTTTTTTTCCTAAAATCGACTTTATCAAGCATTACTTACATAAAATATGAGCACCTATTTTAAGTGTAGAATTCTAAATTTGTGTAAAGGCATAGATCTCTGGAACCACCACCACAGTCAAGATAAAGAATGTTGCCATCGCTATGTGAGTTTCCCTTGTGCCTCTTGGCATCAACCTTCCCCCTCCCCCTCCACAGTCCCAGATAACCACTTACCAGCTTTCAGTAATTACTGCTTTGTTTGCCCTTTCTAGAATTCCATACAAAAGGAATCATACAATATTCACTCTTTTGTATCTGGCTACTTGTGCTCACCATAATGTTTTCCAGTCACCTATGGGGTGTGCACCGGTTGTTCATTCTCTAATACTGCGGGATACTTACCCCTTCTATGGATGTAGCATGGTTTGTTGATTCATCCACTGAAGGACATTGTGGTTGTTTCCAGCTTTTGGCTATTATGAACCAAACTACTCTGCACATTCCTATATAGGACTTTGGCTAGACATATGTTTTCATTTCTCTCTGGTAAATACCAAGGAGTGTAGTAGTTGGGTCATATGTCTCATAGGCTTAACTCTATAAGAAACTCCAGGGGTGGCTCAGTCCATTGAGCATGTAACTCTCAGTTTCGGCTCAGGTCATGACCTCAAGGTTGTGAGATCGAGCCCTGAGTCAAACTCCATACTCTTAGGTCATTAGTCATACTAGTTTTCATCATTCTAGTGGGTGTGTTGTGTTATTTCATTGAGATTTTCTTTTCTTTCTTTTTTTTTTAAGGTTTTTACTTATTTTTTTGAGAGAGAGAATGAGTTGGGGGGAGGGGTAGAGGGAGAGGGAGAGGGAGAAGCAGACTCTCCACTGAGCAGGCAGCCCGATGCAGGGCTCCATTCCAGGACCCTGGAATCATGACCTGAGCCCAAGGCAGACACTTAACCCACTGAGCCACCAGGTACCCCGAGGTTTTCATTTAATTTTAATGATGTTGAACATTTTTTTCATGGAAATGTCTTCTTAATCATGTGTCTGTTTCTTATAAGAATGTTTGTCTCATTATTAAGCTGTCAGGCACATTACACATTCTGGATGCAAATCCTTTGTTAGATACATGAATTGCTAATATTGTCCCCTGGTTGGTGGCCTGCCTTTCATTTTGGTAATGACGTTTTTTGAAGTGCAGAATTTCTTAATTTTAACGACATTCAATTTATCAATATTTCCTTTATGCTTTTTTGTATCATACCTAAGAAATCTTTGCATGAAGGTTTGCTCTTGTGTTCTAAACATTTTATAATTTTGCCTATAGCAATTTGGCCTACGAGCCATTTTAGGCTAATTTTTTGTATATAGTGTGAGGCAAGGGTTGAGGTTCATTTTTTTCCCTCATGAGAAAAATATTCATGTAGGTCTATTTCTGAATTCTTTATTCTATTCCGTTGGTTTATATGTGTGTGCTTATGCTAAGACCACACACTATGATTATAATAGTTTAATAGTAAGTTTCAAAATCAAGTAGTTTAAAGTTCTCCAGCATTGCTTCTTTTTTAAACAATTGCTTTGTCTATTCTAGGTTATTACAGTTTCCATAAAAATTTATGTGTCATCTTGTCAATTCTTGCCAAAAAAAAAATTATTTTGGGGTCTTGATAGGAATTGCACAGAATCTCTAGATCAATGTGTGTGGAATTAACATCTTAAAATTATTGAATTTTCCAATTCATGAACATGGCATATCTCAGAACTTATTAGGTATTCAAAATTTTTTCTTGGGGTGTCTGGGTGGCACAGTTGATTAAGCATACGACTCTTGGTTTTGGTTCAGGTCATGATCTCAAAGTCCTGAGATGGAGCCCTGAGTCAGGCTCTGTGATTGGCGTAGAGTCTGCTTAAGACTCTCTCTCCCTCTTGCTCTGCCTCCTCCCCCTGTGCTCTCTCTATCTCAAATAAATAAAACTTCAGAAATAATTTTTCCCCAACGTTTCTTATTTTATTATTATTATTTTTTTATTATTTGCCTCAGGAGTACAGGTCTGTGAATCATCAGGCTTACACCTTTCACAGCACTCACCATAGCACAAACCCTCCCAATGTCCATAATTCCCCGTGTTTTTTAGTTTCAATGTACAGACCTTACATACATTTGTCAATTTTATCCTTAAGGATTTTACGGTCTTTGAAGCTATTGTAAATGGTACTTTTTCATAAATTTGCTTTTCTGATCATTTGTTGCTAGCATATAGAAATACAACAGATATTTGTATTTTGATTTTGTATTACAAGACTTTGCCAAATTAGTTTATTGACTTCTAGTAACTTCTGTGTAAATTTGACATGTATATGATCACTTGCAAATAAAGACAGTTTTATTTTTTCTTTCTAATCTGTTTACTTTCAAAGATTTTATTTATTCATTTGACACAGAGAGAGAGATTACAAGTAGGCAGAGAGGCAGGCAGAGAGAGAGAGGAGAGAGGAGGAAGCAGGCTCCTCACTGAGCAGAAAGCCCGATGTGGGCCTCGATCCCAGGACCCTGGGATCATGACCTGAGCCGAAAGCAGCGGCTTTAACCCACTGAGCCACCCAGGCGCCCACTAATCTGTTTACTTTTTATTCTTTTTCTTTGCTTTATTATACTCGCGAGGACTTCCAATATAGCACTGAATAGAAGTGGGGGAAGTGTGGAGAAGCATTCAGTAAAATGTTATAGGTTATAGATTTTTAATAGCTGCCCTTTATAAGATTGACAGAATTTCCTTCTATTCTTTGTTTGCTAAGAATTTTTGTAATAAGCTTATATTAACTTCGTTAAAAGCTTTTCCTGCATTATTAGAATGTTTTTTTTTCTTTTGTTCTGTTAATATGGTGAGTTATGTTAGTTGATTTTTGAATGTTAAACCAACCTTACATTCCTTGGATAAATTCCAGTAGGTTGTGATATATTTTCCTTTTTTATACATTGCTAAATTTGATTTGCTAATTTTCAAAAAGATTTCATATCTGTTTATAAAGGGTATTGGTCTGTAAGTATTCTTTTTCTTTTTTTTTAAGTATGCTCCACACCCAGTGTGGAGCTTGAACTTACAGGGCTGGAACTCACAACCTTGCATTCAAGACCTGAGCTGAAATCAACAGTCAGACACTTAACTGAGTCACCCAGGCACACCCTGGTCTGTAAGTATTCTTGTAATGTCTTATCTTGTTTTAGTCTCAGGGTTATGTGTTCCTCCTAAAATGAATTAGGAAGTATTTTCTTTACCTCTCTTTACTGAAAGAGCTTCTGTAGAATTAGCATTCTTTCTACTTTGCTTGATTGAATTCAGCGGTAAAGCCATATGGCCTGGAGTGTTCTGTGTGAGAAGGTTTTTTAAAAATTCAATTTGTGTAATGAATATGGAAATATTCATGTTTTCAGTCTCATCTTGTGTCAGTTTTGGCATTTCATGTCTTTTAATAAATTTTTCCATTTCGTGTAAGTTGTTGGATTAATTGGCACAAATTTCATCACAATAATAGTTTACTCTCCTCTTAATGTCTATCGCTTTATGGTGATAGCCCTTCTTTCATTCCTGATACTGGTAATTTGAGTCCTACTTATTATTTTTTTTTTATCAGTCAGGCTAGAGGTTTATTAAAACCTTTTCTTAAAACTAGCTTTAGATTTCATTAATTTTCTCTATTGCATGTATGTTCCTATTTTATTGATTTCTGATGTTTATGATTTCCTTCTTTATAATTGCTTTGAGTTTAATTTATTGGTTTAAGTTTAAGATGCAGCTTAAGTCATTAACTTGGACTGTCCTTTTTACTAAAATAAGCATTGAAATTTCTCTGTAATTACTGTGTTAGTGGCATCATACAGATTTTGGTGTATTATGTTTTAATTATCAATCAGAATATTTTATAATTTCTGTTATGTTTTCCTTTTTGACTATAGTTTTGTTAGATGTGTGTTGTTTCATTTCCATATGTTTTGGTATTTTCCAGATATCTTGTAATTGACTTGTGATTTAAAGTCATTGTGAGTAGAGATCACACTCTTTGATTTCAATCCTATTAAATGTCTTGACAATTGTTTTATGATACATACAATCTATCTTGTCAAATGTTCCAAATTTACTTGAAAATTGTAACTTTGCTGTTGTTGGATATACAGTTTTATAAATGTCAACTAGGTCATAGTTGTTGTTAAGGTTCAAATCTTCTAAATCCTTAAAGATTTTTTGTTTACTTATTTTACTGAAATGTTCTCAAACTCAGGGATTTTTTTTCCTCAGTCACTTCTAGTCTACTGATAAGTCTGCCAAAAGCATTATTCATTTTTATTACAGTGATTTTTTAAAAAATCTCCTTCTTGGTTCTTACTTAGGATTTCCAACTTGCTGCTTACATTGCCCAACTGTTCTTGCATGCTATATACTTTAGCCATTTGAGCCTGCAACATATTATCTGTCATTGTTTAAAATTCCCGGTCTGATAATTTCAAGGTCCCTGCCATGTCTTCCAAGGGTTTAACAGTTCTACATTTTATATTTAAGCCTATGATTCATTTTGAGCTAATTTTTAAAGGTATGAGGTTTAACTTCAGGCTTCTTTTATTTTTCTTCTGCATATGGATATCTAATTGCCCCAGCGATTTGTTGAAAGACTGTTCTTCATTCTTTGAATTTTCTTTTCACCCTTATCAAAAATCTGTTATCTGTACTTGTGTAGGGTTATTTCTGACTTCTTTATTCTCTTCTATTAATCTCTGTGTCTGTATCTCCATATAGTCTTCTTGAAATTGGGTATAGATATTCCTCCCTCTTTAATATTCTGTTTCCAAAATTATTTTAACTATTCTGGTTCCGTTGTTTTTCCATGAAAATTTTGAAATAATCTTGTCTATAATTAAAAAAAAATCTTCTTACATCTTGATAAGAATTGTATTAAATTTATGTATCAATTTGGAGGTACACCTTGGTGGCTCAGCTCCTTAAGCATCTGACTGTTGGTTTCAGCTCAGGTCTTGATCTTAAGGTTGTGAACCCAAGCCGACTTAAAAAAACCAAAACAAAACTTTACGTATCAATTTGGAGAGAAGCAATCTCTTTACCAGATGTTAAGTCTTCCAGTCCACGAGTACAGTTCGTATTGCCATTTATTTAGATCTTCTACTTCTTTCACCAGTTTCTTGTGTTTTTCATTTGTTTCTTTGTTTGGTTGGTTTTTGTTTTGTTTTGTTTTGTTTTTTTAGTTCTTGGCATAGAAGTCTTGTACATGTTTTGTTAGGCTTGCAACATTCATATTTTTGGAGAGCTTGTAAATGATGTTATATTTTTAGTTTCAGTGCTATATGTTCATTGCTAATACCTAGAAATACAGTTTACTTTTGTATGTTGATATTTTATCCTGCAACTTTGATGGTCTCACTTAGGAGATCTATAAGTTTTTTTTTAATTGAGATATAATTGACACATAACATTATATCAGTTTTAGGTGTGCAACATAATGATTCAATATTTGTATATACTGTAAAATGACCACACACAATAAATCTAGTAAACATGTATCACCACACACAGTTACAGCATTTTTTTCTTGTGGTGTGAAATGTTAAGATTTACTCTTTTAGCAACTTCTTTTTTTTTTTTAAGATTTTATTTATTCATTATTTGACAGAGTGAGAGAGATGAGACAGATCACAAGCAGGCAGAAAGGCAGGCAGAGAGAGGAGGAAGCAGGCTCCCTGTCGAGCAGGGAGCCCAATGTGACCCTGAGATCATGACCTAAGCTGAAGGCAGAGGCTTTAACCCACTAGCCACCCAGGCACCCCTCTTTTAGCAACTTCTAAATAAACAATATAGTATTAGCTATAGTCACCATGCCATGAATTACATCCTTATTACTTCTTTATTTTATAACTGGAAGTTTGTACCTTTTGATAACCTTCACCTATTTTGCCCAGTCTCCAATCTGGTCTCTGTATCTGTGAGTTTATTTGTTTGTTTAGTTTCCACATGTAAGTGAGATCATATGGCATTTATCTTTCTCTGTCTGCCTTATTTCACATAGCGTAATGCCTTCAAGGTCTATGTTGTTGCAAATAGCGAAATTTCCTTCTTTTTTATGGCTCAATAATATTCTAACATGTATATGCATACCACATTTTTTTTTATCCATTCATCCATCAACAGAACCTAGGTTGCTTTTGTGTCCTGGCTACCATAAATAATGCTGCAATGAACATGGGGTCTATATATCTTTTTGAGATAGTCATTTCATTTCCATTGGATAAATGCCCAGAAGTTGAATTGCTGGATCATATGCTAGTTATATTTTTAATTTTTTGAGGAACCTCAATATTGTTTTCCATAGTGGCTGCCCTACACTAATTTACATTCCCACAACAGTGAACAGGAGTTCCCTTTTCTCCGCATCCTCACCAACACTTGTAATTTCCTTTTTTTTTTTTTTAAGATTTTATTTATTTATTTGACACAGAGAGAGAGAGATTACAAGTAGGCAGAGAGGCAGGCAGAGAGAGGAGGAAGCAGGCTCCCTGGTGAGCAGAGAGCCCGATGTGGGGCTCGATCCCAGGACCTGAGATCATGACCTGAGCTGAAGGCAGAGGCTTTAACCCACTGAGCCACCCAGGTGCTCCATTTCCTGTCTTTTTGATAATAGCCAGTGTTCTGTAAGTTTTATTTATTTTTTTGTTGATTCCTTGGGAATTTCTATATAGACTATCATCTCACTTACAAATAGGGACAGTTTTTCTGTCCAGTCTTTGTGCCTTTTATTTGCTTTCTTGCCTTATTATGCTTATTAGCACTTCCAGTACTAATTATGTTGAATAGAAATAGCAAAGTGGACATCTTTACTTTATTTCTGGTCTCAGGGGGAAAGCATTTCACCATTAAGTATGATGTCTGCTGTGAGTTTCTTGTAGATATTCTTCATCAAGTTGAGAAGTTTCCTTCTATTCCTAATTTTCTGAGACTTTTTACTATGAATGGCTGTTGAATTTTGTCAAGTGCTTTTTCGTCATCAATTTATATAATGTCATGTTTTTTCTTCTTTAATCTTAACATAAATTACATTTAATGATTTAATAATGAACTAGTTTTGAATATCTGGAATAAATCTTCCTTAGTCATGATGTAGAGTTCTTTCTATATCTTGCTGGATTCCATTTGATAGTTTTGTCTTTGTTGTTGCTGTTGTTGAGGATTTTTACACCTGTTTTTGTGAGAGATATGGCTTGTAGTTCTCTCTCTCTCTCTTTTTTTCATACCATTCTTGTCTGGTTTTGGAATCAGTGTTATACTGACTTTATAGAAGATCTGACAAGTATTCACTTCTTTTCAGTTTTCTGGAAGAGATTATATAAAATAGGTGTTAATAGGTGTTAAATGCTTGGTAGACTTCACCAGTAAATAATTTGGAAATTTCTTTTATCAGAGTTTAAAACTATAAATTCAATTTCCTTAATAGTTATAGGGCTATTCAAAGTATATGTTACATTGGGTGAGTAATGATAATACATACTTTTCAAAGAATCAATCCATTTCAAATTAAGTTGTCAAAGTTATGTATGTAGACTTATTATCCTTTTGACATCTGCAGGGTCTCTAGTTATATTCAATGTTTCACTCCTGATATTGGTAAGTTGTATCTTCTCTCTTTTTTGCTTTGTCAATCTTGCTAGAAGTTTTTGACTTTATTAATTTTTCAAAAATAGATTTTTATTTCCTTGATTCTCTGTATTGCTTTTCTGCTCTGAGTATCATTGATATCAGCTGCTATATTTATAATCTCCTTCCTTCTGCTTGTTTTGGGTTTACTTTGCTCTTCTTTTTCTAGTTTCTTAAGACGGATACTTACATTATTGATTTGAGACTTCCTCCGTTGTCTAAGATAAGCATTTTGTGTCATAAATTTTCTTCTCAGCAGTGTTCTAATTGCATCCATCCCCAATTTTGATGTGTTGTACTTTCATTTTCATTCAGTCATGTATTTTTTTTAAATTACTTTGAGAGTTCCTCTTTGGCCCACAGATTATTTAGATGTGTGTTGTTTAACTTCCGGGTATTTGCCAATTTTCCTGTTATCTTTCTGTTAGTGATTTCTACTTTGATTCCACTGTAGTCAAAGAACTTATAGTATATGACTTCAATTCTTCTAAAATTTTCAGGTTTGTTTCATAGCCCAGGATAGGGCCTGTTTTGTTATTTGTTCTGTGAGTGCTTGGTAAGAATGTATTTTGCTATTTTTGGGTAGAATATTCTATAGATGGCAAACACACATGAAAAGATGCTCAACATCACTCATTATCAGGAAATTCAAATCAAAACTACAATGAGATACCACCGCACACTTGTCAGAATGGCTAAAATCAATAACACAAGAAACGATAGGTGTTGGTGAAGATGTGGAGAAGAGAGAACCCTCTTGCACTGTTGGTGGGAATGAAAACTGGTACAGCCACTGTGGACAACAGTATGGAGTTTTCTCAAAAAGTTAGAAATAGAACTATCCTATATCCAGCAGTCATACTACCGGGTATTTTCCCAAAGAATACAAAAACAAGAATTCAAAGGGTTACATGCATGCTGATGTTTATAGCAGCATGATCCACAGCAGCCAAATTATGGAAAGAGCCCAGATGTCCATATCTATCTATCTATCTATCTATCTATCTATCTATCTATCTATCTATCTATCTATATCTATATATCTATATATAGATATTTATATATATATATATGTATGTGTATATATATATACACCTATATGTATATACACACAATGGAATATTACTCAGCCGTAAAGAGAATGAAATCTTGCCATTTGCATGATATGGATGGAGCTAGGGTGTATAAGCAAAATAATTCAATCAGAGAAGAACAAATATGTGATTTCACTCATACGAGGAATTTAAGAAACAACAAATGAACAAAGGAAAAAAAGAGAAAGAAACCAAGACTCTTAACTATAGAGAATAAACTGATGGCCACCAGAGGGGAGGTGGATGGGGGGGGATGGGGGAAACAGCTGATGGAGATTAAGGAGGGCACCTGTCATGATGAGCACTGGGTATTGTACGGAAGTGTCAAATCATTATATTGTACTCCTGAAACTAATATTACACCATATGTTAACTAACTGGAACTTAAATAAAAACTTAAAAATAAATAAAATATACGTGTTTGTTAAAAAAAAAGTAAATTAGATCCAATTGGTTGATGGTATTGTTGAGTTCTTTTATATTCCTGCTGATTTTCCATCTAGTTATTTTATCAGTTTTAAGAGAAGTATGTTAATATCCCCAACTGCAATTGTGGATTTGTCTATACATTATTTACGTTTTATGAAGTATATATTTTGGAGTTCCGTTTCAGGTTGCTACATCTTCTTGAACTGACTCTTTTGTCATTATGTGTTGTCCCTCTCTATTTCTGGTAATTTTCTTTGCTCTGAAGTCTACTTTAATAGACTTCATAGGTAATTTTTTCTGAAGTCTACCTGACATTAATGTAGCCACTCTTGCTTTCTTTTAATTAATGTTTGCATGGTATATCTTTTCCCATCACTTTACCTTCCACTTACCTAAATTATTATATTTGAGTTGTTTTACTTATAGACAGTGCTTAGTTTGTTATGCTTTTTCATCCACTAGATCAATCTCTGTCTTTACTTGGTATATTTAGACAATTTACATTTAAGGTAATTATTGATATTTTAGGGCTTAGGTCTACAATTTAATTTTTTGGCCCATGTTCTCTCGTCTTATTTTTCCATTTTCTTCTTCCTGTCTTCATGTGGTTACTTGAACATTTTTAGAATTCCATTTTGATTTTCTATGGTATTTTTGACTGTATCTCTTTGTATAGCTTTTGTAGTGATTGTTCATGTATTACATTACATATACATATAATTATACATAATATACATATATCATCTACATATGCATATACATTTTACATATAATTAATCACAGCCTACTGGTCTTTACATTTTACTAGTTCGAGTGAAGTGCAGAAATCTTACCTCCTTTTACATCCCTTACACAATAACTGTGTTAAATATTTCCTCCACTTACTGAGAACAAAGTCAATGTTATAATTTTTCAACCATGAAACACCATTTAGAAAACTCAAAAGGAGAAGGAAAACCTATTGAACTTACCTTATTTTTACTCTTTCTATTGGTCTTCCTTTCCAATGTTTCAAGATTCTTGTATCATTTGTTCTCTGTTTAAAGAATTTACTTCAGCCATTCTCTTAGGGCAGGTCTTTGGGTGATGATTTTTTAATTTTCCTTATTCTGAAAATGCCTTCATTTTACTTTCATTCCTGAAGGATATTATTGCTAAATATAGGATTTGGGGTCAACAGATCTTTTCTTTTAGTGCTCAAAAAATGTGCCACTTTCTTATAGCCGCCATGATTTCTGAAGAGAAATCTCTGTCCTTTGAAATGCTTTTCTCCCATGTATAAGGTGATGTTTCTCTCTTGCTGCTTTCAAGGGTTTTTCTTTCCTTTTAGTTTTCAGAAGCTTGACAATGATGTGTCTTGGCAATGATTTTTTTTGGGTTTCTTTTGCTTGGGGCTTGCTCAGCTTCTTGAATCTGTAGGTTTATGTTTATGCCAAATTTTGGAAGTTTTCCATACAGCGTTATTGCTTTGAATATTTTTCAGCCTCGTTTTCTTTCCTTCCTTCTTTCTTTTTCTTTCTTTCTTTCTTTCTTTCTTTCTTTCTTTCTTTCTTTCTTTCTTTCTTTCTTCTTTCTTTCTTTCTTTCTTCCTTCCTTCCTTCCTTCCTTCCTTTCTTTCTTTCTTTCTTTCTCTCTCTCTCCCTCCCTCCCTTCCTTTCTTAAGATTTTATTTATTTACTTGAGAGAGCAAGAGTGAGAGAACTGTAGCCAGGGGCAGAAGGAGAGGGAGAAGCTCAGTAGGGATCCTGACATGGGGCTTGATCCCAGGACCCCAGGATCATGACCTGAGCTGAAGGCAGATGCTTGACTGACTGAGACACCCAGGCACGAGCCTCATTTTCTTTCTCTTCTTCAGAATGCCAGTGACACGACAACTAAGTCTTTTGTTATAATCTCACTGAGGCTCTGCTTTCTTTTCTTTCTTTCTTTTTTTTTTTTCAGTATATTTTCTTTCCAGTGTTCTGATTGGTCCATTATATTGTTGTACATTCAAGTTCACTAATTCTTTTCTCTGTCCTTTCTATTTTATTGTTGAGAACCTCCCTTGAGTCTTTTATTTCAGTTATTGTATTTTTTAGTTTGGAAATTTCATTTGTTTCTTCTTTATATTTTCAATTTCTTTAATGAGATTTTTGATTTCTTTACTGAAACTATCTTATATTATTTATGGGGGCAGGGCTCCTCATTGCTGCTGAGTAGGGGTGGGGTTCTGGCACCACACCAGGCCTCCACTGATACAGCAGAGCTAGGCGAGGTAGGGGTGTCCCATTATTGCTGCCCACATGGCCTGCACTGACATGCATGTGTCTTAGTCTGCTCAGGTGACCATAATAAAATACCATAGACTGGGTGGCTTAAATAACACGTATTTCTTTTCTCACAGTTCTGGAGCCCAGAAGTCCAAGTTCAAGTTTCCAGCAAGGTTTGATTCCCAGTGAGAGTGCTCTTACTGGTTGTAGATCACTGTCTACCTTCTTGCTGGGTCCTCATGTGGGAGAGTGACAGGGGTTGAGAGAGAGTAGTCTTTGGGTCCCTAATTTTATCGAATCAGGGTCCCACTCTGTTGATCTCATGTAACCTTAATTACCTCCTTATAAACCCTACCTCTAAATACAGTCACATCTGGGGGTTAGGGCTTCAACGTCATAATTTGAGGGGAACGCAATCCAGTCCAAAATATGATGGGTGGTTGTGGAACTCCTGAATATCTCATAGGCCTACACAACCCCGGAGGGGAAAGAGAGGAGCACTCATTACTACCATCTGGCATCACAAAGGCGATGGGGATAGTTACTCCTATGATTACCTTAGGTTACATAAGGCTCTGTCTTATCAGAATGGTGTGAAGCTCTCTTGCTGGAAGAGGTGCGTCATCATGTGAGGGGGCCCGGGAGGGGACACATGGCCTCTAGGCTTCAGGAGCAACCCTGCTGACAGCCCACAGAGAATGGGGACCTCAGTCCTATAGCTGCCAACACCTCACGAGCTTGGAGGAGCACCCTGAGCTCCAGAAAGGAAGTGGCCTGGCTGATACCCTGACTGCAGCCTTGTGAGACCCAGGAAGGCCTGGCTAAGCTGAGCCCAGACCCCTGACCTGCAGAAACTGTGAGGTAAGGAATGTATGTCCATGTCATCTCAAGGTGTCGACTTTGTGATGGTTTGTAACAGACTAAGAGTTTCCTAGTACAGCACTCCAACTTCTGAGTCTTTCCTTTATACATGTGATCACTTCTCTCTGAACCTACCCACTGTATCGATGACATAAACAAGTGGAACGTGTAAACATTTGGGGGCATGCTTAATGACCTGTCTGTGGCAGACACTGATAAAAACCTAGATACATTTCTTGTCATATGAAGTAAGTGGGCTTAGCCGAGAATAGTCTCCTCTGCCAAAAGTTGGAAGAAACAACAAAGGGTAATAAAATTTAATATCAGAAGAGCTGGTAACAGATGGACTGTAGGCTTTACAAAAATGAATGTTGAAATCTCTAAGGTGAATGAATCCTTCATGACTAAACATGGAAGACAGGTTTTTATAAGTCTACACTGAACAGAATAAGCAAAGTTGAACTATCATGAAAAAGATCGAAAATAAAAAGTTAAAAGGAACAAATCTATGATTAGCATCAAAAAGTACATCTGTGCCAAGAAGTTAATCAAAGAATAAAAGAAAACAACTTTGATAAGGAAGATACCAGGAGCAAAATGTCACGTGTTAAGGAACACGAAAGTCAAGACAAAATCGCTATGGAGAAAACTAGGATGATGCTGGCATGGGCGCTAAAGTGTCACCAAAGAAAAAAGTTTTCAGTCCGGAAGCACAAACATGTCAGTCATTTCTGGCCCATTTCAAAATTCCAAAGGAATTTGGGTCCAAGATACAGCATGAGTCTTATGCAAGCCAAACATCATCTTATTTTCTCCTCAATTAAATCTTCTTGGTTAGCTACAAATGTTTCCTTTGTTGCTCACCGCTCCAGGTGGGCCTCGTTAGCTCCCGGTTTATTGCCAGATTGTTAAGCCCACTGCTCAAGTGAGTGCTGTCATTTCCTCCTCTTCCCACAGTTGCTACCTCCACCCTCTGCAATCACCACTGCTTACCACTCCCACTCTCCCCTTCTTGCATCTCCTCGTGTGCTCCCACATGGCCCGAGACAGTGGGAACAGAGCTCTCTTACCCATCTGACGTCACCTCTCTCCTACATACTCCTCCAACGAAGCTCACCTCTTCCAGGAAGGCAGCTCTGACATGATCTTCACGACAAATTGAAGGAGCACAGAATCTACTCGTTGAAATAATCTATCTTCCCTCTGAAGAAGGTCCATTCTTCCCTCCCCTCCCCAAACACAAACCCCGCCTTTCCGTATGTCCCAGAGTCTTGACTGCTGAGCAAATATGAATTACCAGCTCAAGAGGTAGAGATGAACCCATGAGAATATGTTTTAGGTAGTGTCTTTCCTGTTAGAGAAGAGCAGACATAATTCTTAGCCGATTGGTAAAAAAACAAAACAAAACAACCCCCCCCACACACACAGAGTTTGTGGGAGCTTAGCCTCCAGTTTTGAAAATAATGAAATGAATAATTTCATTGCTTGATTTAATTATTAATTCAGGAAATGTTTCTTGCCTATGAGGTGCTAGGCAGTGCTCTGTGTGGTGTGCTGGTTGGGGGAAAGGCAGATTTTCTAGTGTGTCCAGGTAATCAGGATTAAACATAAAGGGGAAATATGGATTATGCAAGTGTTTTGCAGGAAATGTGGAGAGTTTGGAGAGAAGGGAGGAGTGAGTCAGGTCGGTGAAGCCATTTTTGCTCTGTTCCTTTTCTGGGTCTCTGATCTTCACGTGCTCCTTCTAGTTTCGCTTTCATGCCCCTACTCTGTCTTTTTCACTCAGAAGCCAGTACCCTCTGCTGCTTCTACCTCCACAAAGGAGCCGAGTTTCCGCTGTGTGGGTTCTGGAGTCAGAGTATGCCTGACCTAGAATTCTGGCTTCTCCACCTGTTGACTGAGCAAACTGGTGCAAATTTCTTCTCAGTTTCCTCGTGTATAAGGTGGTGATAATTATGGTTCCTGGATTCTAAGGTGGTTGAGAAAATTAATGCAGAAACAACATGCAAACTAATTAATACAGTGGCTGACATATTGCACAGGTCAGTAGATGTTAGTGGTTTCTGGTCTTTCATCCTGCCTGCCTTTAAGATAAGCTGCCTTTATGGGATGGGCGTGTGGAGGGGGTGCTGATTTATGGATCGATAGCCCCCAAAGATCCAAACATCCCCTAAGTATAATTAACTTGGAAAGGTTGAGTTGAAAAGATTATTATTTTCAGTCACATGTATTTTTAAACGAATCTAGTTGTTTATTGCCATCACTTGGTACACATATCAAAGAGCAGAGCAGTGGGATCACACTAGAGTAAAATTTAAAGAAATAGGAATCCCCAGCGACTTTTGCACCTCCACAGTGAATTTCTTGGTGAACACTCTCTACCCTTGACCCAGTTTTCATCGAGAATGCAATAGTAACCCAGAGAAGGAAGGAGGTCAAACTTAACCTGCACCTGTCGGAGTGAGGGTGCTTGCAGGAGGCTCTGAGATTTGAAGCCTCGTTGGCATTGAAAGGTTTCTGGGTTACAATACTCAGCTGCCTTAATTAAGGCATATGAAGATATGTGATTCTCTCTGACTCCATTCCGCTGGCCTCCTTAGGTTTGTGTTCAGTATGCTGGGGCTTCTCCACAGCTCCTGAACATTGGTGTCAAGGTCCCTGATACTCATTCTCTGTTCTCATTCTCTGCTTCACTTAGTTACGGAAGTGAGTCCCTGAGCATTGTTAGCATCTTTCCCTTTGGAACTCAACTTCTCAAGAAAAGATTGTGGCCATACCACTGATCTCCATATGTTGGTCACAAGAATCTTTTTTTCCCCTTTAATTTAAAGGACATTCATCATTGGACCAATTGCTTCACTCTCTCTTTTTAAAAAAGATTGTTTATTTGAGAGAGAGAAAGCATGAGTGAGTGTGAGGAGAGGCAGAGGGAGGGGGAGAGGGAATCTCAAGCAGACTCCTCGCTGAGCTTGGAGCCTGATGTGGATCTCGATCTCATGACCCTGAGATCACGACCTGAGCTGAAACCAAGTCAGCCACTTAAGGACCCCCCCCCCAATGTTTCTCTTAAACTTGACTCTTTGCCCGTGAAATGACAGCCTTATAATTTCCAATCTGTGCAGAGTTTACTCAGTGGTCCTTTCCTTATACTTTTGAAAAGCATCCCATGATTCTCCTATATCACATCTGTTTACAAGGTCTTCCCGTACGCCTCTTTGAACACAGAGACTGTGTCTTTTTCTTGGTACCACCCACCCAAAATAATGCCAGACACAGAGTCAGAGATCAAGAATGTTCGCTGACTGCTCAATGCTTACGTACGTTCATACATTTACTGCAGTTTATGATAAGACTATTTCTTTTCCACACAGCAAGACCTGCTACACACGTCTAATGACATGTAAAATTTGACAAGGTGTAAAAAAAATAGACACATCAATGGCTTCATCACTATTTTTAAGAGTTTAGTAGGTGGTATGTAGCTTAGCTGTGCAGAACTGTTTTCCTGCCATGAAGGATGTGTTAAATATTGAGACAGTTCCCAAGAAGGCAACAGGATACAGTGGCCAGCCCGTGCTTGTGAGCTAACTGGAATATTCGGTACAATTTGTACATCTATATCACATGCCGGGCTCCATCCTGTGTCTGATCTGGTACTAGACTGTGCAGGTATGAACACATAACACGCCAAAGGCTTGAAACGCACATGGGGAGAAACCACTCACAAAATTTCAGCACAAAGCTAGTAAGACTTAATAAATATTTAAAAAATAAAATACAGTCCATCTGGGAGAAGCATACATTTTATTTTCATTCATTGGGGTGAGCCACTCACTGAATCATAGTTCTGACTTCCTTGACTAATTTGAAAAATTAGTCATTCTATGTGGTGATGTGAGCATTGCATCTAAAGGTCTATTGTATTTTCGATTTGCATAATTAGTGAAGACTATCTATAAATGTTAGTATTTTCCTCAAAATTGGAAATTATATAACGACAAAAGAAAACTCAAACCAACTATTAGTGTGACGTGTACAAAATGACTTTCAAAGATCTCATATGCAGAGCTTTAGTTGCAAGGAATGCAGGAAGCAACAGCAACTTTTTGACTAAGCAATGTTCTTCTTTTTTCTTTTTGAAGAATTTATTTATTTATTTATTTGACAGAGAGAGAGAGAGAGCACAAGCAGGGAGAGTGGCAGAGGGAGAGGAAGAAGCAGGCTCCCCGCCAAGCAGGGAGCCTGACGCAGGACTCGATCCCAAGGACCTTGGGATCGTGACCTGAGCTGAAGTTAGATGCCTAACAGACTGAGCCACCCAGGCGCCCCTCAAGCAATGTTTTTCTTAACAATTTGTGTCAACATCCACTTTTTTGGTAAATCCTTTACCCTTCCCCATCTCCTACTTGCCTTCCCTAAAACAGTATGGGAATAGGTATTCTAGAAAGTAGGGAAATAGTAAGGAAATAGTAGGGAGAGGGTATTCTAGAAAAACCTTGCTTTTTTTTTTTATGAGAGGGAGACAGGGTGGGGGGGAGGAGTGAGGGGTAGAGAGAGAAAGTCTCAGGCAGACTCCCTGCTGAGTGCAGAGCCCAATGCAGGGCTTGATCCCACAACCCTGAGATCATGATATGACCTGAGCTGAAACCAAGAGTTGAACACTCAACAGACTGAACCACCAAGCCACCCCAAACCTTGACCTTTTCAAACTTTCAAATCTTATGCAAACAGCCAATGATTATTCCAAACATTCTTATTTCTCCTCTGAATAGGTTTTCCTCTTTAAGCGCAGGCTTACGTGGAGGGTGTGCGGTTGGGTCCGGTTAAGCTCCTCCATATGAGAAGTTTTAATGGTTAAAAGAGTTTTTCCTAAACTTTCTATCACAGAGTTTCCAGAATCCTCTTTTTGAAAAATGTGCTATTGCAGTTCAATGCCACTGCCTCTCAGAAGCACACACTATCTAGAATGTTACTATGGAAGGGAACAGTGGGAGAAATGACAGGGGGGCAAGTCTTGCTGTGTAACTGGGGACCAGGAGATAGAATTTCCTGCAGAAGAAGGAACAGATGGAAATCATAGGCTCAGCATGGCCTTGTGTCTAACGATTTGGTTCAACATCTAAGAGGCTGCCTGATGCCTGCTTCATTCTTTCCATTGGGCCTGATAGAAAAAAAAAAAAAATGCTTTTTTTTTTTTTTTTTTTTTTTTTTACTCTTTGCATGTGCAGTTGTGGCACTGTGATATCTGCAGCAAAGGACTTATTGGCAAATCTCTTGATGACTGGCTGGGTTTGGAGCATGCTGTACTGTCATTTTCCTCAGAGGGACTAGAAGGATATGGAAATGAACTGAGCTAATTTTTTTTTAAGATTTTATTTATTTATTTGACACAGAGAGAGAGATTACAAGTAGGCAGAGAGGCAGGCAGAGAGACAGGGAGAGGAGGAAGCAGGCTCCCTGCCGAGCAGAGAGCCCGATGCGGGCCTCGATCCCAGGATGCTGAGATCATGACCTGAGCCGAAAGCAGAGGCTTTAACCCACTGAGTCACCCAGGTGCCCGCTAATTTTTTTTTTAAACATACAATGTATTATTTGTTTCAGGGGTACAGGTCTGTGAATCATCAGTCTTACACAATGCACAGCACTCACCATAGCACATACCCTCCCCAATGTCCATCACCCAGCCACCCCATCCCTTCCAGTCCCATCCCCTCCAGCAACCCTCAGTTTGTTTCCTAAGATTAAGAGTCTCTTATGGTTTGTCTCCTTCCCCAGTCCCATCTTGTTTCATTTTTCCCTCCCTTCCCCCCACGAACCCCCACCTTGGCTCTCAAATTCCTTAAAACACAGAGATTGTATGATAATTGTCTTTCTCTGATTGACTTCTTTTGCTTAGCATAATACCCTCTATTTCCATCCACGTCATGGCAAGATTTCATTTTTGATGGCTGCACAGTATTCCATCGTGCGTGTGTGTGTGTGTGTGTATAGCTATATACATGTATATATATATACATATAGATATCTATATATCTATACATATATATCTATATATAGATATATCTATATCTATGTATATCTATATATATCTATATAAATATGTATATATGTATATATATACCTATATATATCTATATCGATATATCTATCTATATCTATCTATCTATCTATCTATATACATACATACATATATACACTTCTTCTTTATCCATTCATCTGTTGATGTACATCTAGGCTCTTTCCATTGTTTGGCTATTGTGGACATTGCTGCTATAAACATTCAGGTGCATGTAAATATCCAGTAGTGTGATTCCTGGGTTGTAGGGTAGTTCTATTTTCAACTTTTGAGAAACTTCCATACTGTTTTCCAGAGTAGCCTCAGCAGTTTGCATTCCCACCAACACTTTAAGAGGGTTTCCCTTTCTCCTCATCCTCGCCAACATCTGTCATTTCCTGACTTGTTGATTTTAGCCATTCTGGCTGGTGTGAGGTGGTATCTCACTGCGGTTTTGATTTGTATTTCCCTGATGTTAAGTGATGTTGAGCACTTTTCATGTGTCTGTGGGTCACTTGGATGTCTCTTTGCAGACATATCTGTTCATATTTTCTCCCCTTTTCTTGATTGGATTATTTGTTCTTTGGATGTTCAGTTTGAGAAGTTCTTTATAGACTTTGGATACTCGCCCTTTATCTGATAGGTCATTTGCAAGAATCTTCTCCCATTCTGTAGGCTGTCTTTTGGTTTTGTTGACTGTTTCCCTTGCTGTGCAAAAGGTTTTTATCTTGAAGTCCCAGTAGTTATTTTTGCCTTGCTTCCCTTGCCTTTGGCGATGTTTCTAGGAAGAAGTTGCTGTGGTTGAGATCGAAGAGGTTGCTGCTGGTGTTCTCCTCAAGGATTTTGATGGATACCTCTCACATTGAGGTCTTTCATCCATTTTGAGTCTATTTTTGTGTGATGTGTAAGGAAATGATCCAGTTTCATTTTTCTGCATGTGGCTGTCCAATTTTCCCAACACCATTTGTTGAAGAGACTGTCTTTTTTCCACTGGACATTCTTTCCTGCTTTGTCACAGATTAGTTGACCATAGCATTGAGGGTCCATTTCTGGGCTCTCTATTCTGTTCCACTGATCTATGTGTCTGTTTTTGTGCCTGTACCATACTGTCTTGAGGATTACAGCTTTGTGATAGAGCTTAAAGTCAGAAATTGTGATGCTGCCAACTTTGGTTTTCTTTCAACTTTCCTCTATTTGGGGTCTTTTCCGGTTCCACATAAATTTTAGGGTTATTTATTCCATTTCTTTGAAAAAAGTTGATGGTATTTTGATAGGGATTGCATTAAATGTATAGATTGCTCTAGGTAGCATAGACATATTCACAACATTGTTCTTCCAATCCAAGAGCATGGAACATTTTTCCACTTCTTTGTTCCTTTCTCAATTTCTTTCATGAGTACTTTATAGTTTTCTGAGTACAGATTCTTTGCCTCTTTAGTTAAGTTTATTCCTAGGTATCTTATGGTTTTGGGTGCAATTGTAAGTGGGATCGCTTCCTTAATTTCTCTTTATTCTGTCTTGTTGATGTATAGAAATGCAATTGATTTCTGTGCATTGATTTTTATATCCTGACACTTTACTGAATTCCTATATGAGTTCTAGCAGTTTTGGAGTGGAATCTTTTGGGTTTTCCACATAAAGTATCATATCATCTGCAAAGAGTGAGAATTTGACTTCTTTGCCAATTAGATGCTTTTTATTTCTTTTTGTTGTCTGATTGCTGAGGCTAGGACTTCTAGTACTATGTTGAATAGCAGTGGTGATAGTGGACAGCCCTGCTGTGTTCCTGACCTGGGGGAAAGCTCTCAGTTTTTCCCCATTCAGAATGATATTTCCTGTGGGTTTTTCATAGATAGCTTTGATGACATTGAGGTATGTACCCTCTATCCCTACCCTCTGAAGAGTTTGATTGAGAAAGGATGCTGTACTTTGTCAAATGCTTTTTCAGCATCTATTGAGAGGATCATATGGTTCTTGTTCTTTCTTTTATTATGTATTGTATCACATTGATTGAATTGCAGATGTTGAACCCACCTTGCAACCCAGGAATAAATCCCACTTGGTGTGGTGAATAATTCTTTTGATGTACTGTTGGATCCTATTGGCTAGTATTTTGGTGACAATTTTTGCATCCCATTCATCAGGGATATTGGCCTGTAATTCTCCTTTTTGATGGGGTCTTTGTCCCTTAGGATCAAGGTAATGCTGGCCTCACAAAATGAGTTTGGAAGTTTTCCTTCCATTTCTATTTTTTGGAACCGTTTCAGGAGAATAGGTATTCATTCTTCTTTAAATGTTTGGTAGAATTCCGTGGGGAAGCTGTCTGGCCCTGGGCTCTTGTTTGTTGGGAGATTTTTGATGACTGCTTCAATGTCCTTACTGGTTGTGGTTCTGTTCAGGTTTTCTATTTCTTCCTGGTTCAGTTTTAGTAGTTTATAACTCTCTAGGAATGCGTCCATTTCTTGCAGATTGTCAAATTTGCTAGTGTAGAGTTGCTCATAATACGTTCTTATAATTGTTTGTACTTCTTCAGTGTTGGTTGTGATCTCTCCTCTTTCATTTATAATTTTATTAGTTCTCTTTTCTTTTTGATAAGTCCGGCCAGGCATTTATCAATCTTATTAATTCTTTCAAAGAACAGCTCCTATTTTAGTTACTTTCTACTGTTTTTTTTTTGGTTACTATTTCACTGAGTTTTGCTCTGATCTTTATTATTTCTCTTCTCCTGCTGGGTTTAGACTTTCTTTAATGTTCTTTCTCCAGCTCCTTTAGGCATAGGGTTCAGTTGTATATTTGAGACCTTTCTTGTTTCTTGAGAAAGGCTTGTATTGCTATATACTTTCCTCTCAAGACTGCCTTTGCTGTGTCCCAGAGATTTTTAACAGTTGTGTTTTCTTTTCTTTTCTTTTTTTTTAAAAGATTTTATTTATTTATTTGACACAGAGAGAGAGATTACAAGTAGGCAGAGAGGCAGGCAGAGAGATAGGGAGAGGAGGAAGCAGGCTCCCTGCTGAGCAGAGAGCCCGATGCGGGCCTTGATCCCAGGATGCTGAGATCATGACCTGAGCCGAAAGCAGAGGCTTTAACCCACTGAGCCACCCAGGCACCCAACAGTTGTGTTTTCATTTTCAATTGTTTTCATGAATTTTTTAAATTCTTTTTTAATTTTCTGATTGAGCCATTCATTCTTTAGTAGGATGCTCTTTAGCCTCCATGTAGTTGAGTTCTTTCCAAATTTCCTCTTGTGGTTGAGTTCTAGTTTCAGAGCATTGTGGTCTGAAAATATGCAGGGAATGATCCCAATCTTTTGATACCAGTTGAGACTTGATTTGGGACCCAGGATGTGACCTATTCAGGAGAATGTTGCATGTGCACTAGAGAAGAATGTGTATTCTTTTGCTTTGGGATGGAATATTCTGAATATGTCCGTGTTGTTGAGATGGTCCAGTGTGTCATTTAAGCCTTTATTTCCTTGTTGATCTTTTGCTTAGATGATCTGTCCATTTCAATGAGGGGGGTGTTAAAATTCCTTACTATTATTATTGTTGATGTGTTGATGTATTATTGTTGATGTGTTTCTTTGATTTTGTTATTAATTGGATTATATAATTGGTTGCTCCCATGTTAGGGGCATAGATATTTAAAATTGTTAGATCTTCTTGTTGGACAGACCCTTTAAGTATGATATAGTGTCCTTCCTCATCTCTTAATATAGTCTTTGGCTTAAAATCTAAATTTATCTGATACAAGGATTGCCACCCAGATTTCTTTTGATGTCCATTAGCATGGTAAATTGTTTTCGACCCCCTCACTTTAAACCTGAAGGTGCCTTTGGGTCTAAAATGAGTCTCTTGCAGACAGCATAGACTGCAGGTCTTTTTTTTTTATAAATCCATTCTGATACCCTGTGTCTTTTGATTGGGGCATTAGCCCATTTACATTCAGGGTAACTATTGAAAGAGATGAATTTAGTACCATTGTATTGCCTGTGAGGTAACTGTTACTGTATATCGTCTGTGTTCCTTTCTGGTCTGTTACTTTTAAGTTCTTTCTTTGCTTAGAGGGCCCCTTTTGATATTTCCTGTAGGTCTGGTTTGGTGTTTGAAAATTTGTTTGTCTTGGAAGATTTTATCTCTTCTATTTTCAGTGAAAGCCTAGCTGGCTATAGTATTCTTGGCTGCATATTTTTCTCATTTAGTGCTCTGAATATATCATACCAGTCCTTGCTGGCCTTCCAAGTCTCTGTGGATAGTTCTGCTGTCAATCTAATATTTCTGCTATTGTATGTTACAGACCTCTTGTCCTGAACTGCTTTCAGGATTTTCTCTTTGTCACTTAGTCTTGTAAGTTTTACTATTAGATGATGGGGTGTTGACCTATTTTTATTGATTTTGAGGGAGGTTCTCTGTGACTCCTGTGTTTTGATGCTTGTTCCCTTTCCCAGATTAGGGAAAGTCTCTACTATATTTTGCTCCAATATATCTTCTGCCCCTCTTTCTTTCTTCTTCTTCTGGGATCCCAATTATTCTAGCATTGTTTTGTCCTATGGTATCACTTATCTCCTGAATTCTCCACTCCTGCTCCAGTAGTTTGTCTCTCTTTTTCTCAGCTTCTTTATTCTCCATAATTTGATCTTCTATATCACTAATTCTCTCTTCTGCCTCATTAATCCTAGCGGTAAGAGCCTCCATTTTTTATTACATCTCATTAATAGCTTTTTTGATTTCAAATTGATTAGATTTTAGTTCTTTTATTTCTCCAGAAAGGGTTTTTATTTCTCCATAGAGGGATTCTCTAGTATCTTCTATGCTTTTCTCAAGCCCAGCTAGCATCTTTATAATCATAATTCTGAACTCCATTTCTGACATCTTACTAATGTCTGTATTGATTAGTTCCCTAGCTGTTGGTACTACCTCTCTTTCTTTTTTCTAGTTGAGTTTTTCCACCTTGTTATTTTATCCAGATAAGAATAGAGAACAAAACACTAAAAGGGTAGCAACGACCCTAGAAAAATATACACTAACCAAATCAGAAGAGACCCAAAACTGAGAGGAGAAGAAAGGTTAAAATATATATATATATATATTGGACTGGTGAATAGAACAGAGACACACACTTGATTTTGGGTGTATTTTGGTCTGTTAGAAGAAGAAAATGCCTCCCAAAATTTTTAAGAAAGAAAAACTTTATATATATACAAAAATGAGGGTAAACAGGGTGAAGGGATGGAATATGACTGTAAAGATGAAAATTTAAAAATATTTTAAAAAAGAAATTGATAAGAAGTTGGTTAAAAACAGAAAAAAAAAGAGAGAGAGAGAGAATGTGATCAGGCTGGAGACTAGAACAAAGTCAAATGCTAGATTTAAGGTATATTTTGTTCTGTTAGAAGAAACTTTATCCCAAAATTTTAAAGAAAGAAAAACTTATATGTATACCAAAAATAAGGTTAAATACAATGAAGGGATAGAATATGACAATAACAATGAAAATCAAAAAAGATTTTTAAAAAGGTATTGGTAAGATAAAATAGTTAAAAAGGTTAAAATAAGAAAAGGGAAAAATTAAAAAAATAGAATAAGAAAAAAATAAAATTAAAAAAAATTTAACTTCAAAAGACTAAAGAATCATGGGGGAAAAGCCATGAATTCTATGTACTGTATTCCTGTAGCTCTGGAGTTTTCTATTTCTCAGTGATCAGTGACATTGGTCTTGGCTGGATGTGTTTGCTGATCTTCTGGGTGGAGGGGCCTGTTGCCGTGATTCTCAAGTGTTTTTGCCTGAGGTGGAATTGTACTGCTCTTGCCAGGGGCCAGGCTAAGCAATCTGCTTGGGCTTGCTCTTGGAGCTTTTGTTCCCTGAATGCTTTCTGTACCGCTTTGGAGGACGGGAATGAAGATGGCAGCCTCCCAGTCTCCAGCCCGTAGGAGCCAAGAGATCAGGGCCCCACTCCTCAGTGCACCCTCAGAGAAAAGCAGTCAGTCCCTCTCATCTTCCTGGTCTCTGGCTGTACTCCGAGCTCACCCAGCCTGTGACCGAGTGTTTCTATCTCTGGCACACAGCCCCATCTGGAGTCTCCAAACCCAGCATATTCCTGCCATGCGCTCCCACACCACTCCTCCCAGAGGAGGAAGGTGAGTCTCCCCAGCTCTGCACTTGTGGGGTCTCTGCTTGAAGAGTAGTGGCCCTACTGTGCCTCGGATCATGGTTTAAGGTAACCCTGAGCTGAGAGCCCACACTCTGCTCTGTCTCTGCAGCTGGCTTCCCTACTCCAATACTTGGGAGCTCTGCTGCACTCAGACACCCCTGTTCTTTCTGGGACTCCGGGTGTCCTGAGACCACACTGTCCCTGCGAGGGCTCCACCCTCCCCCTACTGAGCCTCTGGAGCAACGTCCATCAGTGGAGCAGACTTCTAAAAGTTCTGACTTTGTGCTCTGCGGCTCTACCACTTGCTAGGAGCTGGCACCGCCCCACCATCTATTTTCCCCTATGTCACCTTGGATTCACTTTTCCCCATGTGGTCCTACCTTCTGGAAAGTGGTCGCTTTTCTGTTCCTAGAATTGTTTCTCTTCTTCTCTTCGATCTCCTGTTGAGTTTGTAGGTGTTCAGAACGGTTTGATAACTATCTAGCTGACCTCCTGGGATGGAGGAGATTTAGGTCTCCTACTCCTCCACCATCTTGCTCCTCCCCACCCCTCTCCCTGAACTGAGCTAATTCTTTAATGCAAACTGCCTTCCTCCATGAGGAGAGGAAATGTATTGCGGAGTCATGGTGTGAGTTACAGTAGTTGAAAAGTCAATTGTCAAAAGGCAACCTGCTCCACATTCCTTGGTTTCAGATTTTAGGATAGAGAGGAATGCTTGAGAACATATGAGTCATGATGTGCTCTTAGTAATTTCACTGGAACATCAGGGACGAGGCACTTGGTGTGACTGCTTGCATCTGGGTGGAATTAGAGCTTTCGGGGTTTACTCAAGAAGGCTTATTAATAGCAGAGGGCTCAACGATAAGTGTGTGCCATGGACAGACTTTGAGGAAATGAGCAATGCCAGCAAAGGGTTATCAGGACTTGCTGTTTGTTCATCCTCTAACTCTGGGGAAACAGATGTATTGATCAGAGTTTTAGAGAAAAACAGCTTTCAATGGGTTTACTGCACTGAGCTATGATAGCCCAGGAAATAGGCTGTCAGAAAGACCCAAAGGTTGGCTACCTGCACTGCAAAGAGAAAGCTGTGACACAGAGGGAAGGGACAAGATGTCAGCATTGATTTCTGGTCTGACATCTCTTACCCTCTTAAGGTAACATTGCTGACTTTGAATATATCATATCCAGAATCATTATATTCCAAACTTAAGGAGCTGTGGATGAAAATAGTCTTAAAGATTAAGTGCTTTCTCCCTCCTACCCCCGTCACTTAATCCTCGTCTCTGTAAAACAGATGAGAATTTTTTTTAAAAAAGATTTTATTTATTTGACAGAGAGAGAGAGGGAGCATAACCGGGGGGAGCAGCAGGCAGAGGGAAATGTAGACTCCCTGCTGAGTGAGGAGCCTGATGCAGGACTTGATCCCAAGACTCTGGGATCATGGCCTGAGCTCAAGGCAGGCGTTTAACCAACTGAGTCACTTAGGGGCCCCTAAAACAGACCAGAAATTAAAAACACTTTGGGTAGCTATGAAGTTGAAAAAAATGAAATATACATGACCAAAGATGTCAAACTAAAACTTAATGACAATATAAATGGGCACAATGTAAGCCACATTATATTTGTCTGTGTGTATGCTGTGACATTTCTTGTAGTTTTTTTCCTTGGCTGGACCATTATGTAGGGAAACACACTTAAGTGGGATTAAATTTTTAAAAAGGAATTTTTTTGGCTGTTATAACTGAAAAGATCAAGGACCTAGCTTCAGGCAGAGCTGGATCTAGCTGCTCAAATGATGTCATCAGGGTTCTTTTCCTCCCTCTTTCGGCTCTTCCTTACTCCACATTGGCTTCATCCTCAGAAAGTTCTCTCCACATGGTGGTTCCTAGTGTTTACAACCACCCCCGCCCCACTTTATTTTAGCTTTATAACCTCCAAAGAAAGCAAGTTTCTCTTCCCAGGTTCAGCCAAGTCATGGAATGGGCTCTCAGGCTTGTGTCTGGGGCCCATGGTGATGGGATGCACCCAATTGGTCTCGTCTTGGTTCTCCATCCTCCACACAAGCTAACTGGAGTGAAAGTGGGTGAGGGTCTCATTCCCGAAGGAAACTCATGTCTGGTCATTGGAAGAGGGAAGGGAAGGTGCTGGTAGGTGCCGAAGCAGCAGGTTTATGCTTCAGTTGGTAAATACGCTGAATTTATTTAAGGACGCGGGATTTTTTTTTTTTTCCCCTAAACAACTCTATTAGTCCTTTCCACCGAGCATGAGCAACCCCTTCAGGGAGCTAGCTATATGCTTGTTCCAATCATGTCACTTTTTCTTCAGCATGATTTTGTTTTTGTCACAAACCTCCATTTCAGAACTGCCTCCTGAGTCAGTTTATAGACTGTAAAATAAAAATTTTCTCATTAGGTTATAATACAAAACATCTTTACATGAAATAGCTACCATATTAAATAGATTCGGATTCTTTCCCACTGTTTGAGAATCAATATGCAAAAAAAATCCAAAAAAGAAATTTAAAAAAATGATCAGAGTAGAAGAATGATCGGATTTATTTATTTTTTCAAAAAGATTTTTATTTATTTATTTGACAGAGAGAGAGCACAAGTAGGCAGAGCGGTACGCAGAGGGAGAGGGAGAAGGAGGCTCTCTGCCGAGCAGGGAGCCTGAAGCGGGACTCGATTCCAGAACCCTGGGATCATGACATAAGCTGAAGGCAGTCGCTTAACAGACTGAGCTACCCAGGTATTCCAGAATGATCGGATTTAGACTGGAACCTCCTGGTACCTACTTAGAAAGGGACAAAACTTGCTGGGGTAGATGAGTCATTTTTGACTGGGTCCTTGACCTTGAAGACAGCTTGTCCTCACTGTGGTTCTGACCACAAGTGCAAATGGAGGTAGAACGTTCCTGAGGTTATTCCTAAGACTGAGTCTCTTAATGAGAATTCGGAAGATAGAATGGTTCAATACTCAGGACCAACTCGTCTACCAGCACAAGCGTCTAAAGTGCTGTGTTCCCCCATCCTCAATAATGCCAAGATTGGAGAAGGGTGCTTCTGAGCAGATGGTTGGACAGACTAAAGCATTAATTTGCTGAGCCTCCGTGCTTGCTAATTAATTCTTCAGTTTACTAGGATTTAAAGTGATTGTTCAAAACAAGACATCCCTTAAAATAAATGCTAGGTGAAAGTCTCAACACGGTATTGATTACTAAGGTGGTTATTTCAAACAGCTGAGGGGTTGTCATTCAATAACAGAATTGCCTTACCTGCCCTGTTGATTTAATTAAGTTGTTTTCAGTTTGTAGAAAGATTATCTACAGTTTTAATTTTCGTGTTCTCCTGGATGGTATTTTCCAATTTTCTTGTTAAAATGGTAAATGGGATTCTATAGCAGACTTCATTTTACAATTCAGATATATAATATTGTTGACATTTATTACTGGGAAAGCAGAATGGGCAGGACTGTGGCTTGCATACCCTGGGTATGGAGAATTAAAAGTTGTAAATTCTAGTTTTGACACAGCTGCTTATTATGTTATCACATGTCACCATAACTTCTGGGTATTCCTTCCTTCCTAGGAAATACGAAAACCAAACACTGACCTATCTCATGCAGAGCAGTGAGAGTGAGCTAAGTATCTGTTATAAAAGATACTGAAAGCATGTAGTATTTTCACTCTATAAAAGATTATGGGAAAAAAGCCGAAGCTTTAAGATTTTTTTTTTTTTGGTATGGAACTCTTCAAACTTATTGAAAGAATTTTGAACTGATAATTTTTAAAAAATATTTTATTTATTTATTTATTTGAGAGAGAGAGAGAGAGAGAGAGAGAGAGAGTAGCAGAGGGAGAGGGACAAGTAGACTTCCCGCTGAGTGCAGAGCCTGATCCCGAGGCTCTGAGATCATGAGCTGAGCTAAAGTCAGATGCTTAACCAACTGAACCACCCAGGCGCCCCTTGGGCTCATACTTTTTATATTGGAATTCTGATATTGACAGCAGGTATATGCAAATGCAAACCATGCAACTATTTATTTTGAGCAGTAAAGGAAACCTCAAGAGCATTTTTATAATGAGACGGACTTTCCAAATGTATATTCTTCCCTCAGAATAACAAGCACTTTTTGAAAGATGTAATAACTTGGACGGGTTGCTAGGCTATTGTTGTCATTTGAAGAAGGAGCCCTATAATCCAAAGACCTGAAATCTAAAATAATTCAAGGCACAATCGTTTTTTAGATCAGACACTTAATGATAAAAATAGGTTAGTGGGTGTAAATGAAGCAAGACACAAAGTCTTCTTTTCGTAGTCCATTTGTCTATTATCATGAACATCTCTTTTTGGGAGGGAACTTTAGAGGACATTTGTAAAAACAAATTCTTGTGTTCTTTAAATCTGGTGAAGTGGGAAGGAGAATATGATGAGAATATCAAAGGTCTAATTGGGACTAGAGAGGATGATATTATTTTTATTAAATACGAAAGTTAATGTAATTTTTGTAGGTTCAATAAAATGTGTAAGTTATGAAAATTATCAGAAAGTTGGGTGATCAATAAGCAACTAGCAAACTAAGTGCTCTTACTAATCTCAACTGTTAAACTTTTAAATTAGCTTCTCAACTATTAAACATTTTTAAATGATCACTATATACTAGTTAAGAGGAAAAATTAAGATTATGTAAGCTTAAGATACCTAGGAATAAACCTAAGCGAAGAGGTGAAGGACTTGTACTCTGAAAGAGATAAAACATCGATGAAAGAGACTGAAGACGACACAAAGAAATGGAAAGACATTCTACGCTCATGGATTGGACAAATATTGTTAAAGTTTCTATAGTACCCAAAGCAATCTATACTATAGTATCCAATGAAATTCCTATCAAAATAGCACTTTTTTTCACGGAACTAGAACAAACATCCTAAAATTTATATGGGACCACAAAAGACCCTGAATAGCCAAAGCAATTTTGAAAAGCAAAGCAAGAGGCATCACAACTCCAGACTTCAAGTTATCCTACAAAGCTGTAGTGATCAAAACAAAATAGACACAAACCAATGGAACAGAATAGAAAATACAGAAATAAACCCACAATTATATGGTCAATTAATCTTTGACAAAGCAAGAAAGAACACTCAATAGGAAAAAGTCTCTTCAACAAACGGTTTTGGGAAAACTGGATGTCAACATTCAAAAGAATGAAATTGGACCACTGTCTTACATCATAATGTAAGAATTAATATACAGAAATAAATTCAAAATGGATGAAAGACCTAAATGTGAGACAGGAAACCACAAAAATCTTAGAAGAGAACACAGGCAGTAACCTCTTTGACATCAGCCATAACAATTTCTTTCTACATATGTCTACAGAGGCAAGGGAAACAAAAGCAAAAATGAACTATTGGAACTTGATCAAAATTAAAACTGCACAGTGAAGGAAACAATCGACAAAGCTAAAAGTCAACCTATAGAATGGGAAAAAGTATTTGCAAATGACATATCTGATAAAGGGTTAGTATTCAAAATATGTAAGGAACTGATACAACTTGAAAAAAAACCCTAATACAAGTTCAACACTCCAAAACCAAATAATCCAATTAAAAAATGGGTGGAAAACATGGACAGACATTTCTCCAAAGAAGTCATACAGATGGCCAACAGAAATATGAAAAGATGCTCAATATCACTCATCATCTTAGAAATACAAATCAAAATTACCATGAAATATCACTGCATGCCTTCAGAATGACTAAAATCAAAACCTCAAGAAACAATAGGTGCTGGTGAGGGTGTGGAGAAAAAGGAACCCTCGTGCACTGTTGGTGGGGTTGTAAACTGGTGCAGCCATTGTGGAGAACAGTATGGAGTTTCTTCAAAATGTTAAAAATAGAACTGACCTACAATTGCACTACTGGGTATTTACCTCCCAAATACAAAAACACTAATTCAAAATGATACATGCATCTCTATATTTTTTGCAGTATTTACAATAGTCAAGATATGGAGGCAGGGCAAGTGTCCACTGACTGATGAATGGATAAAGAAGATGTAATATGTGTGTGTGTGTGTTGTTATTATTATTCAACCATAAAAAAGAATGAAATCTTGGTTCTTCAATGACATGGATGGAGATAGAGAGTATAATGTTAAGCAAAATAAGTCAGTTTGAGAAGGACAAATGCCATGTGATTTCCCCTTGTATGTGAAATTTGAGAAACAACAATGAGCAAAGGAATAAAAAAAGAGAAAGAGAGACAAATCGAGAAACAGACTCTTAATGATGGAGAACACACTTCTGGTCGCCAGAAGGGAGGTGGGTGGGGAATGAGTGAAACAGGTGATGGGGATTAAGGAGTGCACTTGTCGTGATGAGCACCGGGTGATGTGTGGAAGTGTTGAATCACTACATTGTACACCTGAAACTTACATAACACTGCATGCTAAATTATAATGGAATTAAAAATTTAAAAACACAATAAATTTTAAAATATTGAAATAAAAGACTGAGACTTTTATTGTATAGAATTCTTAAAATTTATTAAAGGGGTTTTGGTGGACCTCTTTTTATTTTGAAATTTTGTTACTGCACGTGACTTTGCTTGATGCTGTTTGCCCAAGTCACAAGCTTGGAGCTTCTCTGTTTATCTGTTGAACTGAATATTTGCAAGTACCTTAAACTCACTATGTCCAAAAGAGAATTCTTCACCTTCTCCTCAAACATGTTCTTTGCCCAGAGATCTTATTTCATTCCCTAAATAACATCCCATCCATCAGGTATCCCAAGTCTGAAGCCTAGAAATTATTCTTGAGTCCTCCCTCTCCTTCAACCCCTCCTGTGTCAAGAACAGCTCAATTGGAAAAAAGAGCCACCAGAAGATATTTGTACACTACACATTTTTAAAAAGGTTTTATTCATTTGAGAGAGAGAGAGAGAGAGAGAGAGAGAGAGAGAGAGAGAGGGAGAGGGAGCTAGCACCAGCGAGCCCAAGCCACGGGGGAGGGGCAGCGGGAGAGGGAGAAGCAGACTCAGCAGAGAGCCTGATGGGGAGCTCCATCCCAGGACCCATGTCCTGAGAGAGAAAATGTGGGACCCAACCAGTATGCTCAGACTTGAGATTTTTCCTCCTGTCGGGAAGAGGAACCCTTAAAGAAACATGAGGGGAGGGGAGGACTCCACATTGGTATTTTGGGGAATCATTTGTAGCCACCTTGCAGGCGGATTGGAAAGGCTCTTTCATGTTTTCAGGGATAGAGACTTGCTTGGTTCATGGGGTGCTATTGAAAGGAATCTAGGGAAAGTGGGGAAGACACGTAGCCACGTCATCCACGGCACAGCCTTCCGGCCTCGGGAAGATCAGAACCATGTTATTGCTGGCTCTGCACAGCTCGGGTGCCTGGGCTGTCTTGTCGCCCATTCCACTTTAGGCAATCCCTGCTTCTTCCCTGAACAGAGGTGCACCTGTTCTCTGCAGCTTCTCGGCAGGGCTGGGTGCTCCAAGAGGGAAGATTTGGTTGGCATCCAGTTTTAATCCAGTGTGGAGCGTCCTCCCCCCTCTCCCCATTTGGGCAGGTCTCTGATGCTGGACCTCCTCCCACGCCTGAGATTGGCTGCCTTTCAGTGACGGTCTTTCATCGGTTGGTGGTTGTGTGTCTGGTGATGGTATAACACATAATCCAATTGACTTAAGAGACTCCTGGGTAGGAGGCTGGGTGCTAAGGAGGGGAACAGGAAGAGGCCTCCCTGGGACTGGGCACTGCTGGGGCTTGGCCAGAGACAGCACCTCAGCTGAGAAGCTTCTGCTCCAGTGAGCCATGGTGAGGACTGGAGCAAGGACAGGGACAATGTGTACAAAGAAGGAGCAGTGAATGAAAACACAGGACAAGGACATAAAATTGGCAGGACTTAGTGACTCGGTTGATTGGCTTTGGGACATGAGACACCATGACTCCCTCCTAGAAATGGGCTGGTTCTTTCTGGTAATATTTAGTGTGTTAGGAAGCACAGGGAAAGAAGCTGATTTATCATGGGGGAGAGGAGTTTGGCTTCAGCTGTATTTGCTCTTTAGACATCTCTAGGCCCCCCAGACTGATGGCCCCAATAGGCAGCGGATTAATGAAGGTGTCTGGAAGAGATTCGGGGTTGGCCGTGTAGTCAGCGTATTTGGGAGAAAGATCAAGAGAGCGGATGGATCACCTAAGGAACATGTGCAGAATGATGGAAAAACAAGCTGGGGGGAGGGGCGGCGGGGCGAGCAGCCAAAGTAATCAATCCAATGGAGGCTGAGGTGACATAAAATGTGATGCGCACTAGTATTTTAAACGCTTGTAACTTATCAGTTAGTCTCAAATGTCTTTTTTTAAAAAAAGATTTTTATTTATTTATTTGACAGAGAGAGACACAGCAAGAGAGGGAACACAAGCAGGGGGAGTTGGAGAGGGAGAAGCAGGCTTCCCACTGAGCAGGGAGCCTGATATGGGACTCGAAACCAGGACCCCAGGATCATGACCTGAGCCGTAGGCAGACGCTTAGTGACTGAGCCACTCAGGCACCCCTCAAAGGTCTCTGATAATTATTATATTTCTGTCTCCGATTTCTCCTTACTCTTTCTTGCAAGATTTGGATGTATGTCTGAAAACTACATATTGGATGTTCGCATCACTTTCATCTTCTCTTTAGACTATAAAAGATTTTGGTTGGTGCAAGTGCATTGAATGGATGTAGAACAGGAGATGAAATCAAGGTAATTTTTAGCTTCATTTCCCCCATATTTACTCCGACTTGCAATATAACCAAGTCCCCAAATTCTCTACCTTTGGTTGGTGCCCTTTGGGAAGTGGTACTCAATTAGGTCCAAGCTTAACACATCCATGCTGAAGAATGGAAGTCAATATCCTTCTTATCTGTGGTTAATATCTTTCTTATGGCACATCAGCCAAAATAATCTAATATTATTTAGCAATGTCTTTTGTCTCTATTTCCGCTATGCTTCTTGACAATTTTCTTGGTATTTTTAGCTGCATACTGACCTACCCAGACTGCTCTCTTTCAAACTGCGTGTTATGACGGTGGGCTCTGAAATCACTTTAGACAGTCATGTCAGCCTTCTAAAGAATTAAACGAATAGGACAGAAAATACTGCAGGGAATCACATACATAAAGGGTAAGTCCAATTTGTGAAAATCATGTTTCCATAGAGCATTGCTTGTATGTTTGCTTGTTTGTGCACAAGGGTGTGTATGTATACTTTATAGGTAATGAATTGGGATATTAAGTTTATTTCTACTGTGGATTATAGTAAAAAAAAATTGGGGGCACCTGGGTGGCTCAGTTGGCTAAGCATCTGCCTTCAGCTCAGGTCATGATCCTGGGGTCCTGGGATGAAGCCCCCCCCCAGTCAGGCTCCCTGCTCAGCAGGGAGTCTACTTTTCCCTCTGCCCCTACCCCGCTGGTGTGTGCTCATGCTCTCTCAAATAAATAAATAAAATCTTTCAAAAAATAAAAGAAATTTTTTGATTTTGAGAAATACCGTCCTAACCACTTTGGGGCTGACACATGCTAACCCAGATTCCATCAAACCATGAACTTCTTTTTCATGTCCGGAATCTCAGAATTTAGTACAAGTGCATTGCATGGACTGGACATTAAGCAAATAGTTGTAGAATAAATGAGCGAGTGAATGAGTGTGTGAGGATTAGTGTAGTAGGGGTTAATTTCCCCTGAACTCATTATCCTACATTTGCTGATATTCAGGATAGGCTGTGATACAGGGAGAAAATAAGGACAAGAAATCAACTCAGTCCCTTCAGGAGCTTTAAAAAAGGAAACCTGATTTTGACAGAAACAATTATTATGCATTGCAGCCACTCCGCTGGGCAGAGAATGCCTGCAACACTAAATGGAAGTGCTATGTATAGCACATTTATAAAGTTTTGAAATATTATCACACGGCCACAATCTTGTTCATTCCATTTATAGGAAAGACATCACTTGTTTTAAAAAATTCTTTGTTCTGTTAAGAACCAACTCATCCTGATTTTTGAGCTTCCATATAAAATGGTCCAGCCTAGCGAATATCAGATTATAGCTAGGAAAAACAAAGGCAGATCTTTTCATATATTTTTGTCTCCTTCGTGATGAGCAAAATCAAGGAGGGCTGGCTTTCTCTGGTACCGGGGTCATGAAACTTGATCCAATGACACCTTTCCAATGGGAGCTGTTCTCGCTGGGATGAGCTAAGTTTAGCCGGGTTCTCAGATGGAACTTGAATGCGGAGAAACTCACAGCTAATAGAAACAGAAAACAGCAGGCAAATCCCACGCTGTTGGCAAAGAGCAACTGGAATCAGTCGTGCGACATCCTGAGAAATTGAACCTCGCACCTCCTTCCACCTGGGCAAAATGTCGAACGTCCTCTTTGGCAATATCTGAACAGCTCGTGCAATGAAAAATCTGCACTAGATTTTTTTTCCTACTTTATTTTTCTCTCCCTATTTTTTCTGGTAGCTATTTAAGTGAATTCATTGTATGATTGGGAGTGACCAGAGTTCCTTGATGAAAATATGAAATATTTTTCATCAAAACTCTGAATGATGGCAGAGGCTCTCAAAATCTGAAATTAGTCATAGCCTTACAGAGAGCTGCTCACACAAGCTGCCCAAAAGGTATTGTTTTGTGCTGCAAGAATAATACATTATTTTGTTTTAATGCATTTTTCTGCTCATAGTACCTCAGAGTTGGAAGGAGTTAAATATTGGCCGCATGTTGGCCAGCAACTGGTGCCGGCATCAGAGGAAGCCTTCCTGGTTTGCACTGAAAGGAGAATCTAAGGACAATGTAGTGATTTTTTCCCCCAAAAATGAAATGATTATATTTTCAGGACTGTTCTTTATTCTGTAATTTTGTAGCTACCCACTTTTCTCATCTGATAAACCTTTTTAAAGATTTTAAACCTTTTTAAAACCTTTTAAAACCTTTTTAAAGATAACCCTTTAAAAATGACATGATCATGATAGTTAATTTTTTTAAAGATTTTATTTATTGGTCAGAGAGAGAGAGAGAGAGAGAGAGAGAGCACAAATAGGGGGAGCAGGAGGCAGTGGGAGAATCAGGCTCCCCACTGAGCAGGAAGCTTGGTGCAGGGCTTGATCCCAGGACCCCAGGATCATGATCTGAGCCGAAGGCAGATGCTTAACAACTGAGCCACCCAGGTGTCCTGATAGTTAATTCCATTTTTAAAAAATATTTTATTTATTTATTTGACAGAGAGAGATCACAAGTAGGCTGAGAGACAGGCAGAGATAGAGGAGGAAGCAGGCTCCTTGCGGAACAGGGAGCCTGATGCGGGCCTCCATCCCAGGACCCTGAGATCATGACCTGAGCCGAAGGCAGAGGCTTTAACCCACTGAGCCATTCAGGCACCCAGTTAATTCCTTTTTTAAGGCTTTTTTTTTTTTAAGGGAGAGAGGATGGTGACCCTACACTGGGAAGGACTAATCTAGTCCAAACGTCTACCTAGGATTTGAATTCCCTCCTCAGTTCTTCTGTGGTAACTTCAATTAGCCTTTGTCAAATCACTCCCAGAAATAGGGGAAGGTACCATCTCCCAGAAAACAAGCATCTGAAAAGGATGTTCCCAGAATGTTCTCTGAAACCTCATAGAACTCTCTTCATTGAGTGTGTATCTCTTTGCAAATCCCTCCCATGGTCCCATGCTATACTTGATGTCTGGGAGGAAATAACTAACCAGAAAATGTACATAGAGCTGCTTCATTTTTTGGTGAGATACTTTAAGATATATTCTAGTTTATTTTAATGAGACCCTTTACAGTGTGTGCATTGTAAAGAATATTGTTAAGATGAAAGAGCTTTGTTGAACCAAATTACTTCCAACCCCTACTAATGATTTCTTAGCTTTAATTCATCCAGTGGAATGAAACCCCAGAAGGAGAAAATTGAAGCATATTTTGAATTGATTATAATAGTGTTAACTTGCACTTGGGGAAAATGGGTTGACAGTTTAGAGTGGCTGTCCTCTGAACCGTGATCCTTCATCCTGACAGTCTGTACATCTTATAGTCACTGTGCCACATTACTATTACAATTTCTAACCCCTTTCTGACTGTATTTTCCAGTTTGCAAAGCTGGTTCACATCCTAGTCATACTTCATCTTTATGATGATCCTATGATATAGTCAGGGGAGGGCTTCGACCTTTATTTTAGAGGTGGTAAACCAGAGCTCAAAAACAACAAGTTGCTTGCATAAGCTCAAGTAACAGGGCCAGGCTGTAATCCTGGCTCTCCTGCCTCCAAATCCACAAGTCTGCCACCAAACCAGGAAAACTTCCATCCGGGTATAAGGATTAATACTTCTCCTCTTACCTGCAAGTTTGCTGGCATCTGATGTTAAATCCACTAAGAGAACATCAAAGAATACATGATCAATGGTGAATCTCTGGCAAACAGACTTTTAGATCAATTTGTTCTATCTAAATAGAGTCAAACGAGCAATAAGATCAGCCTTCTACTGTCCTGTGTACACGTGAGGGCTCGGTAAATATTGTTGACAGACCGCTGTGACAAAGTGAGCACACAAAATGTAAACAATAACTGGAGAGTCACAATACTTTTCACTGGGTGCAAACCCAAAGGCATTTTGGCAATAAATAAATAAATAAATAAATAAATAAATAAATAAATAAATAAATAAATAAATAAATAAAATCTGGAGATATACGTATTTGGTGCAAAGATTCTTTTCCAAAGTCAGCTTATAATTTTGAGTGACCAACCCCAAAATAAGCCTTTCTCCCATATTTTTTCTTTCACAAGATAGACCAGTTCAGAATAGTAATAGCAATTAGTATTCTGAAAGCAGCAAACCCATCTTCATTCAGCTGCAATGGCAGGGTCCAAAGAGCCTAAGNAGAGAGAGAGAGAGAGAGAGAGAGAGAGCACAAATAGGGGGAGCAGGAGGCAGTGGGAGAATCAGGCTCCCCACTGAGCAGGAAGCTTGGTGCAGGGCTTGATCCCAGGACCCCAGGATCATGATCTGAGCCGAAGGCAGATGCTTAACAACTGAGCCACCCAGGTGTCCTGATAGTTAATTCCATTTTTAAAAAATATTTTATTTATTTATTTGACAGAGAGAGATCACAAGTAGGCTGAGAGACAGGCAGAGATAGAGGAGGAAGCAGGCTCCTTGCGGAACAGGGAGCCTGATGCGGGCCTCCATCCCAGGACCCTGAGATCATGACCTGAGCCGAAGGCAGAGGCTTTAACCCACTGAGCCATTCAGGCACCCAGTTAATTCCTTTTTTAAGGCTTTTTTTTTTTTAAGGGAGAGAGGATGGTGACCCTACACTGGGAAGGACTAATCTAGTCCAAACGTCTACCTAGGATTTGAATTCCCTCCTCAGTTCTTCTGTGGTAACTTCAATTAGCCTTTGTCAAATCACTCCCAGAAATAGGGGAAGGTACCATCTCCCAGGAAACAAGCATCTGAAAAGGATGTTCCCAGAATGTTCTCTGAAACCTCATAGAACTCTCTTCATTGAGTGTGTATCTCTTTGCAAATCCCTCCCATGGTCCCATGCTATACTTGATGTCTGGGAGGAAATAACTAACCAGAAAATGTACATAGAGCTGCTTCATTTTTTGGTGAGATACTTTAAGATATATTCTAGTTTATTTTAATGAGACCCTTTACAGTGTGTGCATTGTAAAGAATATTGTTAAGATGAAAGAGCTTTGTTGAACCAAATTACTTCCAACCCCTACTAATGATTTCTTAGCTTTAATTCATCCAGTGGAATGAAACCCCAGAAGGAGAAAATTGAAGCATATTTTGAATTGATTATAATAGTGTTAACTTGCACTTGGGGAAAATGGGTTGACAGTTTAGAGTGGCTGTCCTCTGAACCGTGATCCTTCATCCTGACAGTCTGTACATCTTATAGTCACTGTGCCACATTACTATTACAATTTCTAACCCCTTTCTGACTGTATTTTCCAGTTTGCAAAGCTGGTTCACATCCTAGTCGTACTTCATCTTTATGATGATCCTATGATATAGTCAGGGGAGGGCTTCGACCTTTATTTTAGAGGTGGTAAACCAGAGCTCAAAAACAACAAGTTGCTTGCATAAGCTCAAGTAACAGGGCCAGGCTGTAATCCTGGCTCTCCTGCCTCCAAATCCACAAGTCTGCCACCAAACCAGGAAAACTTCCATCCGGGTATAAGGATTAATACTTCTCCTCTTACCTGCAAGTTTGCTGGCATCTGATGTTAAATCCACTAAGAGAACATCAAAGAATACATGATCAATGGTGAATCTCTGGCAAACAGACTTTTAGATCAATTTGTTCTATCTAAATAGAGTCAAACGAGCAATAAGATCAGCCTTCTACTGTCCTGTGTACACGTGAGGGCTCGGTAAATATTGTTGACAGACCGCTGTGACAAAGTGAGCACACAAAATGTAAACAATAACTGGAGAGTCACAATACTTTTCACTGGGTGCAAACCCAAAGGCATTTTGGCAATAAATAAATAAATAAATAAATAAATAAATAAATAAATAAATAAATAAATAAATAAATAAAATCTGGAGATATACGTATTTGGTGCAAAGATTCTTTTCCAAAGTCAGCTTATAATTTTGAGTGACCAACCCCAAAATAAGCCTTTCTCCCATATTTTTTCTTTCACAAGATAGACCAGTTCAGAATAGTAATAGCAATTAGTATTCTGAAAGCAGCAAACCCATCTTCATTCAGCTGCAATGGCAGGGTCCAAAGAGCCTAAGCCAGAATCCATATGACAGGAGCTCAGTTCTTTTTATTTATTTATTCTAAACACATGTGGTCTCTGTAACTCATGGCTGGGGATTGTGATTATAAGGGCAGGATGACAATTTTTGCAAAGGAAAATGGTCATTTGCTTAGCTCAAGTTGAAGGCTGCCAAACAGACTACCACGAAATATAGAATTAGCTTATACTTTTACCTGCTGGTTTCAGCAAGTCAGCTACATTCAACAGTTTCTCAAGGACAAGGGAGAATTCGTGCTGGCTTTATATCAAGAAGCTAACTCCAAACAGACAAGAGAAACAAAAGCAGGAGCAGGACCAATAGATAAAAGAGCCCTTGTTAGTGGACTAAAGCGGTTGCTACAAATAGGACAGCGGAAGGGGGGTTGGGAGGGGGAAGAGTAAAGCAAGGTCAAAGAAGGATGATATCAATAGAATATCTCCAAATAGCACAGAATGCAGCAAGAAGTAGCAGCAGATGTCAGTCCAGCCCAATGTCAACCCCCGTGGAGCCATGTAGAAAGACTTGGAAAGAAACAGCATCACTGCAGTTGGTATTAGGAGTAAAGAGAGAGCAGATGATACCTTTCTCCCCATGAACTGAAAGCCACGACTTGCCACCGGCCACAGCCTCATCTCCTTTCGGACTGGCCTCATTCAAGCTTTTAGGTTTTTTTCCCTCTCTATTTCAGATCTTTACTTCCCTCCTTTCCTTTCGATTTCCTTTCTTCTTCCAGACTCTTGCTGCCAATTCTGACTCTGATCCTTACCCCACTGGCTGTTTCTTGCCTGTGCCACCAGGTACTCTGGTTCCAGATGCTTACTCTGGCCTCAGCAACGTTCCAGGAGTGATGATGCATAACCAGGAGAATGGATTTACCGCAGCCCTCAGAAAATTCCCATCGTGATTTTTAGACTTTACTGGCAGGGATTGACTTTCATAACTATGGAGGAAAGCCAAAAATGTATAAAGGAAGTCTGTTTTCAGAGTTCATATTCCTTAATTTTAGTGAATGGATGTGGGTGTTTTGAAAACTTAGTTTCTTAAGAACTGCCTAAATTTCATAATTATTTCATTTTCATCCGCTCACAGATGGCTTTGCCCTGGGTGTAAAAATTGAAGAGCCAATATAAAATGATGCTACCTTTACTCTGGCAGTTAAATTTTAAATTTCAGACATTGGTTTTCAGAACCTTGGAGAGCATCAAACTCAGCTCTCCATTTCCCTCACTGGAGCCAGCTCAAGTGTAGGCTGATTTCTTCGGTAAAAATGTGAAATGAAAAATAATGGGATAAGTTGACAGTGAAACTAGATTTTGTAAAAGAAATGCCTTCCACAATAACCTATTTTTATAGTTTGAGTTGCTGTTGTATACCGTTGCATAGCTCTTCAGAGGTGGATTTGGAGTCAATAAGACTGGGATTCAAAGCCAGGTTCTGCCAATTCCTACTTACGTAACCTTCAACAATCTCCCCAGGCTTTAGCGCTTCTCTTCCACAAAATAGAGCTGCAAATAGTAGCTACTTCGCAGAGTTGTTCTGAGGTGATGTGAGCTAATTCATGTAAAACCTTCGGCACATAGCAAGCACTCATTGCTTCCTGCATACTTTCAAACAAGTTGTTTCTGACCTGGTTGACAACAGCTGTAGTAACGAGTACTGAGGATTTGGGGCTCTCTGGGGGCATTCTCTTTCGGGGGAAGGACGTGCTCAGGAAGTAAAAAAATGACAGACTCCCAGCCTTGTCAGTTTCAGCTTCACCATCTCCAATAGAGTTCCCAGCTCCACGCATTCACCACTAAGAACTTTCAGTCATGTAGGGTTTTACCTGTTTGCCCATTTCAATAATGGTACCAGCTATGCATGCTATTTTCTTGCCTTTCTCTGTGTCCCTCCTGGAGACAACTGGATCATACATCCATTTGTTCATTTCATATACCTTTACTGAACATCTACTTAGTGTTGGTATTGTGCTAAATGCTTGAGATACGGTGATGAGCACAAGGAAATGATCCTTTCTGTATTCTGGGGAAATTTCTTACAATAGGAATCTTGATAAAAGTTACAGCTCACCTCTCACTGTTGAAGCTAAAGGGGCCAGGCACCTCCTTTCTCAGTCTTCTTACAGTTGGGGCCCAGGCACAGTCTAGACCTATACTTGGTTGGTTAGACTCACCTGCCTCAGAACTCTGATTGGGATCTGGTGATCCAAAAATGCAGGTAGATTGAAAGATTCTTTTTTTTATTTTTAAAGATTTTATTTTTTTATTTGGCAGAGAGACAGCGAGAGAGGGAACACAAGCAGGGGGAGTGGGAGAGGGAGAAGCAGGCTTCCTGACGAGCAGGGAGCCCGATTCGGAGCTCGATCCCAGGATCCTGGGATCATGACCTGAGCCAAAGGCAGACGCTTAATGACTGAGCCACCCAGGCGCCCCAGATTGAAAGATTCTTTCTGGTGGTGGCAGTGGTCGCCGCCACACCCAGCTTCTAGGATTCCAGGAATGGTGGTGCTGGAATTGATGTCCTGTGCCTAGTGCTGGCACTCTTGGGGTTGTGACTCGTTACTGTGACTCATGTCACCGTGGGTCTGCCTCTGTAGCCTCTCTTTGCTTCTGACCATTTTTCTGTGGCTGTTAATGTAGCCCTCCAGAAGATTCTATAAACAGTCAATGATCCTTTTAATAATTTTTTCCTTTTTGCTAAAACCAGCTGGTCAGTTTCCATCTTTGCAATGAAGAATCTTGACTGCCTCAACAGACTCAAATCACAGATCCATACTTGAAAGCGGGCGACTTTGTGCAAGTGACATCTTCTCTCCAAACCCCAAGCTGCTTCTTTATAAAATGGAAACTACAGCAGGTGAAAGAATATACATAAAGTGCTTATTATATATCATATCTAGGACATAGTAGTGTATAATAGATGTTAACTCCTATGAGCATANAGGGCGCCTGGGTGGCTCAGTGGGTTAAAGCCGCTGCCTTCGGCTCAGGTCATGATCCCAGGGTCCTGGGATCGAGGCCCGCATCGGGCTCTCTGCTCGGCAGGGAGCCTGCTTCCTCCTCTCTCCTCTCTCTCTGCCTGCCTCTCGGCCTACTTGTAATCTCTCTCTCTGTGTCAAATGAGTAAATAAAATCTTTAAAAAAAAAAAAAATAAATANATAATAATAAATGAAGACATGAGAAAGGTGGCAAAACATGTGAGTGAAGCTCTTGTCTGTAACATACGCTCCTCAAACACGAAAGAAAAACGCCAAACTTATTTTAAATTATTTCAGTCATTGAGAATATGATTGAGCTGAAAGAGGCAGGCAAGCTTTAAATCGGTCAAGTTCAATTTCTTTCTGCGTCAGAGCATTAAATAAGATTTCCAGATACCTATATTTTTAAAAACACTCAAATAGAGAATTCATCAGCATTGTTGAATTTTAAATTTCACCTCGATAGGTAAGCAACCCAAATATACAGATATAGAATCCTTGGGTAGAAGGGCCCTCAAATAAATCATTATAGGTTCTGAGAAGTTATTACAAGTTCTTGCAACCAGCAGGTATGGTCCTAAAAACCCAAAATTTGTATTTAGCTCCCCTGCTTGTGAATGCCTCCATTTATGACCCTTAAAACTTTTCTCAAAGAATGCAGTGCCCAACTTTGGATCCTTATTGTTTCAGTGGCTGCTGTAGTAGTCTTTCTCATCACACTTGTGCCTTTATTATCAAGAACTTGGGTCATGTCTAGTAGCTAAAGGGACCAATGTGGTTTTTAATGCTCATGGTCAAAATCAGCTTGGACCAATAAATATTAGTTTTTTGGAATATTTCTTCATGAGAACCATGACACAGAAGAGGACATAGAGATAGAATTAGTATGCTAATCTTCCACTTGAAACCTGATCCTTTGATACTCTTTTTTAAAAATTCAAAAGTTCAATGCAAATTATTGCTTTATGGTTTGACATGGCTGTTGTTTATTCTATATTATTGGATGCTATAATGTGTATGGCAGTCATAAATTGTACATAAGTATTCATTATCTAAGCAGTTCTGCTAAACCATTTTGGAAGTTTTATAAACGCCTGGACTTGAGACAAAATAACTGAAGTATTCATCACCCTGAAACATCAGAGAGACTGCATTCTTCGTGGGCACCCACTGGTCTTCATCCTTTATCCTCCTTCCCATAACTAGCCACCAAACCGAGAGAACTTGACTAGGAAAAGCCCTAATGAATATAAACAAATGCAGAGCATGAAGATTTATACAGCTACAGGAATGGGTGACTTGGACTGAAAGTCCTAGCTTATTGCCATGTGAAGGTATTTGTAATAAGAAAGATAATTTATATTTTAGGACAGGAGATGGAATGTGGAGCAGTATTAACAAGCCAACATTAAAGAATGGAATGGCAAGTGATTTAAAAAAAAGAATTTTAAGGATAGATTTACATAAGTTATGAAGCGTTGCTAAGAAATAAATTCTTGGGGAAAAGAGATTTCAACTTAATTAAGAGGCTGGTTTTTGCAGGCTTTGGTCAATAAGAAACTCCATTCTAAAGTCAACATCTGGTTTGGATTCTTTTTTTAAAATGCTATTATCGTGGGCCTCCTGGGAGGTTCAGTCTTAAGTGTCTGCCTTCGGCTCAGGTCATGATCTCAGGGTCCTGGAATCAAGCCCTGCATCAGGGTCCCTGCTCCGTGGGAAGCCTGCTTCTCCCTCTCCCACTCCCCCTGCTTGTGTTCTCTCTCTCACTGTATCTCTCTCTGTCAAATAAATAAATAAAATCTTTAAAAAAATGCTATTACCATGAAAACAAACAAACAAACAAACAAACAAACAAAACAGAGGCTGCAGGTCAAAACTGTGTAGGGATAATTGTGGTAGGGCATAGAGATTTTACCTCTGAGTACCAGCAAATCATTCAGTACTTAAGGGAGCAGAATGTTATAGTGACTCACATTTTAGCATAGTTAGGGGTTAGACTGTAATTTAATTTCTTATCTCTATGTGAAGTTTTAATTTTTATTAAAATTACTAATGGAAAATCACTTACGATGAAGGACTTATATCTGTTATTAACTCCTGCAATTGGTCTCATTATCCTGAAAAAAGAGGCAAGTTTTCAAAAGATGAGGCCATTGGTTTGAAATATCATTTTTCCCATTCCGTTAATGTTGTCATGTCATTTAAAACTCTCACAGCTGGATAAGAATGCAGTTTCACTTTATTTTCCCACCTCCAATACATGTTTAGATTCCTATTTTCCCTTTGTGCTATCTCCTGATCTTTTCTATTCTTTTTATTTTGAGATTTCTTTTATTTAAGAGCTGTCTCTTTTTCTCCAGAGCTCCTTTTTTCCTTTATTCCCATTATTTGACATTTTTTGGAAGTGTGGTTTGAAAATACCCTCTTCCTTTAGACAAATTACTTTCCTTAAACATAAAAACTTCTGCAGGGTGGTGATCTGTCAAAATAGTATGCAGGAAGTAAAAGCATCGAGGCTGTTATTTATCAATGGGAACTGCATGTCGACTGGTGTAGAAAGATTTCAAAATTACCCCTAAGAACAGTGGGAATCTACGCTGAATACAGATATGAGTCCATGTCAGCATGATTACTGGGGAAGGGATTCATTCAAATACAATGCTGGCAAGAAAGGAAACATTTTTTTAGAGCATAAAGAAATACTTGGTAAATTTTTGTTTGCAACAGCCTGTTACCGTGTAACATGTGGATTAAAAAAAGGTATTATGCTTGACATTAAATATAAAAAAATGAGACAAAACAGGAGCTCTGTCAGGTTCCTTGCAACTCTAAGTGCTAGCTTTTCAAAGAGGACTTGCTATCATGGTAAAAAGCAATGATGCTGGGCGCCTGGGTGGCTCAGTGGGTTGAAGCTGCTGCCTTCGGCTCAGGTCATGATCCCAGGGTCCTGGGATCGAGGCCCACATCAGGCTCTTTGCTCAGCAGGGAGCCTGCTTCCTCCTCTCTCCTCTCTCTCTGCCTGCCTCTCTGCCTACTTGTAATCTCTCTCTCTGTGTCAAATGAATAAATAAAATCTTTTAAAAAAAAAAGCAATGATGCTATAAGGAATGTCTGTTTTGTGTTGAGTACTCTTGGTCTGTTTTGTCACTTGGCTCTCACAGCCTCTAAGTAGACATTATCATCCTTGTGTGTAGCTGAGGACACTGAGGCTCAGAGACCTTGAAGAATGGCCAACATGCAAACTGGGGAAGGAAATGAACAGGGACTTGAATGCAAGACCACCTCCCTCCAAAATTATACTCTTTCTGGCCTGTGTTTATTTGAATAAAGTGACCCTGCATTTATGTTAGTTTGCCTAAAGGTATTCTTATCTGTACGCTGTCTTCTCTTCTGTGATTTAAATTGAATTCCAGCTTTATGTTTTTGTCATCAGGGGAACTAATTTGTCAGACTACCCTTAGGTTATCCCCACCATGGTTTCATGGGGGGAAAGTGAACACTCAGTGTGGAAAAGTGATTGAGCGCTCCCCATGCAATGAAGCTGTGCTGAGGGATGAACGTGAGCTATTTTAATTAACCTGCAAAATAGAAACATACATAATTAGTTGCTTAAGCATTTATCCATGCAATATATTTTTATTGATCTGCTATGTGGTTCATATCTAGGCTTTGGGGATACAGTAGTGAACAGGATAGACAAGATCACTGCCTTCATGGAGTTCCCATTCTAGAGGGGAGACAGGAAACAAACAAAATACACAAAAGCACGTTTACAGTTGTGAAATATACAGTCGATGTTTCAACTGAGGCCTGAAGGATAAGGAACTGAAAACCATGTGAGGATCTGGAGATGAAAACGGTGGCAATAGTGAGTACAAACAGAATGTACACCTGAATTGTTCAGGGACAGAGAGAAGTTCTGTGACGCTGAGTGTAGTGAGGAGGAGAGCAGGTGGCAGGGGTGAATAAAGAGGCAGGTGTAACTTATAGAGCTTGGTAATGGGAACTGAGTGTAAGAGGGGAATGAAGAAGGGCTCCTAGGGTTTAGTGTAAACAGCTGAGTGGATGGAAAAGCCATCTGTGGAGTTGTGGGCGACTAAGGGGAGCAACAAGTTTGGGGAGGAAAATCAAGAACTCTGTTTTGGACATATTAACTTTGAGATATTTATTATACGCTCAACCAGAGATGACAGGAGGTAGCTGCTCTGAATCTGGAGCATGGGAGAGGGTTTAATAGCAACCATAGTTTAAAAAAAAGAGACAAGTCTATTATGTGTGTTTATCTGTTAATGTATTATATTACAAGATCTAGTGGTGAATCTAATGATGACTATAATTTTGAGTCATGATGAAGTAGAAATGCTATTTGGAGATGTCTGCAAAACTGCGGTGTAATATCAAAACATCTGTGATTTTGGGGAGCCTGGATGGCTCAGGTAGTTAAATGTCTGCCTTTGGGTCAGGTCATGATCCCAGGGTCCTGGGATCGAGCCCCGCATCGGGCTCCCTGCTCAGCGGAGAGCCTGCTTCTCCTCTCCCACTGTCCCTCCCCCTGCTCTTGCGTGAGCTCTCTCTCTCTTGCTCTGTCTCCCTCTCTGTTGAATAAATAAATAAATAAAATCTTAAAAAATCTGTGATTTATACTGCTGATAAAGATAAAAGGTCTTGCCAATACAACAGTTCTATGATGCCAAGAGTTGTTCACCAACGATCCCTCATCGAATTGTCCCTTCTTTTCATAATCTCTTATGTTTCTCTCTTATCGTCCCCTTATGTGTTAATTTCTGTGGCTTGTTCAATAAATGAAAATAGAGATGTAATGTTTTTTCCCATCTAAGTTCACAAAACTGAATTTTCTCGATGGACTCCTTGTGGGTCTCTGGACACTTCTTTCATTAAAATCAAGGAGATAGGAAAGACGAATACTGATGAATCCTGGTTTATGGATTTGGTGGCTTCTGTTTTCTAAGAAAGGCAAGGTGATCTGCTGAGAGTGGGGAGGTAGGAAAGGGATAAAGAGTTACGAGGAATAAAATACTCAGTTCTGATAGAAGAGGCAAATTTTAGGGAAGAGCAGGAGGCTGGGTGGGCTGTTTAGTGCGGCCATTATTAAGCATGTGGGCTCAGAAGGCAGTCTTCCATAGTTTGAATTCAAGGTCTGACACTTTCCTTCTGTGTGACCTTGAGAATGTTACCTCATCTCTGTGTGCCTCATTTCCTCATCTCTAAAATCAGGATATTAATTGTACCTACCACATAGTATTAGAGTCAGAATTAAAACAGCTAATACATTTAAAGAGGCTAAATTATGGCTGGGATAAATTAGAAGCTCAATAAATGCTAATCTTATTTTTTTAAGATTTTATTTATTCATTTGACACAGAGAGAGATTACAAGTAGGCAGAGAGGCAGACAGAGAGAGAGGAGAGAGGAGGAAGCAGGCTCCCTGCTGAGCAGAGAGCCCGATGTGGGCCTCGATCCCAGGACCCTGGGATCATGACCTGAGCCAAAGGCAGAGACTTTAACCCACTGAGCCACCCAGGTGCCCAACTAATCTTATTTTTAACACTGGGTTGTAGCGGCGGTTATGGAAATGAATGCATGGATTCAGAAGATACTTGTGAGGTAGAACTGCCAAATCTTGGAGATGAATCTGATGGGAATGATGGAGAGAGAGAGGAGTCAAGACTGATTTGTGTGTTTGGGTAACCTGGTAGATGGCAGTGCCTTTTTCTGTCAAGGAGAAGAGTGGAAAAGCTGGTCTGTGGTAGAGGATGGGGAAGAAGAAGAAAAAAATTATCACTTTGCCCAGTGAGTGGTCATATAGATGAACCATGGACTCTGGACCCAGATACCAATCCTGGGAATTGCTTGACCCCTATGTTCCTAGTCATGGCTTGGACGTTGGTTTTAATGGATTGGTTGGAGGCATACTCTTTTTGTCATTTTTATTTCTAGCTCATTTTGTCCACCTTAGATATGAGAAGCTGGCCACTGATTTCTAAAGATCAACAGTTCTACGATGCCAAGAGTTGTTCACCAACGATCCCTCATCGAATTGTCCCTTCTTTTCATAATCTCTTATGTTTCTCTCTTATCGTCCCCTTATGTGTTAATTTATCCACTTCTAAAGATAATTAAAGGCAATTCTCCATATAAATAATGGAGACTATATAAGAGCAGAAAGTATGTCTGTTTAATTCACTGCTCTTTTCCCTATGTCTAGCAAGTGGTTTTGTAATATATAATAGGCATCCATAAATAGGGTTCCAAAAAAAAAAAAGAAAAAAAAGATTAAGAAGTAAAAATCAGGTAGAATGGGAAGAACTATATACTAAGATTCTAAGGCAAGAGTCCAGGACTATTCTTACACTTATAGAAAAAAATTGGCATCCTTTTTCAAGTGAAATACCACCTGGCAACTCAATTTTATATATTAAGGGATCTTAACTATGAAAAACAGAATATTAATTTAGAACATGTACTTTTTCAACTCTCAAATATTAAGAAGTAATTTTAGTCAAACTTTTTAAATGACTTTTTAACATCGGTGTGTACTAGTCAGGGTTCTCCAGAGAACAGAACCAAGAAGATATTTATAGATACTGATATAATGTATATGTTTATATTATATATATATATGTTTATATATGTATATATAAGAGGAGTTTTATTATGAGGAATTGGCTCACGATTATGGGGGCTGAGAAGTCCCACCATCTGCTGTGTGCAAGCTGGGGACCTGGGAAAGCCAGTGGTAAAATCCAATCTGAGTCTGAAGGCTTGGAAACTGGGGTTCCAATAGTGTAAATCCCCATCTGGAGGGTAGGAGAAGATGAGATGTCTGGGCTCAAGCAACGAGGCAGAAAAATGGGGCAAATTCCCCTTTCTGTGCCTTTTAATTCTCCTTAGGCCCTCTATTGCCTCTATAGGCAATCTACTTTTTTAGTCTACCGATTCAAATGCTAATCTCACCCAGAAATGCTCCCACAGACACACTCAGAATTCATGTTTAATCTGGGTATCCCCAGGCCAGTCAAGGTGACCCATAAAATTAACTCTCACATAGTGTCATCATTAAAAAGAGCTGCCTTGGGAGTCATTGACAACATTTTTGCGTAATTATTTGGGACACAACATCTTTTGAACCTACGTATGATGTATGATGTCTTTGAATTTTATCTCAAGACACAAATATCATTTACACAAGACTAGAGAGTTGGTTTAAAAACTTTTGTTCTGTAGATGAATGTAGTGGGTTGAACTGGGTCCTCCAAGGAGACATGTTGAGGTCCTAACCGCTGGGGTCTCAGAATGTGATCTTATTTGAAAATAGGGTCCGCATAGGTAGATGTATTTAGATAGGGTGAAGTCCTACTGGAAGAGGAAGGGCCTTTAATCTGATATCCAGCAAGAAGAGCAGAGAGACACACAGGGAAAGATGGACATGTGATGATTCAGGCAGAGATCAGAAAGGGGCCCACAAGCCAAGGAAGGCCAAGGATTGCCAGCAAACAGCAGACGTTAGGAGAGACGAGGAAGGATTTTCCCCTGTGGGTTTCGGGAGGAGCCTGTGCCTTTGCCGACACCTTAATTTTAGAATTCCAGCTTCCAGACTTGTGAGACAAGAAATTTCGGTTGTTTTAAGCTACTCAGTTTCTCATACACTGTTAGAGCAGTCCTAGCAAACAAATACAGTATATATTTGCAACCTTCATCACATAATGACTGACTTTCGTGCTTTTTAGAAAATGATCTTACGCAGTAAGTCCTGGAGACCTAATACATATAACAGTGATTACAGACAGTAAAACTGTATTATAAGCATTACACTTGCTAAGTGACTAGATCTTAATTGTTCCCCAAACTGGAAAAAATGATAATTATGTGACACAGTGGAAAGATTAGCCAACACTACAGTGGCAATCGTATTGCAATGTAAGTGTATCAGATCAATATGTTGAACACCTTAAACTTACACGTAATGCTGTATGTCAAATATATCTCAATTTTAAAAATTTGCTCGTATCTCTTGGTAGGAAGTTGCCTCCCCCCACCCAATTGTAACGTCATGTGTTTAGAAATAGCTACTTAAATCTGCGATAAATTTCTTTGCCAAGCAACAGACAACAACACTCTCCAGTTAAATTCCCTGCCGGGAGCCTAAGACCTGTGTCTGCCTCTGTGTTGCTGATTGAAGGACTTTGTTAGGCTCAGATACCAGACACCGATGTGACAAGAATCACATTGGGTGTTCTAGCCCAGTTGGAGGGCTGTCCCAACTTTGACTCGGAGGCTGCTCTTGCAGCACCATTATGGGGAGAAAGAGAGACATTTATTTTTTTCCTTGAAAGACTGCTGGGCGCAAAATGTACACATTTTAAGGCTTTGGATAAGTGTTTCCCCATCATCTCTTAAAGGTTTGCTCCAACTGGCACTCCCACCAGCAGTATGTGAGATGGCAAACTCTACCTCGTTCCATTTTGTTTTTATTGTTTGGCCAAAGTAAAATTTGGTATCTCTTTGCTGTTTCCTTTCATTGCTTTAATCACTAATAAAGGCGAAGCTCTCCCTGCCACCCCCAAACTCTCGGATCCCTTCCCCCTACACAAAGTCAGCCCTTTTCCGATTCATATGTTCCAAACCTCAACAAATCTGCTGCACTTTCTGGTTTGTTCACCACCTTGTAGTTTTCTGAATTATCAATGTTTTCCCAGGTACATAGCATAGGATTTTGAGCATTGTCCAGAACACCAAGGAGATCACTTGTCACGAGTTAGGAAACCCTGCAGACCACCCTCCTTTCAGCCACCTTACTGGAAATGGCTAAGGCACACGGTTCATGTTTTACAGCTTGGTTTTAAACCCCCTTCTCTGAGGCAGAAAGTCGGCTTTAACCCCTGTAGTGGGGAAACGAGCTCGTGGAGGGTGGCTGGCGTTGAACCCAGCCCCTCCAGAAGGAGCAAGGGAACGTTCTGGGGGCCAGGCTTTGCTGCTGACAGCCTGAACCACCGCCTGCCCCTCCCCTGGGTCTTCTCCATTTGCCTGGCGTGTGACCTCCAAAGTGTCAGTTGAGATGGAAACGTACGTGTTTTTCTGCCAGGGCGACTGCCGGTGCGGGTTATGGAAAAGTTCTGTGTCAGTGACGAGGTGCATTCTGGAAGCCTGGTTCCACGCGCCGCCCCGGGGCCGGTCTGGGCCTCGGTTTCTTCCCCTGTAAAGTGCACCTACCTCACCGGGGCTGTGACGCCGGTGAGGTCACCTCCTCCCCCGGAGGCTCTCAGGGCAGAGCCTGGAGCATTCGCAGTGCTACCTGAACCAGGAGAATGGAAAAGGAGAGGGGAACAGAGGGTTTAAAAAGCCGGGTGAACCCCAGGTAGGGCAGAAGAACTGGTTTGAGGCAGACAGCGGGCCTGCGGCGCTTGCTTTTCCCCTTCCGCGGAGCCTGGGCGCAGGGCGACCTGCGTCGCCGCCTGTCTGGTGTCCCCGCAGCCGGGCGGCGCCCACACGTGGAGGCACAGCTGAGCGCAGCCGGCGGGGTCGTGGGTCTGGGATCCTGGGGCCGGGGAGCCGGGGACAGGGGCCTGGGCTGGG
>LNAC01000433.1:865818-876350 GCA_002007465.1 Ailurus styani | reverse complement strand
GGGGGGGCACTGAGCGGGGATCGGGGCCTGGGCCGAGGGGCGGGGGGGTGGGCAGGGGGCCCGGAGCGCGGACAGGGGCCAGGGCCGAAGGGCCGGGGGCCGGGGCGGGGAGCGGGCGCCCGGGCCCCACGCGGGGAGCCAGCCAGCGCTTTGTGCGACGCTGCTGAATGGAGCTGGTCTGTGTGCGCGCGGGCTTGCACGGATTAGTCGTGCTTTCCCACGAACTACAAAAGAACGCCCGAATCTGGGACATTTGTCATCAAGGGGCAGGCTGCTCAGGATGCAAGGTAACCGGAGCTTTTCCCGGACGGCTTCAGTCTTTCGGGACGTGGGGTCACTCTAATCCTTCCTGTTTACATTGTGGACGCGTATGCAGCGAGGCTTGAAGCCCGCGACGGCAAATAAAAATCGCGATGCAGGCATTCCTAAACAGCTACGTCCTCTGGCTGCTTTCTGCATTCTCTTTGGAAGGGGCACCGTTGTTCCCTCCCATTTATTCAGTCCGGTCACAGACAGCAGTGCGGCTGGGGCGCGACCAACTCGATTTAGCTCTTGGATAGTTTAATGCTCTTGTTTACACATTTATTTCTGTTCTCTTTCTTTTCTTCGTGCCACCACTCTGCCTTCCCTTTACGGTGAGGGTTTCAGAGGACGGAAGCAGATAACTGCCCACATGCACCTCTTTTAACAGCTGATTCTCAGAAAATGACAACTGTATGATGATTTATGGAAGCCGGGAGATAGATCTCAGTGGTAGGACCCTCTGCAAGTTACTCACAGTTCTCCTCCAAATGACACATGTTTTTCTTTTATTCAAATGTAGTCTATTTCAGTGCCCGGAATCCCAAGTCTGCAGTGTCCGGCCTTATGCATCCGTGTTTCCTGAAGTTGAAATCTTGCCACCCCACTCTTGGTCAGGAGGTGAGAAAAGGGTCCTGGTAGTGGAGCCTGAAGTCAGGGCTTCCGGAAGAGGGGGTCTGCTGCCGAAGCTGATACGCCCCCTGAAAGGGGGAGCACAGAGGGTCTCAGCAGACACCCCTGAGTGCCCAAGGACCAGACCCCATCTTAACTTTCCACCTTCAAAGACAGTGAGTCACTTTTCCTGATTCCTTCCTTTCTTGATTCCTTCCACAAAGATGTACAGGGATTAAAATATTCCGAGCCTTGGACTAAGACTAGGAAGAGTGATATGGTGGAGATCCTCCTTTATTTATAATATAATGTTATAAAATAATAGGTTGTATCTCTACATATATATTGCTTGGGAGAAGAGTAGAGAATTGAGAGGATTAGCAAGTCTTCTGAGAGAAAGAGATACTCGAGGAGAGTGTTAGTCGTGGTTCCCCAATTTGGCCATTCTTTAGAATGACTTGGGGAGGTGACCAAAAGTCATATTCCCTGGCTTCGTCCCCCATCTACTGACATGGGATTAGTGAGATGGGGCAGGGACCCCGAATTCAGCAGGCGGATGAGCTGACCTGGGGCAGGTACCTGACCCCTTGGTCCCATTGAAAACAGAGGGCCGGTGGGGTAGAGGGACACAGATTAGGGCTAATGGAGCATCGGTGACAAAGATCTGGGATGTGGTCGATGGTGAGTAGCTACCCCATTTGTTCCAAAAGCACATAGTTGACATTTCTACAACTATGTAGGCAGACCTTACCTTTAGAATTTATTTGTTCCTTTAGCTTGACATTTTCATTACACTAGGAGAAATCAGTGGAGGAAAACACATATCGTATAGGATTTGATTTAGCTATCCTCTCTCTTCAAAACACACACACACTCACTGCTGGAATGCATCTAGTTATTTTAATGAGAGAGACCCATTTTTCTGGAAATTGAGAACTATCTGAAGGCAAGTCTGAGGTAAAAAGTAAACTCTTAAAAAAAAAAGCTAGACTAGGGCATCTGGGTGGCTCAGTCGGTTGGGCTCAGGTTATAATCCCAGGGTCCTGGGACAGAGCCCCTCATCATGTTGGGCTCCCTGCTCAGTGGGGGGGGGGTGTCTGCTTCTCCCTTTCCCCTCCTCTCCGCTTCTGTTCTCTCTCTCAAATTAATAAATAAATATTTAAAAAAACTAGATTAACACACGAATGTTTATTTTATAAGTAAAGGCCTTTATTTTGCAGATACATTATAAATACATGTAGCTTTAAAGGCTTTTCGTATAATCAGTGACGGAAAAAGCCTTCAAGATGCTTGTGGGGAAAAGCTCTTGTACAGGGCTAAATTGTAAGTAACTGACCCTTTCTATTTTATTTCATTTTGTTTTGTTTTATTTTTTTAAATTTAATTTTATTTTCTGAGAGAGAGAGGGAGTGTGCCAGTGAGGGAGGGAGGGGCAGAGGGAGAGAATCTCAAACTAAGGGTGGAGCCCGACCTGGGGCTTGATCTGAGGGCCTATGAGATCCCAACTTGAGTTGAAACCAAGAGTCTGACACTCGACCAACACCATTCAGGCTGAATTGTCATAAATTAAAAATACCACTTATCATGGACCAGTAATTTTCAGCCTTGAAATTTCTAGATTTTTTTCCATATGAGTGATAAGACAGTGATCCAATCATTCTGTCGTTTCCTGTGATGGACTGTCTGTCTCCTTTTAGGAAGCCAGGAGACATGCTTTTGTGCATTCTTCCAAGGGGTGTCGGGGAAACTTAGTGGCCATTTGCTATCTGCAATGAGCCAGCAGGGATATATTTGTGCTTTTTCCATCTTTTATGCCAGAGTCTGTTGCTTTTATTTTATTCTGCACATGGCTATTCCCACTGAGCAGTTGTCTGTTGAGTGTATATTAGGTGCTCAGTGCTTTGTGAGGCCACAAGAAAATGCAGCATTAGACTAGGTTCCTGCCAGCAAGGAACTTACAGACTTACGTGAAAAAGAGATGTGGATGTAGGAAATGAGCAGTGGAAGATTGAATAATAAAGTGCATGGGACGGTCAGTGGGACTGAAAGGAATGGTATAAAAAGATGTAGAATGAGGAATGTCGGGGCGGGACACCAGTGAGGCTGCCATTTACGCAACAAGAGAGCCCAGGAAGAGGGTATGAAGTCTGGGTGGGAGGCATTGCCTTTGAACAGTTGACTTCAAGAAGGCCCGAAGGAAGAAGGCAAGGGACACTTGCTCAAAACAGCTGGCCCAGAATTACGGTTCCCGAAAAGAGTGTGAATATCACAAAACTTGATCAAATAAAAATATTATCACCAATAGAAATTTGGGAGTAGAGATGGGAGGAGGCTCATTGCTTCACCTATCGATCCTTAGTATCTAAAATTCAACTTCTATGTAAAAGGTACAAATATTCTAACTTCTTAAGCAACAGATTTGCTTCTTTTTGAAATACTTAGATATTTTAGGAAAAGAATATATCCTATGCCAATACATGTCTAAAAATTCCATGATACTTTTCAGTTTCACTTTAAGGTATTTTTCCTGCTGATTAAAATCAAGCCAAATGAAAGCGAATACTTTTAATTAATAAGAGAACACATCATGCTATACTTATTATATTATTTCTTTCTATAGTTCCCCTTTCCCGGATCTGTCTCATGCAGAGTAAGGTCTGTAATTATGCTCATCAGTGTTAACATTAGTTAGTTCTTGGCAGTGGGATTTGGGTGATTTGTTGTCTTTTTTTCCCTTTGTACTTTTCTGTATTGCTCATTAAAAAAATGAGTGTATATCATTTTGATAAAAACAATGAGGTCGTTATTTTTAAAAAATGCGTATCTGCCCAAAGGAGAGAGACATTATGGGAGAAGGGCTATCCAAAAAGAGTCAAAGGAAACTAACTTTCCTAATGGCCAGTTTGCTGGTAAAACTCCAAGTTCCTGTCTTTCCAACCCATTGTTATATGTCAATATACTAAATATTTATTTTCCAAGCACAGTAGAATAGTATTGATGAGGTCCTGCAATGTCCGAGCCTGGAGATATTTTGAGTGGTCTAACAACCACAATTATTTGTCTACTGGTTCTTCATTACCCTTGTACTGCGGGAGGAGGTCCCAGTCATGCCAGGGGTGAATGTTGATTGGTCGAAGACATTCCTAGTGGTCTCATTTCCCATTACCAGTGATTGGTGAAACATGAACATATGATACAATTCTGGCCAATTAGATGTGAAAGGAAGATTCTTGGGTAGGAATTTTCTGTGAAAGGGTTGGGAATGTACTCATTTTCCTACCTGTTTGTGCTATTGCAGAAGGATAAAATGCTTGGTGCTGGGCGCCTGGGTGGCTCAGTGGGTTAAAGCCTCTGCTTTCGGCTCAGGTCATGATCTCAGCGTCCTGGGATCGAGGCCCGCATCGGGCTCTCTGCTCCGCGGGGAGCCTGCTTCCTCCTCTCCCTGTCTCTCTGCCTGCCTCTCTGCCTACTTGTAATCTCTCTCTCTCTCTGTGTCAAATAAATAAATAAAATCTTTAAAAAAAAAAAATGCTTGGTGCTACAGCCGCCATCTTAAGACTCTGAGAGGAGACAAAGGCCACAGCACTGGAAATAAGAGAACGGAAAGACAACTTCTTGATGATCTAGTTTTGGTTGCCAATTAACCATAGAACTGTTTCACTTATAGTCTTGTTTTGTGAGATAACACATGCTTTATACTGTAAGGTACATTTAGTTTGGTTCTCCATTCATCTATCTCCTAGCAGATACAGATAACACTGGGAGGCACTGTGACATGTGCATTAGTCTGGAAATAAAAACAGAGTCTCATAATTTTTTTCTTCAATAAAAGGTCAGGCAGACTTAGAGACAGGTTCTATGTGGCAAATGCATGGATACTAGTTTAGGCCACGCCCACATGCACGGAAGGCAGCCATTTCTTGAAATCTTGCTCTGTGTTAAAAGTGTTTTATCTTCATAATCTGCAAAACAACTGTAAACCTACTTTGTAAAGATAAAAGACAAAACCTTCTTTTATAAAGATAAAAGATTAAAAATAATCTTGAAGCACAGGAGCAAGTTTCTGTCAGGATTTGAATCCAGGTCAAAGCTCTCTTTCTCTTTACCCTCAATCCTCAGAGCGTTAATATTTTGGGGGAGGTGTGTTCACAAGTTATTACTGACAACCAAGCACCAAAATTAAAAAGAAATACAGAGGGGCAGATTCAAAGCTATCCTGACAGACAGCCCCCAGGGAGTTGGCCCATCCTCCAGCCAACCTCATCTCTGTCATATCCCCCGGGATTCTAGCAGTTCCTTCCTGTGCTGGGGTATTGCTGTTCCTCCAAAGGATCCTTGTAGATAGGGTGGTTTTTTTCTTTAAGATTTATTTATTCGACTGAGAGCGAGGAGGGGGGAGAGAGAGAGAGAGCTGGGGGAGGAACAGAGGGGAAGGAAGAAGGAGGTGAAAGAATCCCAAGTAGACTCTGCACTGAGTCAGAGTCCCAATGTGGGGCTCGATCTCATGACTCTGAGACCATGACCTGAGCCAAAACCAAGAGTCAGAGGCTCAACTGGACTGAGCTACCCAGGTGCCCCCACTCCACTTGTTTAGAGCCCATACAGACCAGCCCTTTTCTGCTGTTGGTAGAGATGTAGCTTTGCTCCCCATGCAGCTCTTCTCCTCTTAGCTCTCCCAGCATTAGAGAGCTTCTTATGTTGAGACTGTTTACTTGAGAAAAGCCAGACATCAGGTCTTGTTTCCCCTAAACCCCAGAGGACCTATGTCAAGCTGGTGGGGTGGGTTTCTTGAGGTCTCCTCTTGTTCAGGCTTAAGGTGAGGGGGAGGGCACTCTCTGCCCCTCCCAGGAACCACAGAGATCACCAAGTTAGAAGATGACCAGTTAGAAGACACACAGTCTCTTGCCCATCTTTACCGCCTCCCCTCCCCTGCATGCCTCCCAGTAGGTGATGCGCTAATGTGGCGGAATGGATGCTTTAAGACTGGCTGACGCCCAAAGGCAAGGGTAGGTTGCCTCAATCATAACACTACTGCCATTTTGGACCAGATGATGCTTTGCTGGGAGACCTACCCTGCATCATTGACCTTTCAGCCATGCCCAAGCTGTGACACGTCTCCAAACGTTGCCAAATGTCCCTGAGGGGGCAAAATCACGCTTGGCTGAACGTCCTTAGAGTCTCGTGCTGCTCTCAGCCCTCTGCCGGTCGGGGCGCCCCCACTTGGTTATTCTGTTGCACACGGCTTCTGACATAAGAAAGCGAGCCTAGAGCCTAGAGCCTGGCTGCAGACCCCGAGAAGACAACCAAGAGACCACATTGGGAGGAAGCTAAATCCTCTAGTTGTAATTCTTTTCCGTTTCTCTCCTTTCTCTTGCCTCTTTAGAAAAGCCGTATTTTTGTGCTGTAACCTGGCCCCCCTGGTAGCCCAGGCGTCAGGAGGAAATCGGAGGGGGCGACACAGGGGGATCAGGAGGGGCGGGAGTGCAGCTCCCTGCCCCCAGCCTGTTCCCACAAGGCCGATGGTCAGAGAGGCTGCACGCAGAGCCGGCTCTGGGCTCCAAGATCCCGCTGCTCTTCCTGCAGGGAGACTCTCCCTTTGCCGCTAACCCACTCAGGCAGATCCGATCAGATGTCCTTTCTATTTCTTTTATCAGCAGACCAACAGTTTCCTGATAGTGTTCTATTAGGATTGGGCAAGCAGTAGGAACCCCAGACTTGTGGCAGAGGTACTGACTGAGTGTGCCCCCCGCACCGCCAACACCCTCCGATCTGGAAACCCCGTGTGGAGCTGGGGTCTGCCCTGGGGGAGGGGCAGGAAGCGGCTGCGGGGGACGGAACACTCCCACGCGAACCCTTCTTTCCAAGAAGATTGCATTTTCCAACCAAGTGCACCTAATCGATGCTCACAGAAGGTCAATGAGCGAGGAAGGCTCATGGCCAAGTGGGCTACAGTGGGGAGACCCCACGTCCGCCCTGTCTGTTCACGGAGGGAACCTGCCTCGCTCTGATCCCAGAGACCGAAGTCACAGCTTCAACAAGCAGACAGGTCTGCGTTTTGTTTTGTTTTGTTTTTTCTTAGTGAAATGGAAGATGCAGAAGGGTACGTTTGCTCCAACCGGGAGGCAACAGGAGAGGAGGCTCGGCAAACGTAAGAGGCACCTGATGCCAGAAGAAAAGTTATATGGCCAATAGCAGAATGGAAAACAGCAGGAAAATGCCTGGAAAGCCAGATAGGAGAATGATTCTGAATATCATGTCGTATCTGGTGGGCAGCTGTTCTACATGGGCCGGTCTTGAGAAAGCCCAAGGAAACTGACAGTAGAGTTTTTGGAGAATGGGGACGGGGCTGGGTGGTGGCCCTTGGGTCCTCGCCTTTCCCAGCCACCATTTGTCCATAGCTTCCCGTCTGACCAGTATCCTGGGGGTGAACCCTTCCTGGCCGAAGCCTGTTTTCGTTTCTGCTAGTGATTGGCTACGAAAGGCAAGAGATCCAGGTCTGCCAGTGAGACCCAAGGGGAAATCTACACAGGGCTGCCCTTCCTGAATAAAGAGGGAGCCCAGTCAGGCTAAAACTTGTGTCTCTGCCCTTTTCTTCCTTGCTCCGATGCCAGGGAGCGAACCTGACACCCAAAGCTTTGTCAGCCAACTTCAGACTGCGAGCTAACAGTTATTATCTTTCATCTACAGTAACTATCATTAATTAATTAATTAATTATAGTTATCTCTAATAACTATTATCTTTCGTGTAGAGTGAAACGCCTAGCCCCAAAGGATGGAGGAACTCAAGAACCGGGAGTCCAGCTGCGGAACGCCCGGATCGCTACCCAGTCCCTCCAGACTCTTGCCAGGACACCAATAAGCAATCTTCAGGGCTTAAGCCATGGCCGATGTTTCAGACGAAGGGATGCAGCAACGACTCTTTATGTCTCCTATTTCTTTAAATGAGCTATTGAAGCAAGTTCTTAGGAAATGACTTACATTTTTTTAAAAACTTCTTTTTTTCCTGAAATCCCGAGAGCTAAGCAAAAGGTTATGGAAAAACGGAATTCTTTTACAAAAATAACACACTGCATACATATTTGCTTGATATTGTGAGAACCACTCAGGCTTAAAGAAACATTTTATAATGTCTGGTTTTGTTGATCTTGGACATGGCTATTTTACTCTCTGTCAAATGATGGATTCCCACTGAGAAGCAGGCACTTACTTTCCACGCCCCCCCCCTTTTTGTTCTGAGGCCGCTAACACTCTCATGTATGACAGACGCAGAAAAGAAGGCAGGAGACAAATGGGGGAATGCATTGAATTCACATAAGGATTTAACGAGTCAATCTAGATTACAAAGCCCTCACTGGCAAGGTTGTATCTTAGCAGTGACTTGCTCTCACCTTCTCTATCATTGTTTACTTTCCCTCTGCCAACAGCAGTAGTCACAGATTTCAGAGTGACTTGCTATTTCTCGGGAGAGGTTTAGTGGCCGGAGGTTTTGAGCTGTGCCTTTGTTCCGGCTAGATGTTTCCATGTAGTTTAGATTAATAAAACATGAAGGAATTTCCAGTACAATGCATGAGCTCTGCTTTGCTCTTTAATTGCATATTAATTATATGCATACATCTTCCTTCTAAGAAAATAGGATCGCACATCTCTGAGCTTTAACTTGCTATCCAGGTTCCAGTTGATTCTTCCTCTGTTTGGTGTGTGTGTGTGTGTGTGTGTGTGTGTGTGTGTGTGTGTGTGTGTGTTTTAGGAGAAAACATGTAACAAAAACACAGGCAAGCCCTTTGGTTTTTGTTGTTGCTAATAACAGAGAATTATTACAGCAGCTATTTCTCTCATCCTTCATCATGGGCAAGAGCCATGCTAGCAATGCCTAGGACTGAAGGTCATGCTGCCTGGCTTTGTGGGGACAGATGGCCATTGCTCATCATGTTAGCAAGAAGCTTGATGCTGACTTCTGGACATCAGCTGCTCACTGTGTATATTAAGTGATAATTTAGCTTCAGGTGGCATCAGGCCTTGTGCTGTCTCATCTCCTGCCACCTTAACAGGAAATATTTGGACAGCAGCAGTGCCTTAGTGTTCTGTATTCCACAATGAGACGAAAGCAGGTCCATTAATGTGCCTAATAACAATCATAATAAACACCATTGCCTCTGATCGTTTGGGTTTTACTTCACCAACGAGGTGTTCTGAATTTAGGCTCTCAAGGGGCAATTTTGTAAGTTAGAGATGGGGGTGAGAGTGGGGCTCAAACATCCCCCCAAACCCTTGTGAAAATAATACAGCAGAAGCAGGTGGAGGGAGGGGAAAGGGGCACATTTTGGGGGAGGCATCAAGAGCCCCACCGTTATTGGTATCAGAATATTAACTTCCTTGCTGGTTGTGGCTTTATCGACAAATTCTCTGCTTCTGGAGTAGCTTAAAGTTCTCCGGAACAGCTCTATCATTAATTCTCATCGAATTCCTATAAGTCACTGTCTCCACAGGTAAATGGAAAAGCCAGACAACACAGGCTACTCTTCCTTGGGTGTTACTATTACTTTTCCAGGTTAGAGAGTTGTAGAATTTATTCATTTATTGTCTCTACCATGTTCCACAGCGGGTTGGATGTAGTCTCTAGAATATACTCTGTCTAATAATAGAGAAAGTATAAATATAGAATCAGGGCTGGGGAAAATATAAGTAGGATTGGAAGGCCATGATCCAGGCTGGCACCAAGATCCACAGGTCATAAAATGGTATATTGCCACCACGTCTTACTGACAAATTCGGGTCTGAGTTTCCTGGTTACTGGAGCAAAAATAGGAAATACAACATATTGCAAAATAGTCTCGATTTTGGAATTCACATTTTTTGTGGAAAGAAGCATGCCACTTTAACAGGTAACAGGCAACCACCTTATCTAATAATGGCCACGATCTTCATGTGCTGGTTCTAGGGAAGCCTTTGCACTCAGCTGTGTTGCAGAAGATCTCTTCCATTTGCTGGCCAGCTGTTGGGAGCTGAAGATGGTCCCTCCAAAATCCACGTGTTGAGGTCTTTAACTCCCAGTACCTCGGAATGTGACTGTAACTAGGGATAGGATATGACCTCTAAGGAGGTCATAGGGTGGGCCCTACACCAGTATCACCGGTGTCCTTGTAAGAAGAGGTGAAGACACAGAGAGGAGGAGAGGGATGACCACGTGAAGACACAGGGGGAAGACAGCTATCTAATACGCCGAGGAGAGAGGCCTGGAACAGGTCCTTCTTTCATGGCTTTTAGAAGGAACCAGCCCTGCGTGATCTTAGACTTCTAGCTTCCAGAACTAGGAGAAGATAAAATTCGGTTTTTTAAGCAGCTTAGTCTCTGGTCCCTTGTTATGTCAGCTCTTGTAAACTGATACACCAGCCACGTGCAGATTCTCGAATATTCCTTCTCTCTCTCCCGAAGGATCGAAGGATCGCCACTGAGCTTCCCTGACTCATTTTCCCAGACACTTCCCTCGCACAGCATTTAAGAAGCAGGGGGTGGGCCTGAGAACCATCCCTGCCCTCCAGTGGAGTCATGACCTAGGCAGTGAGGAAAGAGGTAGTCGGTGGTTTCCCAACCTCAGCCCTCACGCTTAAAGAAGAAACTGG
>LNAC01000433.1:762741-863741 GCA_002007465.1 Ailurus styani | reverse complement strand
CCCGGGCCCCGCAGCCCCCGCAGCGCGCCCGCGGTCACGGCGAGGCCAGCGACCGGCTCGGGTCCCGTTTGCTTCTGAATTCTCACGGCGCCGGGCTCACGGTTAACGAGAGGCCATATCGCAAAGAGGTGGAGGAAGACCGGCCGAAGAGAGAGCTCCAGGCAGATGCCCGCACGTTCTGAAAATACAGGCTCGGATCTGGCCTGACCGAGGCTTCCCGCTCCTGCAGACCCGTCCTCATAGCAGGAGAGCCTCGTTTGGAGCTGGGCCCTGTCTGTACCTTGTCACTCCACAGATACGGGGACCGAGGCTGAGACAATAGTTCTAAGCACGACTAGGTTCAGAGTGGGGTCTCTGGCCTTCTCTGCCACCCAGGAAAACACTGCACGGGTGTGCGCTGCTGGCAGCCACAGGAGCTCAGGCCACACGTGGCCGCGGTCAGTGTCGCCTTCGGTTATCCAGAGTGCCGGAATCAGCTATTGTACCCGGGTGGGTGGGAGAGGGAGAAGGTGTGCGTGCGTGTGTATGTGTGTGTGCGCGCGTGCAAGGAGTGAGGTGTTCGCTTAACATTTTCAATGTGAGTGGTAAGAGGAGAGAGACGAATTCGTAACTTGGTAACTTCCAACCATTGCTACATTCCAGTGGGTCCTCTGCATTTCAAATTCCCTTTGCCAGAAAGAGGGTAGCGCAGGGGACCCCAGACTGTGGGCAGTAGGGAGCCAGGTGGGCGGTGGGGCGTGGCCCCAAGGGCGTGGCCGGGAGGGGCCCACTTGCACTGAGCAGCAGGTGGCTGGGCACGTGACCTCCCCCTTTGGGGGCGGGATGTTCGCAACCCCTCCCACCTGGCCCTCCTCACCCCAGACATCTCTGTTCCCAGCGTGCAGGTAAGGAGTAAAGCACTGTTACTGAAAGGTGGTAGTGTGTGTTTGGGGAGGGAGGGGGAGGCAAGACTCTGTGATTTGACTTCTAACAAATCAGGTGAACGAAAATGTGTTCACTTGCTTCCCGTGGCTGCACGTGACTTACAAAAGTACCGTGGGAAGGTAAATCAGCTAAGCTGGTTGTTTCTATTTAATTCCTTTCAATGAAGACATGTATGGATTGCCTAGAATGTGTCAGGCAATTTCGCCTTGTAGCTGCTTCATGGAAGGCTTTTTGGAGAAGTTGAACTTGGCCCTGTGCTTTGAGATTAGAGGGGTAAAACTCCAAGGGGCAGGTCCTTTTCATGTTTCTATCCTGACTATAATCTCTAGCTTTATTTATTGAATGTCTTTTTAGGGTTATACGGGTTTAAGAATGAGTTGAGAACACCTCAGTCTTTGGTGCTGCTGGAGGAAAGGGGTATTTTGCTTTACACTAGATCGGTATGTAAAAAAATTCAGCCCCCCCAGGCAGAAGACTCGAGGTCTTACCACACAGTGCCTTGGGGAAGTACTGCGAAGGAACAGGAGGACAAGAAAGTTCCAGAGCAGGGGGAGAGAGTGGTGATGCTTTTTCTCAAGAGCTCTTTCTATTTTGTCAGAAGTTTCTCTTAACCCTTGTTTTACATTTGACAATAACCTTATCATCACCTTACCATCACCTTATGTAATGTCTACAGGTTTTTTTCCTCTTTCTAGAAATTTTTGTTGTGATTTCATTTTTGTTTTGCTTGTATACCTCCTTGAGTGAGCTTTTCACAAAGAACAAAATGGGATCCATTTAGAATCCTTGCATAACAAAAAATATTTTTAGTTTGCTCTTACATTGAATAATTTGTTGTCAGGTATGGAAATCTTGGATCAGACAACTTTTTTTCTGGAAAGTCTGAAAACGTCACTCATTGTCTTCTGATTTTAGGGTGACCATGAAATGGTGTCAGAATGATTTTATTTGCTTTAAAAGCAATTAAAGCAAAGAGAGTTGCTTCGGTTTTGCAGAGTTGTAAGATTTTCCTTAGAAAGGAAAAACTAGAAAGGAAAAATCGTCCCCTGGTCTGGATAGAACTATTTGCATGATGTATTTCTCAACTTCCTTCTGGGAAGAAATTAATATTCCTGATAAAATGCTTAAGTAATTTAAAAATAAACTTTAATGAGCTTAAAGAGAGTCTGCCTCTGGGAGATTAGCTTCCCACTCAGTGGACTGTCAGTCAAGAATCTAATGATCTTTAACCAGAGTTTCCTACAAAAGTGTCCGCCAAGAGAGACATTTTTTGGTGGTTTGTTTCTGGACTCTTCTTTTGAAGCAAGTGCTTAGAACTCAATTTTCTGAACTTTTTTTTTTTAATCTTTATTTGGAGTTCAGAAATCCCTCAAGGTGATGTGTGAGTGTGAAGTACGACACCTTTCTTGACAAATCACGAGAAAGGAAGTCATGTGAAAGCTACGAACTTGTTCCAGGATTTTTAACCTGCCGGCGATGAACAGTCATTTCGGTTATGGAGGAGAGAGCTTTGGGAAGACCATTCTGGTGGTCAGAGGTGTGCAGAGACAAAAACATAGACCCACCCCTACCTGGAAAAGCACCCCGCCAGCTGCTTGTCAAAACTCAGTGGGCTCCAAGAGCCAGTAGTTAGAGTTGATCCGAACGGTGCTTTCACACACCCCACCCCACCCCATGATTCCAAACTTTAACCCTTTTCCAGATCAGACAAATAAAAATTTCTTGGCGGGGGGGGGGGGAAGGGGCTCAAGCCTCATAATTGTTATTTTTAATCTCCCTTGGTGATCGTTCCTCAGTTGCAGCCAGGGTCGAGAACCCCTAGTGTAAATATTCTCTTGTTGCTCTGAATCCCTATCCGTTACTCTTCTCAGGTACGGTCCCAACAACTCCTACTTTTGTTCGATTTCCCTGATACCTTGATGCCACAAAGCATCCTCACTGGCTTAGATGTATTTTTACCCACCTCAGTCATCAATGCAACAACTATTTGTAGAACTTCCTTTTGTGCCAGGATGATGGGAATCCTTGCAAGTGTAAATAAGCATCCTGCTCCCTTTCTGACTCGGTCCCACGGGCACTGCTCTAAGCTCTCACTGTGGTCGTTGCCTGGAATGTAGAAGGTCTTTTTCTCCTGCATCCTCAAGGATAGTACCCTTCTGCTCTCACCCCCAGATCATCTCAGGTGGCAAACCGTGGTCTAGATTCCATCGCTGCAACCCTGTCTTGTTGGAGGCACAGCAAGCTTCCCCCCCAACCAGCCCTTTACTGGGGCAAAACTACTCTGAGCTGAGACAGTCTTCGGTACTTGCTGTCTACTGGAGACCCACTAGGAGCAAAATGTCCACAAGAATGTAGGAGGAAAAATAATGCCACTGAGGTGGATTCTCAGAGCCTCGTGCTTCAGATGACATCCCTTCTTTCTCCCAACATTCGAGTGCTTTCCGCTATTCTTTGCTCATGAACAAGGCCCTGGGTCCTTTTTTTCCTTATCTTCTTGGCGTTGTCAGAGCCAAGAGGCACAACAGAGGGACTGGGAAGAGGGTCTGTTTGGCTGAGAGTAAAAGGGAACATACGATTTTGTGGTCAATTTATTTTCACCTCATTCATTCTCAGGGGTACATGGTTTTCGCCTCATTGATTTTCTGTGTTCATTGACTTGAAGCCTGCTGTGTATGGGAGTTTGCTTCACATCTTCTCAAACCTTCTTTTTTTATTGCCTTGGCAACTCTCTGCCTTAAGCTTGAACTAGTTCAAACTAATCTCAGTGGTTTACCTACTTAATATGACACTTGTCTTTTGAGTAGAAGTATTATACTATTTAATCTTTGTACCACAAATGTTACAGTTTGAAGGGTTTTTACAAATCATCCTAGCCCAGCTCCTTCATTAAATACGATGACACTGGAGACCGGGAAGGTGGAAGGATTTGCCTAAGTTCACAAAGCTAGAAAACCAGCAGGGCTGCCTCCTTAGGAAGGAAGGAAGGGAAAGGAAAGATTAGAGAGATAGAGAAATAAAGGACTTTTCCTCAGCTCTATCAGTGATGGTACTTCCAGTCATAAGTGACAGAACATTTGACTGGCGTAAGAAATAAGGGCGTCTGTCGACTCTTGGATCAAGCAGCCTTGAGGTGCGGTGGGCTCCAGGGTAGTACGATTCTGTACCAAACCAATCTCTGTCAGCTTTGTTCTCAGAATGGCTCCCTTCTTGGTGCTGAGGGGACTCTGAGGTGACTACCAGCTGCATTGGGGGCGGTCTGTTTCCTTGTTCACGCCCGGATGAGGAAGGACAGAGGGAGAGGGAGCGAGGGAGGCAGGGAGAGAGAAAACATGGATCAGAAGTCTTTCCCTTCAGGCCTGTTAGCCCCCTTAGGTCCCACACCCACCCCTAACCAGATGCCAGAGGAAGGGACACCATGAACTTATCTGCATTCCTGAGGCAATCTCTGGCAAGGAGAATGAGCTCACGATGATTCACTCAGACCCATCAGCATCTACTTCTGATGACGACGGGGTCAATTTGTCATGTGTCTCTTGGGCTTCATGGGGAGTGTTTGATCAGAGAGAATGGGGGCGGGGGTTGGGTAGGCACCAGATGAATCTACAACCAGAAACCATTAGGTTGCAACTTGTATATAAGTAGCATGTGGCATAGAACCCACATTCGGTAAAGAGTAAATGACCAGCTCTTGATGCTGTTCTTACTACTCTGCATTCAAGCCTGGTGACTTGGGGGATGGACTATATATTTTGAACATCACCTGTGTCGGTAAAGGAGGTGACAAAGTCAGGAGAGGACTGGCCATGATTTCTCCTGCCCATGGAAAACTCTATTCTGTGATTCGAATGGCCAGAAGGAAAGAAAATCAGCTTTCCTTCATGCTTTAGGAGGCTACCCTGTCTGATTTATAGGGGGTGTGCCTGAATTAGGGTTCTACTCGAAGGTGACTTCCTTAGCACGGGGGGCCATGGGTAAACATCAGTCTGAGTAAGGATCCTACTGCCTCAAAAAGATTTGAGCCAGCACAGAACAGGAAGAAGATTGGGGCTACACCTGAGCATTCCCTCTAGAATTAACCAAAATCTTCTCTTGCCAAAATTCGGTCCTTTTCAGGTGGAGTTAGAAGCAGGTGTCACCCGTCAGACTCATAACGAGGGGCCCGACCAGCCGTGCGCTTGCCCTGTTCCTGGCCTGGGCTCTTTCCTTCTTTCTGAAGTTTTTATTTATTGCCATCCATGAATGCGAGTCTCGGGGCAGAACTCCCTTCCCACTCGGAGGCATTGTTTCGACTTTCGGCCATTCCTAGAACTTTTTACTATTCTGAACGCTACTCATCTCAATTTATTGTCCTGGCCTTTCGTGGCTGCTCCCTTGGGTGTGTTTGATGAAGAGTGCTTTGAGGTTTGTGAAAGGCATTTTTGGAGACACTTGCCGTTAGATAACATCCCTGGGTCTCAGAGATCCCTTTTTAAGCATCACCACCACCGACATTAATCATCCTGTTTTTGATGCAGAGACAAAGACTGTGGAAGTGTTTCTGCAGGGCGGGAGGGGGCGAGGGGGCTGTTTCTAGGAGCTGCTGCTTCTAGTGTGGAGAGGCAGCTTCAGCCTGAGCTGTGGGGGCGGTGTGGAAATGATGTTGGCTCCTGAATTACAATAAGGATCTGAATCAGGGGAGCCCACCAAGATTCTGCCCAAATAACGGCTCCACTCTTGCTTTCTGTTTTGGAAGCGAGGCCCTAAGTATTAATGTTTTCCCACTGAATGCAATTACCCATGAAGAGTGCAAACAGAGGGGAGACTCAGGAATGGTTTCCTGTCTCTCTGTCCTTCTGTCCTGAATAAGGTCCCTGAGTTCTCAGAGTCTGGGAAGTGTGTGCCCCGGTGTGTTCCGGGCCTGGGGAAGGAGGTTTCACGAGGCTGGGCTCTTCTGGCCGTTTCTCGGGCTGCTCGGCAGAGGCTTGTTGCCTCGGAAGCTGCCGTCTTCAGTTCCTCTCACAGAATGTTCTGACGCCCCCACCGGCGGGTTCAGTCTGGCCCCAGGTCGCGGACCAATCCTGAGGGTAGAAAGATGCCCGCAATCCCTGCCCTATCCAGCGCCCAGCAGCTCTGAGAATTATACCAAACGCCCCACAGACCCCAGATGCCACTGCTGCTAAGTCTCCAGGCCCACCAGTGTCCTGCGCTGGCGGCCGGCCCCAGGGGTGAGTGCTCCTCTCTTGGCTGCCCCCGGAGCGTTGCGCCCCCCCACGCCCTGTGCTGCCCCAGCCATCCTCCGCCTGCCTTGCTCTAGCTCTCCTACCTCTGACAGAGGTCCTGGGGGCAGGGGAGGGGGGTCCTGCTCTGAGCCCCGGCCTGCTGGACGGACTTCTGTATACCGTGTGCGGCTCTGGCCAGCCCTCCTCCCTGGCGCTGACCCTTGCTCTGCCCCTCCCCCCGGGGCTGTAGTCGCAGCCTCCACTTAGCTTCTGATTCCTGAGGGCGTGACCACTACCTGGGTCGGTCGCCCTATTGAGCAAACCCAGTGATGCCCATCTGTGTCAGGCCCGTGGGGCTGGTCCCTATGATCTTAGCGGGATGGTTAGAACACGAGGGCTGTGATGCCAGGACAGGGCCGAGACGTTTACAGGGGCCCAGGCACCCATACGTCCACCAGAGACTGAGTGGAGACTAGATGGGGAATATCTTAGGTAAATAGATGCATTCTCCTTTGTAAAGGTCAGTGCTTCTGTCTCTAAGTAGGTATCAATCCACTCGAAGGTATTATTGAACTCATAGCACCTCTTCGTCATTATATAGTTTCTCAATCAGTGGAGGCCAAAAATACAAGTACAGCACAATACAACGTTGAGGTCCCAAAAGGCCCTTTTGCCATCACTCTCGGAACCCACCTGCTCTCACCGATACGCCAACTCCCTCGGGTGGTGGTATTCTGATGGCCGTGCAGAATTCCCGGGAAGCACTTTGTTCTGCATCGAATGAAAACTTTGATGGTGGTTTTCCCTGGCAGCTACTACAGGCGGGGGCACCAGGGTGACCGCCTTCCCAGCCACCCCTCTTCTGTCCCCCATCACGTCGGCTGCAGAGCTGGGCTGACGCCCACACTACTCCCCGCGCCACACCTGCCCTGGGGGAATGTTCTGGGGGCACGTGTTTCTGAGCCTCATTTGGACTCCCAACTCTTTAAGGAGGTCCATATCCTTAAAGGCTAATGGAAGAGTCGAGTCCCAGAAATTCCCAGTACTCTGGAAGACCCCACTTGTTCCCATTAATCACAGAGGCGAGCTCCAGCTTCTAAGACTTTCTAAGCCAGCATCCATATAAACATCCCATTCTGTAGGAATTCACAGAAGGAAGAGGCAGCCAGAATCGATAGCTTCCAAGGTCGTGTTTTGCCAAGACTAGCTCCAGCTCGACCCGACGGTAAATTCCTGATGGAGGAAGCTGCCCACACTCCAGGCTTCCAGCCACATTCCCAGTACCCTGAGGCATAGCTCAGAGATACTAGATTTGTAAGGAAAGTGTCTGAGCTCTGGGACTGAATGAAGCCTGACCTTGAACCCAGTATATGCTTCTACTGGTTCTCTGGATGTCTGAGCTTATTGAGGGGCTAAAAGATGTAACAGAGGAGCGGGTGGGCAGAGGGCACAAGAAGCCCCCTGCCTCCCTCCAGCCCCGAGGAGCTGTTTCTGGTGTTGAAGCAGACCTTCACCCCTTCATCTAGGCTCTTGGCGAGAGCTATGTGAGTAATGCCTTTGTCTCCTGAAACTCCTGTGTCCCAAGCAGAGGGGAGCCCTGGCTGGAACTTGGTAAGACCAGTCCGTCCTTTCCGTGTGGTGTCCATTGCCCTAGGTCCCCCCTTTCTGAGTCAGTAAGCGAGCACAGGGGAGCCAGCCTGTTGGCGAGATCACGGGGCCCTGCAGAAGCCACGCTATTAACCAGTAACACCTTGAAGGAGAATTCCCGAACTCTGAAAGAGACGAGCTTAGTAACCAAGGTCCCTCATTTAGGAAGAGCTCTCCCAGGGGCTGGGACAATGTTCTCTGTCTCCCTTGTCAGTACCATGAGAAGACCATGGCAGGGAGGTGATTTGGCCTTTTGTCGTGGCGATGACAGCCATCACTCAGATCATCCCTTGTGCTGTGGGTACAGTGGAGAAAAAGATGGCTGTGGCCTTGACCATCATGGAGCTTACGTTTTGAAGGAAGGCACAGGAAAATAAAAAGTTAAAAAAATACATATTTACATATTATGATAAAGAAACAAAATGAGCAAAGGAAGAATGACAGTGGACTTCCTTTATTTTTTTAAGGATTTATTAATTTATTTTAGAGAAAGAAAGAGAGAGCAGGGCGAGGGGCAGAGGGTGAGGGAGACAAACAGACTCCTGGCTGAGCGGGGACCCCAGGAACATGACCCAAGCTGAAATCAAGAGCCAGACACCCAACCGACTGAGCCACCCAGGTGCCCCGAGAATGACGAGGGGCAGGGAAGACCTCTTACAAAGTGGTGTTTGTTACTGGGTTAGGGAAGGTGAGGAGGAGTCAGCCGACTCATGAGTTAGGGTAAGAGTGTCTTGGGCAGAGGGGAAAGTGGGTTGGAACTTCCCGGGATGGGAAAGAGCTCACTCCTTTGATGAAACTGAAGAGGGTTTCTGTGAGCTGCGGTCATGAAAGCTGCTTCTGGGCCATCACCGAACGGCAGGGAGGAACGCCCGAGTGAAGTAACCGAATGCCAGAAATTAACTCATCATCCAGAATTTAATTCAAGTGATTTCAAAGGGAGGTAAAAAAAAATGCTTGGAGTCTGCCTTATCAGACTGACCTTGAATTCTGCTGCCTCGTTGTACATGAAGACTTCAGTAGTGCTGTGATTTCTCCTCCCAAATGCAATTCTATTTTATACCACGACATGTGCCTTTAAAAGCGGGAGAGAACAGTATTCTCAGTGGGGGGAAATGAATAGAAAGAGGAATCTTAGCGAAAACAAAGAAGCAAGCCAAGGCAGAGACAAAGCTCTTATCTGCACAACCCCAGATTCTGGTCAAGAAACGCTGAGAGAGAGATCAGAGACAAATGGTCATCTGTGAGAAACAGATGGGGAGACATGGATGGCCGTTGTCGGGAAGGGGCCCAGGAAGAGCCTAAGGAATGGGATTTGGGGCGCCTGGGTGGCTCAGTGGGTTAAAGCCTCTGCCTTCGGCTCAGGTCATGATCCCAGCATCCTGGGATCGAGGCCCGCATCGGGCTCTCTGCTCAGCAGGGAGCCTGCTTCCTCCTCTCTCCTCTCTCTCTGCCTGCCTCTCTGCCTACTTGTAATCTCTCTCTCTGTGTCAAATAAATAAATAAAATCTTTAAACAAACAAGCAAAAAAAGGAATGGGATTTGGGGAATGGAGTTTTCTGGGCCAGGTCGGGCTGCCCGCGGTGGAGTTAGTCCGAGAAGGACAGTGGTGTGGAGTGCTTACATGTGAGGCCAGGACACGGATCACGGTGTGTGGGCCGAAGTTCACAGAGGGCAGCCCAGACACATAGGGGAAGAGTGTGTCACCAGGACAAGTGCACGACGTCAAGGACCCTCGCTGAGCCTCAGCAGCATCGTTGGCAGAAGAAAGGCCTGCGTCTCATACTCGATTTGCTTCGTGGCCCCTCTGACCGTGTCCAAGTCCCCGCGTACAAGTTACGACTTATAACTTTACTCAACATAGGAAAGAGGCACCAAACTTGGATCACAGGTTGAGTCCTTGCTGTAGTGGAGCAAGAGTGGGGAGAAAGAGCCAGGCAGGTCAGGGCTGGTCAGGGGAGAGGCCACAAGGACAAACCTGGAATAAGGTTGCAGGCACCGTGTGGAAGGATGAAGACAGAGCAAAACCAGACGAGCGGTGGGTCTTCTGTCTCCTCTGCTGAATGGCCACAGGGATGCTTTTGACTCAGGGTCTTTGCTCAACTTCCCCCAAGGGATGGGATTGTCCTCCCTGTTGGTAACTCACCTGGGACAGGAAAACCTTCAGCGACACGGATCGCAGTGTGTTTTAAATCCCTTCAAACTAGAGCCAGCCCATCTGCTGAGAAGAGCAGGAGTAGAAACAGCCTGAAGTCACTTTGGAGAGTGGAGACATGCTGGTTTCCAGGCTCCTGGCTGTCTCCACCTTGAACTTCTTGCCCACCTTCCAGGACCCCGGCACCCTCACCAGGCCTTAGTGGTCAGACACCCCCCTCCTAACATGCATTCCGCCCCTTTGTTGATTGGAAGCTGCCGACAAACCCATACTTTTCCTAAATAGCTCCCTACCTCCAAGCTCCATTCTTCCTGCTGTCCCTATGGAAACACACGGACCCGCATCACACCTCACTCCCTGAATAGCTTGTGAGATAAACTCAGTAGGATGAATTTATGCTCAGCTTGTAAAGGCAGGCCTGGCCTTATGTACCATCCTTTCTAGAAATATTTTTTCATTGAACAAAAACTCTGGGCACTGACCACGCATCAGACACTGAGTTGGGGCCTGGGGTGGGGGCAGGATCCATCACCCAGGGGGGGAAAAGCAGACACGCAGTGTGGCCAGTGTCCCTGCAGAGCACAGTCAGGGTTTTTGGAAAGAGGATCCAGGACAAAGGAAGGGGTGACGGTCAGAAGTCGAGACTCTCAACTGCTGGTTGCAGCCAGCAGAGGAAAACACGGCAGGACAGAGGAGTCTAGTATGTTCCTCAGGGGACAGCCCGAGATGCGTCTCCTGGGCACCTGACCAGTCAAGGTGACGACCGGTACTTGGGACACGTGGCTCTCGAGTCCCGAGTGTTTTCTGCTCCGGACCAGGTGATCTTCGAAGTGTCTGCTGGCTCTCAGTTGGGTAGAACCTAGGTTGGAACTGTTTCACACGAACCCAGATGGATGGCAGAAAAATCGACCGCTAATTGATTCTTGAGTCCTACCTTGGTGGAGAGCAGTGCCCAGGGAGGCTGACTCTGAGAAAGCCGAAGATAGAGTGACCTAATATTGTCCAAGTTTCGCTTTCTGACAATCCTATTGCCCTCTGTATCTGCAATGATTTGTAGGTATTAGGTGGACTGATAGCATGTACCTGTAATTTTAGAGCCGCTCTAAATCCATTTGTTCAAGATTCCAGCAGCCTGGGGGCTAATCCTTACCCTTTTAGCTCCGTGAGAGAAGGCTCAGTGTCCAAGCAACTGGCCAGGCGGGGTGTGGTCCCGAGATGCAAAAGGCTGCAAATTGCTTTGAAAACATTTGGCTGCAATGACCTGAATTGAATAGAGCAATTTGGATTCGCTGAGAGAGATGATTGTATAAAAGCATAACACCTACTGTGTATTTTTTTCCAAAGTGGTGGGGAGTGCTGCCCTCGCTGATTAAGACTGTGAGCCGGGGCTCTGCATCCACACCCGGTGTTAGGTCACGAGAGGCACTTACTGCATTTCCCACGCTTGACACGGGGGTGGTTTACCCCCCTACCCTCGGTCTTCTGACTCCTTGTGCCATGTTTCTGCAATGGAATCTTAAATTTGGAAATGGTCGGTAATCTCCAGAGGTGCTAAAAACATAGATCTGGTTATCAGGGCCCCAAAGAATTCTTTTCATTTCTGCCTTCCTATCTGCACAGTGGTTCACCCAGCTGCCCCCAGACGTGGCTTCTCTCTCTGTAAGCGCCTGCCTGTCCTATTAGTGTGTTTGACTTTCAGGTTAATAGTTCAAAATCAAAACAAATCATATTAATAGCATTTTCATATTTTTATATCTTTTAATTTTTAGGATATATTTTAATTTTTATATATTTTAAAAAATATTTTATTTGTTTGTTTATTTATTGAGAGAGAGCACGTGTGCTTGCGTGAGTGTGGAAGGTGGGGCAGAGGGAGAGCTGGCAAGCATCTCAAGCAGATGCCCTGCTGAGTGTGGTGCCTGACCTGGGGCTCGATTTTATGACCCTGAGATCCTGACCTGAGCCAAAATCAAGAGTTGGATGCTCAACTGACTGAGCTACCCAGTGCCCCTAGGGTATATTTTTAAATTATAATGAAAATCTATTTCATATAACTTTAAAACATTTTTTAAAATATTTTATTTATTTATTTGACAGAGAGATTACAAGTAGGCAGAAAGGCAGGCAGAGAGAGAGGAGAGAGCAGGCTCCCTGCTGAGCAGAGAGCCCGACGTGGGGCTCGATCCCAGGACCCTGAGATCATGACCTGAGCTGAAGGCAGAGGCTTTAACCCACTGAGCCACCCAGGCACCCCTAACTTTAAAACTTTTAAACTTTGTAGCATCTTGACTTTATTAAAAAGCTATTCTTGTCCCTCCTTTTATTACCAAGAACGAAGGCCAAAAGTCTGCAGGGTGTTTTTTGTTTTGTTTTTTTCCTGTCACGGGTGGAATTGTGTCCTCCCAAAAGATGTGTTCAAGCCCTCATCCCTGCTACCTGTGATTGTGACCTTATGGAGAAAGTGGGTCTTTTCAAATGTCTTCAAGTTCATGTTAGATCAGGCTAGGCTCTAATCCAGTGATGGTGTCCTTATAAGAAGAGAGACATTTGGACATAGGCACAGACACACTAGGAGAAAGCCATGTGATGTTGGAGAGTGGTGATACACTGTTCGAAGCTGTTACACCAATGATTGCTCACAACCACAAGAACCTAGAAAGGCAAGGAAAGATCCTGCCCTAGAGCCTTATGAGCCGGCATGGCACTATAGACACCTTGAATTCAGACATCTTGCACTTCAAGCTTCCAAAACCCTGAGGGAATGTTTCTGTCACCTTCCCCCCCCAACCCATTTCTGTTGCCTTTTTTTTTTTTTTAAAGATTTTCTTTCTTTATTTATTTGACAGAGAGAGAGAGAGAGAGAGATCACAAGTAGGCAGAGAGGCAGGCAGAGAGACAAGGAGAGGAGGAAGCAGGCTCCCCGCTGAGCAGAGAGCCCGACGTGGGCCTTGATCTCAGGCCGCTGAGATCATGACCTGAGCGGAAAGCAGAGGCTTTAACCCACTGAGCCACCCAGGCGCCCCCATTTCTGTTGTCTTAAGCCACATTTTGGGATCGTTTATTGTGGGAGGCCTGGGAAACTAATAGCTTCCTTTCCCTAAACCTAGATTATTAGATGTTGAGTATCTAATCCAGTGTTTGCCCTGTGAAGGGTTTACAAACACCTGTGCTTATGTCTGAGATCATACAAATGACTTTTCATCTCACAGGATGCACAGAATTCCAGAAGAATGTCCGACCTCAAAGTCAAGGCCTCGCCTACTGGGTCTTTAGTTCGATAGCCTCGGAGATGGGTCCTAAGGGCTTGCACTGTTGTCTGCTACCAGAGGTGCGAACTTGGTCTCCCCAGGTTGTGTTGCTGTGGTGGTAATAACTTGGAGATCCCATTAGCAGGGATCTGATCATTTGGGGGTACCTGTCAAGAAGGGGAGTTCAAGTAAGTGATGTCAACAAAAGTAGCCTGGTGTATCTTTCACAAATGTATCTCCTTGGTCTGGCCATTGGTTTGATGACTTCTAACAAGGAGACACTGACGTCTGATATAATTTTACCATTTGATGATTTGTGGTTTGCTAGTTTTCCCAGGCAGGAAGTTAGGATAAGCTATCACAACAGGGCTGGTGGTGCCTGGTCTCACAGATCAACTCAGGAACCACAGTTCTGTCCACGGTCTCAATTACCAACACACTTTATTGTATTGTTTTTGTTTTGCTTTGTTTTGTTTTCAAAATTAGCGGTTATTAAAACAGAGGAACATTCTGGCCATAACATGGCAGAGTAGATGATCTTATAGCAACAGGTAAGAAGAGAAACTCCTGTGTGTAGTTTGATCTTTTTGTTTGAAAGATTCCTAAGCATGGTACATTTATTTAGGTCTCAGTCTTGTACCTGGACTCTATTTTTGGTTTGTTTTTCACTGGTGATGAACTACTGGCTTGGAGACTCTAGGTAGCGTCCGTGGTAGTAGGAAACCTCTAGAACTCAGAACGTAATTCAGTCACCCGTGATAGAAAGATGCAGAATTTCTTCCAGCACAGGGAAGGGGGCAGCTAGACATTCCTAAATATGCTAAATAAATATAGCGTAGCCCAGCGGAAGAGCCGATGTGTCCACAGAAAGAATCCAGTCACAAGGACAGGCTTTGAAGACGTAGAATTTGCCCAGAGAGGAAGACGGATGATTTCCGTGTGGAGATCTCTGTCCGCCGTGCTCTTCTGAGCCCGATTCGTGCTTAAACTCAGTTAAAGCAACATCTCCTCGGGACAGTTTCATGGCACCTCAAAAATCAATACGTCCGAAGCCAGCACAGGTCCCAGCACACAGCAGGTGCTAATGGAAAGTATTTCTGAAAGATCAATGGGTAAATGGCTCATCTGCCCCACCCCAAACCTAGTCTTTCAGAAGTTCTCTTTGTAGCGAAGGGAACCACTTAGATTACGTGGTGGAGCTAGAAACCTCTGTCAGTTGATTCTTTCCTGACTCTGCCCTCTCTCACTGATCCCCGTCTCCAGCCGACCGGCCCGACCCCCCAGCATTCCCTGAAACACACACACACACACGCGCACACACACACGTCCTCTGCTCTGCCCCCAGCGTGCAGGCTCTGTGGTTTCTACCCGCCACAGTCTGACCCCTGACTGCGGGCAGCTGGAATCCCTCCCTCCAGCGGGACTCCCACAGCCTCGTGTGTCCCTGCGTGTCTATAGAGACATTCCCTCTCTCCACAGACGGATGATTCCCTCCCGGCCCCGAAGCCCCTCCTGGCTCCTCTCCGCGTCCCCTCCCTGCAAATACAGCAGAGAGGAGCACATGGGGCCCAGATGAATGGAAGGCCACGGGGCCACGCCCACGGGAGTGCCGCGGAACTCACAAAATGCGGTCTCTGCGCGCGTCCGGCTGAACTTGGTTGGAGCAGCAGCTCCCCAAGGCCGACGAGAGGCAGTGCGTTCAGGAATGGCCCAGAGCAGACGCCAGAGCCGTTGGCTGGAGTGGAGAAGCCAAGGTGGGAGGTGTCTGGTTTTGTAAGCCTCGGGCAAATCCCTTTACAGAAGCGTCCGTGTAAAATAAATGGGCATCGGTGTTGGGACACTCGGGTGTGCCCGGCCCTGTGTTGTGCTCTGAGTGCAAACCCGTCAGCTGGGTGGAAGGGGGCGTCGGGAGGGCCTCGGAGCCACTAGCCTCCTACGGGGCCAGGGGTCGGGGGAGGCAGCCCTTCCTTCTTCCCTTGCTGCTAACGCGCCTTGTTGGGAAGGCACCTGATGGAGTGAAGGTCACCACCGCCCCCGCTGAGAGCCACAGTCCTTCCTCCCCGTGGGCGGAGAACAGTTGGCACCCTGCAAAGACTGCTGGCTGGGTCTGGAGACCCTCTACCCCGGGGAGGAAACAGTGGTCCCACCTGGAGACTGTCCCTGGCCTGGACTCCTCGGTCATGCGTTGGAATCCGGATCAGCATAACGAAGGAAGCGCCTTGGTGAAAGTCAGGGTGCCGTGATAGAGCTTTTGCTCACGCTCGAGTGTGTTTCTGTTTTATTGTCTACCACAGAAAAGCTCTGTGATAAATAGGGCACGTACGTGGTCATTGGGACATCGTGGGCACCGAGCAAGTTCGGGAAGCATGCATGTGGTTGGTGTAGCACCATGAGCCTCTCCACCCTGTTTATGAGCAAGCCTTGCCCGGTCCTCCAGGGGACCACAGCCACTTCCAACCACGGTCAGCAGGGGCCAAATTCTCTTTCTAAAATGTGGCCCTTCCACATTTTCCTTTGATCTTAGACAATCTCCAGGGTAAGATAAGGCTGTCTCAGCCCAGCGGATTTATTGAAATGAGTAACTGCGCTCGAGCCTGTACGTGAACCTTGGCAGAAATTAGGTCCGTCTTCTGAAGACCTGGCATATTTTTCCAGTGCTACAGTTTGTCAATAGATGGTCTGTGGTGAATCATTTTTTTTAAAGGTTTTTTATTTATTTATTGAAGAGAGAGAGAGTGAGCAAGCAAGGGGAGGAGCCGAGGGAGAGGGAGACGTGGACTCCACGCTGAGTACGGCAGAGCCTGATGTGGGGCTCGAACCCAGGACCCTGAGATCGTAACCTGAGCCGAAATCAAGAGCTGGGCCCTTAATGGACTGAGCCACCCAGGTGCCCTGAAATCATTTCTGTTCTATTGAGTGGTGGGTACCTAATGCTGGTATATGGAAAAGGGCCATTTTGTGACTAAGTTATGGACACTCCACGGGGAATAAAATCAAAACTGGGGAGAGAATCTCTCCATTAAGTTCAGTGTACTCACTTAGTCTCGGTTATGTCTTTGCTATATACTCAGGAGTTTGAAAATACCCTTTCTACCTGAATCAAAGCATGAGTCAACAGAACCCAGAATGGAGAACATGCGGCAAGACAGCTTGCTTAGATTGTTCAAAAGAGTCAATGTCTTGAAAAACAAATGATTTTTTAAAAACACATGGGGGTACTATTTTAGATCAAAAGCTACTGAAGAGATAGAACAACCAAATACGTGTATAGTACTGGATTAAATCTCAAATGGGAAAAAAATGTATAAAGGAGATTTTTGAAACAACTGACGATGTTTAAATATGAACTGCTTATTAGGTGACATTGAATTTGTGTTACCTTTCATGGGACAACACTACTGTGGTTGTTTTGGAGAATTTTTTTCTTAGGGACGCAGGACAAAGTGAGCAGGGGCAAAGTGACATGATGCCATACCTTTCAAATGGTTCCATAGGAAGGAAAGTTAGAGATGAAGCAAATGTGGACAAATGTCTAGAATTTAGGAGATGGGTATTTGTTGTGATGTGATTTCAACTTTTCAACGGGATTGAAAAAATCACAAAATGAAGAGCAGGAATTAAAAATCCAATCCTCTTGATAAAATATTTTATTGGCACTTGGCGTCTGGACAGTATTCTCTTGCATGATGTGAGCTACTTTAAGACGAAAGGGTTTTGGAAGCAAACAGCTCCACAATCCCTTTTCTTTCATAAAATGGTAGCTACAGGTAATAGTTGCTTTGTATTAACATCTAAAATAAAAACTTGGCAACTCCACCTTGATTCTTCCTTTTTTTTTTTTCTTCTTGATGTCATTGGTCCATGGAGTTTAGATGTCTAGGGTGCCTCGCCAGGGCTCGACTTGTGCTGTTCCGTTCTACAACATTCTTCATGTCATGGCACCTACAGAAAGCAGTAACGTGTGTATGGCCAATGGGGCAAGGCTGCTAATGTCTGAAGGCAGCTAGCCCAGAAGCTCTGGCTGCCCTCAGGATGATGGGGTCACCGTGTTGGCAGACCCGTGAGCCACCTGGGCCACACAAGTGTGCCATTGTCAGAGGTTGGGAAACTCTGCTTCCATGCATAACAGTGCTATGAACTGCTCTACACACAATTTGAAATGTTTGCTTGAAAAAAAGCCATCTAGTCTATGTCCAGCCCATCGTGGATTCAGACTTCGGGGACAGTGAAGGGGTTTAGGCATTGTCACGTGTCTGCATCATACTGTCCTATCTCCCTGACATGTTTCTGTCTGCGTCATCACTCATCCCAACACTTGTTATGATGGATCTTGAGTTGTAACGAGGTTAACTACGAGGCAAACTCCTATGGGAGCATATGGGACAAACTCGCAAGCTAATGTTCTATCTCTGGCTTTTGTGATTCCACCCAACTTGAGCGTCTTGAGATGAGGCAAGAAATGACTCTGAAGACAGAAGCCAAGAAAGGACAAGTTAACCCAGGTTGAGCCAAACCTTTTGCACAAAGTACCATTTTGTGTTTAAAGCCCAGCGTTCTGCAGTTTTAAATAATTAATTTAAATGTATTTAAATGATCTGTTAGGAGGCTGCTCTAATGAAGAGGAAAGAGCACTGACTGGGCTTACTAAGTGGTTTCTTAACTCTCCCAATGCATCCGGGTAGCCTGGTGAGCCTCTTAAAAACACATCCTGGTGGTCTTTATTCCTGAGAGGTTCTGATTCAGTCGGTCTAGCATCTCTCACCCTGGCGATTCTAATGGGCCACCCAGTACTGAAGCCTAGAATCAGAGGCTGAGAATCAAAACCGGAAGTCTACAGTGTTTTACAAGTAGGAGAGATTCGTTTCATCAGGTGGCTACTATAATTTCCTTCCTGCCTCGGCCTCCTAAGTTCCCAGCATGGTTGACAGATTCCATTTGGAATGGAGTTTTTCTCCTGGAATCCCTGTGGTCTTATTGTTTCTATTGCTGGGTGAGGACCTGCGTAGCTGTGGTTAGCCCCAGAGAGATAACTGGAAAGTACCTGCATGGGAATGTGGGAGCGTGCTACCGGCTGACAGTGCTTTCTTTCTGCAGCCAAATGCCACTGCTGCTTGGCCTAGATTGGTCTAGATTGACCGTACCTTTGCTTCCTTCCATTAACTTGGGCACCTCAGCAGTCTCTACCTTGGCTATCTACATTGTGTGCCACATAGGGTACTGAAAACAGTTGAGTCGTTGCTTAATTTCAGACTCCTATTCTAACTTCCTTTTTCATAGTACAAATTTGATGGTCCAACTATAAACATGGCAATAAGATGATTTATTGCTGTGGATAAGAGTATGACTTTAAACTGATGCTGTGATTTGCCTGATATAGTTCATACAGTTTGAGGAAAGTAAAAACCCCAGAGGTTCAAGTGTCATAATGAGGATGATGGTGAGAGCCAACCTACAGTGTTGACCACCTGTCAGATCCTGTTCTCAATGCTTGCTGCCCATTGACACATTCAGCCTGTACAACTCTACTCATTCTGTACTGTTATTATCATCTTTATTTTACAGAAGAAAAACCCGAGGATAGGTTGGTTCTACTTGAGTTTGCCACTAATTAGCCGTGTGACCTTGGATATGTCACTTGACCTCTGAGGACCTGCTTTCTGATTGGTTCAGCAGGATTCTGCTAATGATCTCTGTTCTCCTTGTTTCTAACCAAGGCAACCCACTTCTGTCCACCCCTCTTACTGATTTGGTGCAGTGATTTATTATTTTCTACCCTTGCCCTACTTTGTTTTCTCTTAACCTCTTTTCTGACTTCCTCAAATTCTTCTACATTTTGACAGATTTCACTTCGAGATGCAGACAGCTCATCGACATACTTCGACCCTGGGGTTTGGGGACTATTTAGGAGCCGAATATAAGAGTTGGAACATTAATGAGTCAAGCAGTGTCATTTCCTTGAAAATAAGTCAGCGATTGGTGAAAATGACAACAACCGTACTAGTGGAGTCATGGCCCCTTAGGGGATAATTGCCGTCTTGTATAGCATTTTCCTAAACATCGATCACATAGCTGCTGGCACGCTTGTGATTTAAAGAATCAGAGTATCCTAATGCATCTAATAATGAGGCAACTACTTATTAGGATTTGTTGTCTTTCCAAAATTGAAAATGTGGACTGTGAGACTGAGGAAGCAGTAGAAAAATACTCAAGAGACTGAAGAGCACTGAGGTACTCTGTTTACTCCAAGTGGCTAGGAGATCAGTGGACAGTACTGTTCTCCATGTTGAGTTGCTCATTCCAGAGAAACAACTATCTAACAAGGAGGCTGCACGTCAGAGCAGATTTCAGAATCATGTGGATCTTTTGAGCCACCATATCACTGGAACCTTGAAGTGTGTGGTTTTCTATCCCTTACCTGCAGATCTGAGTGTTCTTGTGGTCACCGTTGTAGGCGATGAGAAGTGTTCTCAGCTGTGGATGCCTACCTGGCACTTGTAACACTCGATTCTGTATTTTACATGAGACCATGGAGTTTCTGGATTCCTCCAAGTTATTCAAATGACTCACATCAATGAAGGCGGTAAATATGTTGGGCCAAAACACTATCAGAAACATCTTTGTCAGCAGGGAGCAGAAGTTAAATTAATTAAAATGTTCTGAGAAGGTACAGGGTGCACTCCCAACGAGTCATCAAACTATTTTAATCCTAATTAAGGATGTTCCCTCTTGGCATCTTGGAACGTAGGGAATTAGAGTTTAAAAAGTCTGTGGCATTTCTAGAAGTTGGGTCAGCAGGCTCAGACTGGATCCCTCAAGCTAGGAACTGGGCATATTTTGAAATAGAGTTACCATTTTAGGTAATCAATATTTATCTAGTCTCCTCTCTGTGTTCAGAGAAGATTACGGAAAGGTAGGGGGTGAAAAGATGAGAAACAGCTAAATTTTGGGTGACGGTGCGAAGGACTTGGGACAGTGAGAAACAACCACTGAGCCTGTGAGGCAAAAGTGTGATGGAGTGGAGGGTGCTCTACCTGTCCACACAGGTATTGTGTGTCCTGAGACCACAGCCCATGTGGGACTGGTCGGACTGGAGCCTCAGCCTACATACCTTCATCTGGGAAGAAATGATGTCACCAAGATTTTTAGCCTAAAACATAAACAAATTCATTTTTGTATGGTAATCTGCTGATTCCTTGTGGAAGCTCAGTGTTTCCTGTGTGGATTTTGAAACCTCATAACGCTGTTGAGACCTTTCCTCACTGTACCTCATCGCGTGTGTAGACCAAGTACAGATCTTTGGACACGAACATGAACCATTTTATCTGCTGTCAAGAACTCCATTATTAATGCTTTGAAACACCAGTGAATAGAGGCAACTTTCATCATTGGAAAGCACTGGTTAAATAATCCAAGCTGGATAAACAGGAGGTAGATGCTATCCTCTGGACCTCACATTCCTGGTAGAGCATCAGTTTTCACGTGACAGACTCTGGGCTCATCCTCCACCTCCAAAAATGGTTGGAGAGCAAAGAATCTGGTTTAATGTTTGAAGGTTCAGTGTTAGTGCTCCTTAAAAAAAAAAAAAAGCTTTCCTAAATGAGAAAAGAAAAGAGAAAAACACTATTTTTTTTTTTGCATTGCAGTGGTGTCAAATATTGAAGTTGTGAGAATGAAATACTTTTTTTTTTCAGCTTTAAAGATGAGAGCGCATTCTTACCCAAAGAATGGTTTGTGTTGGCACGGGTAGAACTGACATTTGAGAAAGGAGAGAGTTAGCTTCTGGCTGGAGAGCAAAGCTCCTGACCTTGCTTCGTTCTATCGGGAGGCGGTCAGGGCTATCAGCCTGGCCCTACCACCCGCGTGCACCCTTGGTTAATATTCTGCAGAGCAGAACCCAGAAAATGGGAGTGTATGGCACACACATCAATCCGCATGTGTAACTCTGTCAATTAAAAGACCAATAAACGGGCAGCTTAATAGAACATTATGCCATAGATTACTCTAATCGGTTCGACATATTGATTGTTGAGCATTTCCCATTTGTTTATCAGAATGAAGTTACTCTTTTTTAATTACCTTGCCAATTTATTGTTGTGTTCCGTGGCTTCTGCAATATTTTCTTCTATACAGTTTCACGTTGTAGGCAATACCCTACCACAACAAATGCTGCATTGGTGGGAGGGCATGGTTTCGTCTGATCAAGATGACATGGACCAACTTCCCGCTGTTCGATAAAGTTGGGGTGGCCAAAAGATGGGTAGAGAGACGGCAAAGTGTTGCAAGGGGGATTTTTGCCTGGATTCAATCTAAATACATCTCAAAAAATTGTAAAATAGAATCTACCAGCTAAAACTAATGAGCAAAAAACTGCATTGATTTGGCCCAGGGTGGACAAATAGAACATCTGGCATATTTGGCACCAATGACACAGCTGGCATTGTTGGAAACGTTTCTGCAGAAGGTACAGATGCAGAAATGGGAGAATTGGTACAAACAGTGCAGATGGAACAGTTGGAACAGATGACAGTGGGCAGAGCTGGCGATGCTGGCACAGGTCTTGTAACCTCAACAGCTGGCACAGGTTGTGACAATCCTGGGATTTCTTAGTACAAGGCACATGTTCATTTTGGCTTTGGCTGCAAAGAGATAAGAGCATTTTATAATTAGTAAATGTGCCATTTAAAAAAGAACTTTTTTTCCCCCTCCATCCTTAAGGACATCTACCTCCAACTGTTAAAGCTTGGAATATAGAGCATTTTTGCAAATTAGAATTTCCCCGAGAAAGCCATAATTGATAAATACAGATTTCATAGAAGAGGCAATTAGATATTTTTGTTCTGATGTAGATAAAATTCATGAATGGAATTTCTTCATAGGAGTTTTGTGGGAAAAAAAGGTCAGATTTTTGGAAATAAAGTACACTTTGCATTTAAACCGAAGTTTGTCATCAAATTAGCTGCTGTGTGTTTCTGAAATGTAGGGACAGTTCCCCAGTTATATGAAATTTCCTGTAGAATCATGCTTGAAGACATGGTACAGAATTGGAAACCGGTCCACAGAACAGGTTGGGAAAACAGAAAAAAATGCTGGAATACATAATATGGAGAAATCATGAATTGCCACTTTCAAATACCAATGGGACTTGGCTCTAATTTCATTTAAAATGCTATAATTTGGGCTTGAATTAAAAATACAATATAGTATAATCTTCTGGGCAATGACATTTAATACCAGATGAAAAGTTGAGAGAACAAAGCAACTTGTTTGTCAGTGGCTAGAAATATCACCGTTTTCTTCTTATATTTTTGTTGTAACAAAAGCCTGTTCACATTACAGCAAAGGCAAAAAGTCTTGCCTAATTATAAAATAATAAAAAACATAAGAAAGAATTAGAGAGTGGATCCTTAAATTTATGTGGATATTCTCTTAAACACAGTAGGTGCTCCATACATTCCTGATGAGTAAATGAGTAGAGGTCTAAGAAATGCCAATATTCAGAATTTTAAAAAATCACTAATTGCCCTCTGTATTAATGACAAATTTTCCAGTAGAAAGAAACAAAGTGAGCTGGGTCTCAGTCCTCCTTAAAGCCTCAAACTCAAGACGTATATGTTAGCCAACTTCCTTCCCCTGAGGGAAATCACAGATAGGAAAGAGGAGTTGGATGTTATGTACTCCCTATCCTCAAGTAAACCCAAAATTCTTTAGGTTTTCCAGTTTATATTGAATTAAAACCAGCATTATAGATTATCATCAATGCAACACCGTGAAATTTTTTATGTGTTTCGAAACTTTCAGGAAACTACTATAGTAAGAGTGAATAACTTCAAACTGGATATCAAGTTCTTGACCATTAAAAACATACTTTGTTTCCAGATGATCCTTGCATATTGTTACCTATAGTTAATTAAAAAAAACCAAACAAACACAGCTGTTGAAAGTCATTTAAGTATACTCGATTTCAATTTCTCCGTTCTCTTTACTTGGTTCTAACCTCAGGTTGAACCCGACTAAACTATTTTTATTATTCCAAACTTTAATTCGATCACTTAACATTAGTTCATTTCTTGACTGAGATGACAAAAAATGTTTCTGCTTCCAACAGATAAAATACCTTAATTTGTTAACTGTACTTTGGTGACCTAGAGCAACGGAGAGACAAGGAGGTAAGAGTGCTTACTGTTCTCTCCGGGTACAGAGATGATGACGGATGAATCACTAGCCGAACAGGCTGGAAAAGTCCATCTCGCACCTCCTCACCTGGTTTGAAACACAGCTTCGTGGCTGAACCTCAGATGAACGTGGCTTCTAGTCAATAAATGCCGCATGAAAAACGATCCGTTCAGGAGTGTAACAAATAGGGGTATTTCCAGGATCTGGCTTCCGTTGGGTCGGCAGGCGTGTTCCCGAAGGAAGAGGATGAGGGTGAGTCATTCCTCTGAGCCTCTGCCTTCCTCAGGAATTAAATGAAAATTAAACATGAAAGATGCAATCTGCTGCAGCGATGTGATTCCTTCATCATTGTCCCAGCCACAGTCTATTTCTAAGCACATTGAACTTTCCGATTTATTGGCGTCTCATCTTATGTAAATATCCTTTCCTTCTCTTAGCTCCAAGACATCAGGATGTGCTTTCATTCCACCCTTCAAAGAGTTGCTCCCCGGTGTTCCTCTCCACCGTCCCCGGGGCAGCCTTTCTGCCCATGGCAACCTGGGATACAGTTTTTGCCTAGACTTATGTTAGGTGGTAAACAAAAACTAAGCATATCCATTTGAGACAAAGCCACTTAGAAACGTGAACAAAAATCCGAAGGAAATGTACATGTCAATTGCAAGCACTGAGGAAATGTTATATTCAGACATGATCTCCTTCCACCTTTCCTGCATTGACCCGAGGGTCTCTAAGTACACGCCAGCCCCAGCTCCTCCCTGCGGCCATGAGCGCCCACTCCTGCCCCGGGTGGGGCACCAAGCTTGATTGTGGGACAGGCAGAGCTTCCTCGCCCCAGGCCCGCTGCAGAAGGCTGTGCTTGATTGATTGTTGAGATGCAACAGCACACTGTGACGTGACCCGTTCTTGTTAGTCTGTTGGAAGTGGGGAAGGAGGGAGGGGGAGACAGGTAAGAATCGGGTGGGGTGTTTTTTTCCTTACGGAAACCGGAGTAGTCCGTATGGATGTTAGTGGGCTGTTGTTGGTGACTCATGGTGTAGAACCTACCAGATTTAAGCTCTGATCATTCCCCCAAACTATTATGCTGATAACTATCATTGTGTTACACAACTAATTGAAGTGTACATACATTTACTCATGTTTTAAATACATTTTAGTACAAGAAAACTAAAAACTTACAAAATAAGTAGATAGAATAGGATAACGAGCTCTCGGGTGTCCTAGACTCACCCATTATTACTGTTTGGTCAATTTTGTTTCTTCTTCCTCCCTGGCATCTGCTCACATTTCCCCCCTCCCTTTCCTGGAGTATTTTCAAGCAAATTCAGATTGTCATTTCACCCCGAAATACTTTGCTATGCATCCCTAAGAGACAAGGGCAACTTTTTGAAACCCAGTGACCAAAAATAACAGTATTTCTTTTGATATCATCTCACCCATCCCCTGCTTATCTCAGAGGTATGTTTATACTGTTAGCTTGTTTGAAGTAGGTCCCAAACAGAGTCCTGATTATGTCTTTTATGTTTATTTTAATCTTTCCCTTTCATTTCATTGATAGTTGGCTAAACCAGGTTATTTGTCCTCAGGATGTCTTACGCTCAGAATTTGATTAGTTGCTTCCGTATAAAGACATTTAACCTGGCTCTCTATCCCTGTATTTCCTGTATACCGGTATTTGGCGCTATGGGCTTGATTAGATTCAAGGTCAAGCTCTAGGCAGGACTGCTTCACCGTCGGTGCTGTGTCATGACTTACTGTTGCATCGTGGAGCATACAGTATCTGGTTGTCCACTTTCAGTGATGCTAAGCCTGGCCTCAGTGATGGTGATCTCAGGTGCATATAGTCTTGGTCCATGTAAGACATATTCATCAATTCTCGAGCTTCTTTTCATGTATGAGTGTCTCAGTGTCTTTGTATCATCACCAGGGAGTCCTTCAACTGTTAACAAAAAATCTTTGGTATTAATTTTATTAGAGAACTGCCAATGGGCAACATCAAGTTTCCCCACGCACGCACACACACGCACGTGCACACACCTGGAACTTTTCCATAGTATACGTATACATTGTGGGAGTCTAAATCTATATTATAACATGTTCTGTGTGTCCAAATGGACAGGCCATTTGCAGGTTGACCAATGAATAACAGTCGACCAGATCACCAATCAGTCAGCGTTTGTAGTAATTAGAGTAAATATTTGTAGTCTGGTTAATTTCAGTCATCTTTGCAACCAGCTTGGGTCCCCTGGTCATCCATATGTAACCAATCGAGTGGTTTCAGGAATGCTGAAGACTAAATGAACATAACTATTCTACTCCATTCTTCATTATTTGGAAATTCATCATTGTGATTGTCAAATATTGGAGGATCTCAATGTGGTATGATTTGTTTTTTATTGTAGATCACTGATAAAGAATAGATGGAAATACAGCAAAATATGTGGAGAGCCATAATTCCAAAATATAAACATTCAGTTTGAAAGCCTGTGACAAACCGCTACTAAATTTGATTGTTTCAAATAGATTATTACAGAATAAATACAGTTAGAAGTATATGCAATTACACACTTAATAGACATTTCAAATGTTTTAAGGCTTTTAATTCCTATGTTTCCTGATCTTCTTGAAAACAGAAGTGTTAATGTCACTGGTCTAGGATTAATGAATATGAAATTCAGTGCTTTTTGAGGGGTGATTCGTAGTACTATACACACTCTCGGTGGCAATGAAACATTTCAAGTTTTTCTGAAACCTTAATTGTGAGAAATGCCTTATTTCCGTGTGAAGTTTAAGGTTCATTTGATCACAGCTACTGCCCTGTGGGAGAGGGCATTTGAGCAGATGAGAGAGCTGAGCTGGGGAGAGGTCACGTGTTGTAAGCAAGGCCACGCCAGCGATAAAGGACAAAGACTTTCCTCAGGATCACGGCGAAATCCAGTTTGAACTTAACTGCATTCTGTTCTAGAAGGGAAGTTTTGAACGTACTGCTGCCCACAGAGCTTCAGTTATTTTGAAGGGTAGGCTTGTCCCAAGTGCCAAGGAAGCTTCCAGTTAGAATGTGCCCTGCCTGCTTCTGGGTTCCACTGAGCTTTGGTCAAAAGCCTTCTGCAGTCCGTGTTCTGTTTACCTGGCAGAGGACGTTTGATTGCCTCTGTGATTCTCTCCCGGGCTTCTCTCAACAAAAAACCTCTTCTTCCTCTTAATGCTCAGGGAAGCTGGACTTTTATGTGGCTTTCCCCGTCCTTTCCTTTCTTTTATGAAAACGGGAAAAAGTTAGAAAAAAAAATAAGGAACAGCCTTTTATAATATATTCATCAGAGCCTTGATTTCTTGACCTAAGACTCCCCCCCTCACATATGAAAGTTTTCCCTGGCAACCATCCCTTTAGTCTGTGTCCCCTCTCCTTCCTGATAAACGTCCAGTCTGTGTTGGGAGGAATTTCTTCATTAAGCTCCACTAGTTTTCAACGTGACTTCTGCCATTGACCCTGTTTTTTTGAAGAATTGCCTCTCTTGTTCTCTGGCTCCCATACTTAAAAAAAAAAAAAGGATTGGAAATCATCCTAATTAAATGCATGCTTAAATAGAGATACATATTGCTTTTTCCTAGGATGTTTTTCTGATCCTCTAGTAAGACTATGATCATTAATATTTCTTTTAAGATTTTATTTATTTATTAGAGAGGGAGGGAGCACACATGTGATCTCATGCATGGGTGGGCAGGGGGAGGGGCAGGGGAGAGAGAGAATCCCAGGCAGACTCTGCCCTGAGCGTGGAGCCCACGGAGGGCTCGTTCAACCCTGATATCACGACCTGCGCAGAAATCAAGAGTCAGTGGTTTAGCCTCCTGAAGCACTCAGGTGTCCCATGACCATTAAAATTGAGAAATATAATGTTTTCTCCTTGATTAGGGCCCCATTTTTTGGTCTTTTCACTGGATATGGAGAAAAGCATATGGTGCTTTTGAGACAATTGCTTAAGTGAATTTAGGGAAAGATCAAGAGCTTGAAATTCTTTGTTTTTTTCTTTTTTTAAAGATTTTTATTTACTTATTTGACAGAGAGAGACACAGCGAGAGAGGGAGCACAAGCAGGGGGAGTGGGAGAGGGAGAAGCAGGCTTCTTGCAGAGCAGGGAGCCCAATTCGGGGCTCAATCCCAGGACCCTGGGATCATGACCTGAGCCGAAGGCAGACGCTTAATGACTGAGCTGCCCAGGCACCTCTAGAGCTTAAAATTCTTGAGTCCAAAGGGGCAACATGATGGAACATATCTTCAAAGCTCTATGGTTTATAGCCATTGTCAAAAAGATCTCACCAGTCATTGAATTCATTTTAAAAAACAAAGTGAAATATATTTAAATTATAACCCAGAAACAGAAAGACATAAGGATAACCTTGAGAATAATTGTTTTAATATCAGAGCAGGATTCTAAGAGACCCTTGGAATCTTTAAGATCAACAAGAATGAAAAGCAATCCTTGATCTTTGATTACTGGGAGGCTGGGTGCTGAACAGAGGCCGCTGGAAAACCCACGTTTTCACCTACTTGAACCCAGGACTCTCTTTGCTTTGCAGAGGCGCCCTGTTCAGCAGGGTTGAGATCTTTTTTTTTTTTTTTAATCATCTGACTCTAAACTTGGGCTGTTTCTTCTTTCCTCTTCCTCTTCAACCCCCATCTTCACAATGACAGACTGCATTCGGTAATTGCTGTCTTTTGTAATTGTTCTATCTCCAAATTGGCTGATTAGGGGAGAGACCCAGCTGTCCATCAAAATGGTGTAAAGTGGCTCAAACAGCCATCCCCTGAGCTGGAGGAAGTTAATTGCACTTTCTGAGGCTGTCCCAGTAGGGGAGGTGCCGAGAAGAACCCTGGGAATCCCTGTTCGTGCTATTTTTTTCTGAGCGTGTCCATTTGTAATCTGGAAAAATGTAGTAAACAGCATGTTAATTAGATTTACAGATGAAATTAAATCAAGAAGAGTTGGAAACACACCAGTGAATAAAGAAAAACGTTACACGGGGTTTCTGAGGTTAAAAATATGGAAAGGATCAAACAGAATGAGAATTAAGGTAGACAGGTGTAACCCAAATGCTTGGGAGGGTATAAAAAGAAGAGAAGAGAAAAGAAAAGAGCTATAAAAGTAAGCAGCGAGATGGAAACATCCAGAAAGCAGTAATGCCAGAGAGACCGGGGGAGAGTGGACAACAAATTAGTCGTGTTTGCAATATGCCATGGAAGCTGATGTGATTTGGGGCTATACGGGTACAGACATCACATCATGAGGGAGAGGTGGAGTAATTTAGTGCCTTTGGCAGAAACACACCTGGAATATGGTGTTCAGGTCTGTGTGTCTTGGGAGCACACAGATATAGAAGAGCAAGAGGGAAATCAGCGTAAAGCAACAAAAGTGATTAGCAGGTGACGGGCTGATTTTTAGAATAATGGACGGTGTGATTTAGTTTAAAAGACTCGCAAGAACGGAGCACTGAAGTTTCAGGGTGTTTTCCTGACCTTTTACCCATGAGTCAGGAATTATTAAAGCGTAATTGGCATAAAAGTGTATACCCTCGTTTCACAGGACTGAAACAGACAAGAAAGAAAACCGGAAAACTTCCCGGGAATAGAAGCTACGAGATTATCTCTTTAGGGGAGTCAGAGGAGGGCCAGGCTGGGAAAATATGAGTTTACATTGTTATCATACTTTTCATTCCAACGCCACTCGGTTTCCCTGGGCCATGACCCTTCAACACTGAAGAATTCAGTGGCCCTGCGCATCTTTCGGGACCCGAGAAACCTCCCCGGGTGCCCGTTCCTCTGCAAAGTTCCGCCCAGAGGTGCCCATTTAAAAATTTCCCCATCTAAGTGCTTGTGGCAAATGGCTTATCTTCCCCTTCCTTTTGGTTGCTCTTGCTCTCTGCAAAGGCAGTGACCGAAAGTGACGAGCGATCCGCGTTTGCGCTGTGTGTGGCTGGAGGCTGTCATTTAATCTGAGGGCTGGCTTCTGATGGCAAAGGAACGATGAATCTAATTTTAAGAAAATCTCAAAATGATAGCTGGAGGAGCAGCATTTTGTACTAGCTAATGAGGCTAATTTGTTCTTAAAATACAAGTTGCTGTGTTTCCTAAATTAAAATTCCCTTCTGATGTAAATACAGAAGATATAAATACAGAGAAGAGATGTATGCTGTATTTTTTTCTATTTTGCAATTTGGAGCCCATGCTAGAAGGATCTGTCAGAAAACTGATTCTGTAAGTTCAGGGAGACCTTTACTTCGTGGCTTTCAGTACGTGGAGAGACCATATTAGCATGAGTTTTTCAAGAAAGAGAAGGTGGGATGGTTTCTTCCTGGCTAAAGATTGTAAAATGCATTGTTCTAGAGATTATTTCCTAAATCGATGTGATTCTCAACTTCCTCATCTGGAAAATGAACATGGGGGAGTGCACTGCTTTCAAAGTAATTAAATAGTCCACTGACAAATGCTTTATTAACATTTAGATATTTAATTAAATCTGCCAGAGAGAAAGTTCTTATTCCTAAATCAAGAGGTTTCTCTGCTTTCTATTCACTGTGGTGGGGAAAGTAATTCTCGGTGGTATCGCTATCGGAGGTTGTCTTATTCTTTTCATTTTGAATGATACAAAGAACAGAGCAGAGTCTTGGGATAAATTCAAGCAAACAATAAAATGAAAGATCTTAAAAATAAATGGCATTAATTTTCCAAAGACTGTTTGATCAGCTATTTAAAATAATAGTTGGGACCATATTCTAGAAGAAATAGATACTCTTTTAATGGGACAAGAACATTTAATGCACAAACTAACACATTATATAGGGCAAGTATCTATAAAGTGTCTTTTCATATCTAGTTTATCTAAAGGATGTATTCTACCCTTTCACTCTAGATTTTGCTTCTGAACACAAGACTCTGATTTTTTTTTTTTTGCATGTAAAAGAGAAATGAGCTGCCCCAGCCTTATCTCATTTTAAGTTCAGATCTAGGAACTGGAAAAAGTTATGTTATTTATATGAATTAATTGATGAATTATATCTGGGATTTTGGATGCATCTCCAACAGGTAAACTTTGCCCTTTCTGACACCTGTAATTCACTTTAAAGCAATTAAAGCTGTCATTCAAAGGGGCTTAAACTGCTCCTCTCTGTCCCATCTATATCTTCAGAAGACACCATACAAGAGCTACCTCAGCTTTAAAACTCTGAGCACCCAGACTAAAGCTTTCTTTTTTCCCCTTTCCATCCAGATTTGGCAGAGTTTCTCTAGAACTTGCTCCTCCCTCTGCATTTTCTTCTTCACTGTCGGAAATTACGTGTGTAGCAAATGGTTACTTTAAAGTTGGAGGGAGAGTCCGCCAGATCGAAGGGAGGAAAGGTATCTGTGGGGAGCCTGGAAGCCTCCATGGGAGGCATCGCTTGGCATGTTTTCGCCATCGGTGCGACATCCAGTGCCAACTCATTCCCACGGTCGCAAGGCCCCGCCTGATCCTGCTGCCCTCAGGGTCTCCAGCCCCCCGCTGTGCCGCTCCCCTAACTTTCTCTGGCTATGCTTTCTCTGGCTTGAATATCATGTCTTTTCTGCCCCTGGGTCTTTGCACTTGTGGTTCTTTCCAGCAGAAGGCTCTTCCCTTGACTCTGTGTGTCTGGCTTTCTCCTCTTTTGGGTCTCAGCTGAAGGACTCCCTGGTGCTGCTACCTTTTCTGTAACTTATTCTCTATCTTATCACTCTGTTGTCTCTGCCCACCCGCTCCCTCCTCCTCTGCCTCTTCCTCCTTTTCCTCCCTATACAGAACACAAATTGTCCTGCCTCCTTGCCTGTGTATTGACTGTTTCCTTCCCTAAAATGCCTGTTCCAGAGAGCCGAGGACTCGTCTGCTTGTTCATTGCATTTTCTTCGGTGCCGACAACAATATTGGACCCATAAAAGGGAGCCGGTACCTGTTAAGTGTTGGACAAGGTTTTATAGGCATATGGCATTACACATTTCCCAAACATTTTTATTTGTAGGAGGAGGAAAGAAACATGAACAATAATTGTCTTAGAATATACACAAGCGTGTTTCTTAAGTACGGCTGTATCAAGCTATCAGGGTATAATAAATGTTGCCAACTTCAGCAAACTCCACCGAATATATACATGGATGCCACCATCAGCAAAACAACAAACCAGTAAGTTGGATTCTTGTAGATGCAAAGGAAATTGGAGAACTAGCAAAAGGATGCAGGCTGAAAGGTCCTTGAGGTCGAGAGACTTCATTTCAATAATTCTTTTGGATCCTCTAAAACCATTGTAGGATACAGAATGCATTCACAGCCTATAGAAGGGGCTCATACAGAATGGGATGTTGTCATGATAGATGCCAAGGAAAGCAGAGAAAAGCCAACGGGGAAAATATGAAGTAGGTTCCATCAGTGATTGAAGAGCATTACCAGTATGAGGCATCTAGCGCTGTCCCCTTGCCTCTCCCAAATCACAGATGCCCGGAATGAGGAATAAATCCATGGGTACAAAGGAAGGCACCCAGGCCTACTTCCAGTGCACGTGACCCAGGAAACAAAAATTGCATTTCCCAAGCCCTTGTAAATCTAAGTCCTCGTAAAGACTCCTGGTCAGCCATGCCGTGGGCCTAGGGGAACCAAGGACATCTCTGCCAGGGTCATTGCTACATGTGCAAAGGGGAAATCTAACCCCGTGAAATACGTAGTGTTATCACTGACATTTTTAGGGATGAAGAGACCAAGACATAGAAAAGGGAAGCGATTTGTCCAAGATCGGTTGGCTAGCAAGTGGCAGAGCCATACCTGAACCTCAATAGGCTGGGTCCAGACCCTGCAGAGACTGAGACGGCTCAGGCTTTTAACTGTGAGATCTCAGTATTGAGGGCATCTTCAGGGTATTCTCTTATCTCTGGAAGCAGGAAAACCAGAGTTGGATATTAAGAGGTAATTTTGGGTCATCAGTGCCTTACCCTGCCTGAGCAACATGGTAGAAAGAGGGTGTGGCGATCCAGCTGCGGTCAGCCTCCTCCAAAGTGGTTGATGGAAGGAGACCTGCTTCTTGGTGTAAGTAGTAGAGCATCATGCAGGGGGCAGAAAAGAAAGCATTTACGAATTCCTGAGTGGGGTCCACCTGGCTCTCTGCTGTACTCCAAATGATGCCTGGTAGCCGCACCTGTCCCACAGGTCCTGCATGCTCTAGGAGAGGCAGTGCAGCAGACAGAAAGGGACTGACGGGGACCCTGGAGAGAGGCGGTCCTGGCTCTGAATCCTGGCTGTGCTATCGAACAAGCAGCTTGGCTGTTGGCAAATTATTCAACCTCTTTATGCCTCAGTTTCTTCTTCCACAAGATGAGGTTGGTCATAGTGACTTTCCAGACCTATTGTTGGCATAATTGATAAGACTCATGGAAATGTCTAGCACGTGGAAGGCACTCAGTAAATGTTCACTCGGTCTCCTGAAACCAGACCAAATTCTTACCTGGAGATGGTTGAAATTATGTTCGAGGTCTTGCCTGGTGTCAGAGTCAGTTTCTCAGTGAGGGACGTGGAACACACAAAATACGGTTAGCCATTTGCCTTTGTGTGATATAAACGGAGACCACTGAGCACCATGTCAAGTCTAAGTCACTGAAATCCACACCGGTTTTATTATTGAGGTTTGGCTATATTGGCATTGATGAAGGGTGACTGAGAGCAGTGTTTACCCTGATGGCAACAAGAGAGTTAAGGCAATTAAACTAGATTTTACCCTCCAGAGTCCACCACCGTTTCTCCAAGTACAGTGAGTTTCAGAGATAGCACATCATGTACCAATAATGAAAATAACTCTGTGAACAGCACGGAAGTAAGTAAGTTGGGGCTACTTCCACCCACACAGAGATGAATTTTATGTGCAGAAGCCCAGTGGAATATAAATGAATTGCTGTATATGAGAAATAAGGAACAAAAGGCTGAGACTCTGGGATATATCTCAAGAAGAAACCTGCATATGATTTCCCCCGTCTCCCCAAAGTAAGATCATGGACTTCCTTCTTGCGGGGCTGTAGCTGATTGTAATAAAATGTCATGCACAGTGTGAGTGAAAGCCTGCATTTGGTGGCACTCTGTCTCAAGAGCCCCTGGTTCTCATCACCAACTCTCTAGATGCTCTACTATGTGTCCTTATTCCGGGCACGCTTCACTGGCGGCAGGTGTTGATTCATTCTGATAAATGTCAGCTTCTTAACATTGACTCTGGAGAGGGAAGGGTGACAGACACCGTCCTGCCCTTGCTGAACCGATGGCCCTTCCACGGTGTGTGCTGGAGGGCAGAAGCATATCCGTGTTAGAGCCACATGGCTGGAGCTGGCCCTGCCTCCCCTCCCCTTGTCCATGTAGGGCGACTCAGCATCCGCAAACATGCTCCAGATGTCCTGCCATCATCTGACTGATGTAGACTCTGGGGAGCCCCCAGCCTCCCGTGATATACAAGGAGACAGGAAGCCCGAGGCTTCCAAGTGGTGCCCTAGGGGTTTCTGAAGTGCACTAATGCACTAATTGAATATCACTGTTCTGCTGTCTGTCATGCTGCTTCTGTTCCTGCCTATTCCTCTTTTCTTAGTTGTTTGCTTTCTGAAGGCTCACTTAACCAAATATGCCATTCAGTCCATCAACGCTGAGGCGCTGTCCAAGGTACCACTCTTACAGTTGGTTACTGCAAACTACCGTTTACTACCAGAGGTTATGCTTCATTTCTGCCTCTGTGAAGTCTCCTCTTTACATATATAAAGGGTAATTATGGGTAAAGAATAAAGGGACTAAACAATATTAATTGAGAACTTAGAGATAAAACGTGATGAGGTATAACTTTCCAAGTGGCTGTCTTTCCAATATTTATTTAAAATTTTAAGGAAAGCATCAACTGAGGTGTGTCCAACTAATCCTTCTTTATTGATCAATAATTATTGATTCATTATCTGCTGTGTCACAGCACTGTTGTAAGTCTTGGGAAGGGCTTACAAAGGTTTAGACATTGTTCAAGCTTTCAGGAAGCTTACAATCAATCTAGTTAGGAAGATATAATAAATAGTGTACACATCTGAAATAGCCCAAGCAATATTCAATTAAACAGTAAAATTTTTTAAGGGGACAATTACCTAATTGCTTTATTTTAAACTCTTTCAACTTATACATGGACTTGGCTAGCATAAACTCATATTTTTTTCCTAAATTTTTAAAAGATGTATTTATTTGAAACTGAGAGAGTGTGTGAGTACATGTTTTGGGGGAGGGGCAGAGGGAGAGAGTGAGGGAGAGAGAATATTAAGCAGACATTGTGCTGAACATGGAGCCCGATGTAGGGCTTGATCCCATGATCCTGAGATCACTACCTTAGCTGAAATCAGGAGTCAGACACTTAATCAACTGTGCCACCCAGTTGGCCGCCTAATTTTTTGTTGTAGTAAATACACATTTGGTATTTACCATAGAATTTATCATTTTTAAGATGACACTTCTGTGACACAGTGGTAAATTTTATAGCATGAAGTCAACTGGATGGTGAAATTAAGGAAAGTGGAATAGAGAAGTCTTTGCTCTCAGAGGAGGTGTGACTTGAGCTCTTGTTCAAAGAAGATGGCCAGCACTGGGACAGATAGCTGGGGAGAGCGAAGATGTGTCTGTGGCATACACAAGATGTCCACATCTAGGTTGTAATCTATGCAAAGTGTTCATTCATTTTTCTGTGGCTGCTTAAATGTGAAATAATAAGCTATATAATAATAATTCTGATGAATGTAGAGTTTTAGAATCAAACATCTTCTTTTAAACAAATTAAGAACTTGAGGGTCATTTTGCAGTCTGGTTACAGCTTTTGTTTTAATACATCCAATGAAAAAAATTTCCCCAGAGGCTAATTCTCAAAGAATAGCTCATTAAACATTGCTATTAATCAAAAATGGTTTCAATCTTTCTATTTTTCTGTGTACTAAGTGGCCCACTTCTATAAAGGTGACAGTTGCTATGTCATCTGTTTGCAATTGGCATGGCTTTTGGGAACTCCTGATTTTTTTCATAACTAAAATTTTCTATAGGGGTTGTCTTTCTGACAGCAAGGATGACCAGCTCAAGATGCTATGACACCTCAAAGAATACACAGGTATCATCATACATAGGAAAACGCAGAGCAAAACGAACTAGAACAGAAATAAAAACAAATTTCATGACACATAAGGAACTTCTGGTTGGAATTTATAATTTATTATAAAGAGTCTCAGGGTAAAGCACAAAGAAGGAATCATGCACCTGGATCAAACCCAGGTCCTGGCAACTTGATCACCTTGGCAAAGAAACTCTAGTGAGCGTCAATGTCCTTCTCTGAGGCAACCGTGAGAACAAGAGCACCTTCCTCTTTATTAAATGTCGGATGAGCTTGTATAAGCTGGAGATAATGCCCATTCTTCCTAATTTTCATGGTTTTGTTAAGTATCAAAATGGATCATGGTATACTAAAAAGATGTAAGATGTTGTTACCGATATGGAAGGCATCCAGAAAAATCAGCACAGCTGGATCCAATAAGCTCCATTTTAAGACTTATTCCTGAGCCACATTTGGATCATGGAGGTGTGGACTCTTAGCATGAATTCGGAACAGGATTTAAAAACTTCCACCCGCATGACTTTGGACTTATTTTTGCGTCTACTAGAAAGCTTGTTTATATATATGTTTTCACGATGGCTCTCCCATTATCTTTCTCTGTGCAAGGCCCCCAAGGTAGCGTTTGCATTGAGGGTGTGATTTTTGTTTTCAAAGAGGGAAATTTTACAAATTGTGCTTCACTTTTATTTCAGCTTGAGCTGTTTTCTCCTGGGAAAACAGCTTTTTGCTTGGCAAAAATGGATGTGAAGCATTGGCGAAAACGAAAGGCCGTTTTTATTGCAAAGAAAACTGCCTTTTGCTTTTGCCAAAAAAAAGCAAAACATATGAGACAAAACCACAAATATTTCCCTGTTTGCAAACCCTGTGAAAACGTGATTCTTCACCAGTGGTGAGAATATTTTCCCATACTACTCTTCCCATTTCTAAAAATTATGGTTTCGATGGTAAAAATTATAAGTTACACCTACAACACCTCATTGCTATAATCAAATATTGGGAGTATTGTTATTAAACATGTGGAATATATTTTCTGCTGGATGTAATATTGGAGTAGATAACAGCTCATACCAAGTAAGACTATGTTTCAACAAAGTAAAGTGAAAAGGGTACTGAGCGACTGTAGGCAGTGGACTCTGAGCAAGAAAGCTTGCAAAGGGAAAGGGTCTGGGGTTCAATTTGGATTTTATATTAAGCTGAATGAGTTAAGACTTTAGAGAACAGGAGTACCAGAGCGTGAAAAGGTGGGAATTATATGTGGTGGAAACAGCATTGAAATGGTATTTGAGAGAATTGTGTCCAGTCCTGAGTGAACAGTTAACTGTTGTGCAACTTTTGGCAAATCAATTCAACCTCCTGGGGTCTCAGATTCCACTTGTGAAATGCTAAGATTCAATTAAATGGCCATTCCGATTCCTTTCTGATCTAAAAGTTTGCAATAACGAGATCGGATATGCATTTGCAAAATAGAGAAATTGTGCATATCAAGGGATCTCCCCTAATTGGTTCTCTTGATTCCAGAATAACCCACTAAAGTCAGAGGGTTACTCAGTGTCTTTAATAATTTATGTGAAGGTGTTCACATAACAAATTTAATAGAGAATTTCTTTGTTTTCATGGATGCCCTTAATAACAATGTGTTTTTCCTCATGCCTACTCTAAGCCCTTCCTGCTATAATTAAGCTAATTTCTTTTCATTTCTCCCAGTGAAGTAGTAAGCATTTACTCACCATATTCCCTATTATTAAAATATTAATACAGATGTAATTCAATCAAAGCAAAAAATTTGCCCAGGAAAGTGGTGTGTAAATAAATTTGTGATACGTGAGATGCTATTTTGAAAAAGGCTTGGTTTTTAAAGCCAATGTATGGTGAACGTTTTATCAAGCAAGGAACCACATTATCATGTGAAGACATTTCCCAAATGAGTTTATTTAATACAAAGTTATTTTCATAGATAGTGTAGAGAACCCTCGGAAGGTTTCTTGCTGTTCTTGACCCTCGCCCTTCAGATCTGGATCTTCTGTTTCTCGGTATCCCTAAGAGCTGCCTATAATTGAATGACAGCCATGAGTCAGGCCCTGGAGTAGGCATTCATCTTTTGTTCATGTGTCAGGTGTTTATTGATGGTCAAGAGTGTAACCCTCAGGTATCTGAAATATGTTTTTTACTCATCTGTAGAGCAAGCCCTAGGAAGGGGTTATCAGCTGGTGTAACCAGGGTGCTCATCTTTACAGCTTGGGTTGTTGAGAAAGTACTGGAGGCAGCCTTAAGAGTCCCCTCTTTCCTCTGCTGATCTATTTGTCTCTAAGCCTCTACTGTTCTCAGAAGGCTTTTGATAGGATCTTTGTGGCTAGGACGGGGTGAGAGTTGGGGAATCTCCGTGTGCCTTCTCTGCAGAAGTACAACGCCTCCTGGCAGACGCTACTTGGGGATCACGTCCAGAGTGCAAAGCTGGGGAAGCCCACAGCTCCTGCAGTTTCTTCCACCATGGTAAATATGTAGAGGTGGGCTGCCCCTTCCTTGTGACAGGTGATGGAAGGTCTCTGGCCACCGTGCTGGGGCTCTTTGACTCCCCCCCATTCTCGTTTCGTGGGGGCTTAGAACTGAACAGGCCTGGCTCTTTGGGAGAAGCCGCTTCAGGCTGGTTCTATGAAGGCCAGTAATGTGGACAGACAGGTGTGAGTCATGAGTGTCCCACGTGCCCGACCGTTCTGGGCATGCGGGGCAGGGCTGGTCACAGGCAGGCTGTCACCTAGCTCTCTTGAAGCCTGCGCTCTGGTGGTGGGAAACAGACAAAGAAGCCATCAACAGAGAAGGAAGTGAGAAAAAGACTGGGTAGGGGGGTGACATGCCGGATGGTTTCGAGCAGCGGTCCTCAGCCCCATCAAACACAAAGCTCTTCAGGACAGTTTCTAACTCCCCATTTACTCCCTTGACATGAAAGTCAGAGTTAATATAACCTATTTGCAAGCATAATTTTAAAAATATACACTATAATGCACCTTAAATATAAATGTAATATTTATATAAATATAAGTTACATAATATATAATATATGTAATTTATATAATATAAATATAAGTTATATTTATCGAAATATAAATAATGCACCTTAAATATGAATATAATGCATTTATAAATATATTTTATGTAAATATATACACAGAAAAGAAATAGAAAATATTTTAGTTTCTAATAAATATGAAATAGATTTTATTTATATATAATATATATTTAGTAAATATAAAAAGGAAATAAGATGAAAGCGATTTGTAAAAAATAATATGTATTGATATATATAATAAATATAGTATATATTATATTATATATATTATATCATATGTGTCAATCTTTTAATATTACATATTAAATATATTTTAATATTAAATCAAATAAATTGAATATGATTTATGTATAAATAAAAATATATAATATATAAATAAAATATACAATATTAAATTAAATATAATTAAATATAATTTAAATTAAATATAAGTAATTAATATTGAAAATTAATTATAATCATATACAATCAAATATAATTATTTATTAGAATTATATTAATTAATAATTAAAATACAATCAACACAACAAAACAACTAATTAATTGATTTAATTAATATTGATTTAATGAATTAAATATGATTTGATATTGTATAATAATATATAATTAATAATTAATATAATACATATAAATTTATAAATTTTTATATATATATATATGCTTGAACTCAACCACACTTGATATTGCTACTTCTCTGGTGATTACTTCCAGCTTTATTTGGATTTTTTACTGATGTTTATGTTTCACTATCAATGCTTAAAGCTTACGCATATATTTGTCTTCCTCTTGACTGAGAAAAAGTTCTTAACATGCTTTCTGGTATCTTCCTCCACCCTCTCCTCCTGGCACATGGTTATTGTCTGGAGTTTGAAGTCTGAAACATTACAGATATTTTTTGGCAGGAGAGAGGGGTAGATTATTGCCTTTTTTTAAAAACTGACTTTCCCAATATCTTTTTTGAGTTTATTTAAAATTTATTTTTAAAGAGTGCAATTTGGTGGGTTTCAGTGTAGTCACAAAGTTGTACACCCATTAGCACTGTCTAATTCCAGAAAATTTTTGTCACATCCTCAAAAGAAGCCTTGTTCGCATCAGCAGTCACCACTCACCTTCCCTGCTTAGCCCCTGGCCATCACTAATCTTCTTGCTGTCTCTGGATTTCCTATTCTGGACATTTCATATAAATAGAATTGTATTTGTAGCCTTTTAGACTAGCTTCTTTCAGTTAGGATAATGTTTTCAAGGTTCATTCATGTTTTAGCATGTATCAGTATTTTATTCCTTTTTATTTCCTAATATCTTTTTTTAAATCTTGTGGCTCCTTTATGGATTAAATTCCCTTCTTAAGGTGTATCCCAAAGAAGTGTTGCAAAAAGGCATAAACTATGGCACAAATTTTCCTTAGACCCAGGATGCTTCATAATATCCTCATTTTGTCTTCACTCTTTTTTGTTTTTTGTGCGTGCACGCGCGCGCGCGAGAGAGCGAGTGAGCACTTGAGCTAGTAAGCAGGGGGAAGGGCAGAGGAAGAAGAGAGAGAGAGAGAATCCCAGGGAGGCTCCACGCCCAGCACAGAGCCGGACTCAGGGCTCAATCCCACCACCCTGAGATTATGACCTGAGCTGAAATCAAGAGTCCAACGCTCAACTGATTGAGCCCCCCAGGAGCCCCATTTTCCTCATATTTAAATAAAAGATTGGATAGAAATATTTAGGTTCAAAGTTCCTTATCTTGAATACTTGGAAGATATTTCTTTACTACTATCAAGAATCCTCATTCCAGTCCAGTTCCTGTTCCTTTTAAGGTGATCTGCTCTTTCCCTCTGTAAGCTTTTCGAACGTTCTCTTAGCTTCAACGTTCCTCAATTTCACTATGATGAAAAAACACACAGTTATGTTTTTATCCTCCACCCTCTTTGATCTTGTTTAGCACTGGATGAGAGCTTTCGATGTAAACATTCTTTCTCTAATTCTGGGAAATTATTTCTTGAAATTTTTTTCTCCTTATTTATTTTTTTGCTCCTTGGCAACCCTACGATGCAGAGAGTGATGGTTTTACTTCTGCTTTCTGTGCACCTTGGCTCTCATTCTTTCCTTTCCTCAATAATCTTCCAGAACATTACATTTTTCTTCAGCCATATCCATTCTGATGTTTAATTTACCCATGGAATCCTTTACTTGGAAATTTATATTTTTCTGTGTACAGTATTTCTAATAGCTTTACTTGCATAGCTACTTGTTGAGTCTCCTTTATGTCAGGGGCTACTAATTACACCCATATAAAATAATTGTTCTTTCTTTCCTATTACTTTTGTTCCCTCTGGAATGGTTTTGTTATTTTCTCTATGAGTTCATCTTTTTTTTTTTTCCATTGAAACTTCCAGCTGCATTGACTATTGATATTTGCCAAGGGGAAGGGTGAAGACCTTGCTTGTGCTTTCCAGGTTAATGTGGGTTTGAAGGGTGGGGCTACTCCTCAAAGTATAAAGACCCTCGTGTTGCTGACTTGCTCAAGCACTCCCTGTGTTCCCACCTGTAGACATCATCTGTTCCCCAGGGGAACCTCCCCTCCCCACTTCTGTGCCAGGAGAGGTGGTTGCAGGTGGGTGGCAGGGAGAAGAAACTTGGGCTCCCGCCATCCACTGATGTTGCCCTCACATGGCCTTTCCAGCTCCACCTTCCCAGGGTGCCAGGTTCACCTTGCTACATAAAATGATTTCCACAGATAAATGCAGTGGAGGGAAAAAGAGCTATAGGGAGGAAAGAATCCAGTGGCTCAGGCCCTCTCCAACTCCAGACCATACTGCTCCCATGCTAGTCGTTGAGTTCAGCTCTGGAGTCCTCCAGCCTCTTGATCACTTCTGTCGTGTTTTCACCCAGGGTTAGATTTGGGGGACGGAGTCTGAATCCTGTGCTACTTTGTTATTATTCAGTCTTCACATAGCATCATTTGTCTTTCCCAATATGAGAGAAACATTAAGTTGATTTCAACTAAGGCTATTCTGGTATTTGATAGGGCATTTGGAGTGAAATGTGCAAGCCATTGAATTTCAAGTGCACTTTAATAACATGTATATATGAAAAGAGACATTTTCCAAACTCAGTCAATGGTTTGATTAATATCTCATCTCAGAAGCTGGGACATGCGTCCAACCAGTAACTCCACTTTTGGGGAGATAGCATTCAGTTGGTTGGTGCTTGACTCTCAACTTCCAAATTCAGAAAATGGGAACATCCTTGTGAGAACATCTGTGTTCAACTGGCAGCTCTGATTTCAAGGGGTGATTCAGTAATACAACTTTTGGAGATGGTGGTTTTTGGTAGGGGGGAATGCATTTGAATTATTTCTTCACTCAAAAGATATTTATTGAGCACCTGTACTGTGCCAGACTCTATGATAATATATTCATAACCCATTCATTTGTGTGAGTGATAACTGGAGTTTTAAAATATAAACTGATCATGGGGGGCTTGGGTAGCTCAGTTAAGTGTCCAACTCTTGGTTTTCAGCTTAGGTCATGATCTCGGGGCCATGGGATGGAGCCCCACGTCAGGCTCTGTGCTCAGTGTGGAGTCTGCTTGAGGTCTTTCCCTACCCCTTGTCCCTGCCCCCAACGACTCTGTCTCTCAAATAAATAAGTAAGATCTTCAAAGAAAATAAAGTATAAACTATGTATTTCATGAAAATGAACGTATGGCCTGAAGAACGAGTCCCTATTGTCTACTTGTTCTATTAAAATTCTGGCCTTTGCTAAAATTTGGGCTATGTTATCCATGAAACTTTGCTCCACAACACTTTGATGGCTCAAGAAATACTGTATCAGACAGATGGCTGTTTCCTTAGACTAGCTAATTAGACTCTGGTGTAGAAAAAGTTAGCATCCTGGCCTGCTAGTGAAAATACCAAGTCTGGGATCTTTCCAAGAGATACTGAACTAGTATCTGTGGGGTTGGTGGGGCCTTAGCTGTATGTGGGTCTGTCCTGTGGTTCTCAGGAAGACAGGATGGGAGTCACCCACATGGGCATAAGGAAAGGAGACTTGGGGAATGGACAACATTAGAGGGCATCAGGGCCATAAAAGAGAGTGAAAATGTATTCAGAAGGCAGCTCGATTGTTAAGTCCTGAGAAATAAGATTGTGTGTCAAGATAAGTGCATGAGATGATAGAATTGTTGCCAGGATGGATGATGAAAAGGAAGCCAAGAGTTATGTGTGAGATGAGAGAAGCAAACTGAGATCCAGAATCCTGGGCCACAATAAAACCTAACTTTTCATGAGAGCCTTGTTTCTGTGGTCATGACGTGAAGACCCCTGCAACCATCTGTTGGTGCATAGAGATTCTTCTTCAAAGTCCTAAGAGGAAGATAGTCACTCATTTATCTATTCATTCATTATTTTGTTCATGCAATCAGCAGCTAGATGTGGCATATTCATTCCTTGACAAATATCGAGGGTCTCCTACATAGCAGGCACTGTGTGAGTGGTGAGACAGGAGAGGTAGGTAGAGATCAGACTGTCCAGGGCCAGGTGAAGTTCTGTCCTTATCCTAAAAGTAAATGGAAGTCATTGAGCAATTCTTTTTTTTTTTTTTAAGATTTTATTTATTTGAAAGAGAGAGAGAGAGAGAGCTAGCATGAGTGGGGGGAAGGAGCAGAGGCAGAGGGAGAAGCAGACTCCCCACTGAGCAGGGAGCCTGATTCGGGGCTCAATCCCAGGACTCTGAGATCATGACCTGAGCTGAAGGCAGACCCTTAACCGACTGAGCCACCCAGGTGACCCCTCACTGAGCAATTCTAAGAAATGTAACACAATCAGATCACGTGTTGAGAGGCCACTCTGCTGCAGCGAGGAGGAGAGAGTGGAGGCCACGGGCATGGCCGCAGGGCAAGTCCAATGGGAGGGTGTTGCCATTGGCTCTAGACTGAATTTGGGCAGGGTCTGAGGGAGAGGGATGTCCCGGAATTCACTCCTGGATTTCGGGCTTGATCAACAAGACAGAGATGGCGTTCTTCCCTGAGAGGAAATGCTGGAAGGGGGTAGGCTGTGAATTACGGTGCTTAGGGTCAAGCTCTGTCCTCTGGCTACTCTTGTTGACCCTATAGGACCACTCGGGTTACCTGCAGAGACCATTGCCTCACTGAACTGGAGAGAAATGTTTACTAAACAAGTTGGTGACCAGTAGGGGAAGGGTATGAGGTGAAGTAACTGGGCAGGGACATAAAAGTCCAGGCTCCCACCCCAGTGATCGTGGGGAGGTTTGGTCTTGGAAATTCTTCACTATGGTCTTGAAGCATCCACCCTTCCGGCTTTCGTAAGCCCTTCTGTCCCAACATTTATCAGAGTTGGCTAACAAGTACTACCTGTTTGAGTGTCCTTTCCTTTAGCTCTCTGCTTCCTTTGGAGCTTACAAACAGAAACATGTCAAAAGTGCAGGCAGAAGACATCCTTCAGCCAGGTGATATTTATGGAGCGCCCGGGCACAAAGCATTCTACCAGTTTTTCTAAGAGGTGAAAAAGGAATGGCTCCCAAGAAAAAGTAGAAGCAAAACATCAGGGTCGTTTGCAAGTTGTATAATCAGTTCTTAAGAGACCACGGAGGGTGAGTTCAGTTTTCAGGAGGTCCCATGGACAGAAGCTGGGGGCTCAGAGGAAGACAGAAGTTCAGAGCTCAGGCTTCAGGCAGCTGAATCCCTGGCTTTACTATTTTACAAGGGGGCAGCAGACAGCGTGGAGCTACTGAGGTGTGTTGAGGCTGGAGCCTTAGACTTTGGCCCCTTTCCTTCCTCTCACTTTTTCCCTCGGAAGATGACCCCTAAACAGTCAGTTGATGTAAACCACAAAAAGTCACCTTCTGGCCAGCTTCCCAGAAAACATACCCTTTTCGTGTGATTTTAGAGAAAAGGGAATTACTTCCCTCTATCTAGTGGCTGAGTTGATCATAGAAAACTACTAAAGTAGAAAAAAATATTGATAGGCTGTTCCAGTGTAAACTCAGAAAGGAAGAACTTTCCCTCACTTTGAGACTCAAAGATAAGAAAGATGTCGATCCACATGCAGGGTCTAGTGCCTGAAGATTTTCTGAATAATGTCATAAAGCCATATGGGGAAAATTGTGGGAAACTGAGGCTGGGGCTTGAAACACCATTTCCTGGCTACCTACTGCACACCTGAGTCAAGGTCTGCAGGAGTTCCCTAGATGTTACCGCGCCGAATCCTTCCAGCAATCCTGTTCCACAGTTCTTGTAGCCCCATTTGTAGAGAAAAGGAGACAAACGTTCAGAGTCATTGATCACGCAGCTGGTATAGGACAGAACCAGACCCAGAAGAGTTCCGTCAGACCCCACAGTCTGGGATATTGTGTTGTTACCTGTTCTTGGTTCCCTTCCCCACACCCGTTCAGGAGGTTTGCACCCTCTCCCCAAGGGGGGTCTTGGGACCAGAGGCCTTGGCGTCATCTGGAAGCTGTTAGCCACACATAGTGTCAGCCTGTACCCCACAACTACCAAGTAGGAAACTCTTGGGGAGGGCAGCAGCTGTGCTGTAACGAGCCCTCCAGGGATTCCGAGGGAACCAGGGATTCAGAGGGATTCTCTGGGCATCTTGGCTGAGGCATCCCCAAGAAGTACCCTGGAGTGCTGGAAGCAAGAACTCAGCAGGGCTCTGTAGGGGGCTGATCACTTCCTTGGGGCCTGCATGGGGGTCTGCCTCCAGAGTTTCTGCATGAACGGAGGAGGCCACAGCTGCAGTCCTTGGCTGGCAACCTAGGAAAGCCTCTAGGGGTGTTCCCCTCACAGGCCATCAGGGTTCCCATGTGGGGTGGCCTGGGGTCCCTCACCACGGCAGGAGCCAGCCCGGGCGGGGCTCTCATTGGCACTGGAGGCTGGCGCCATGGAAGGGAGCAGGCTGCCCTGGAGAGAGCTGGGAGGGGACGAGGGACTCCTATTTGAAGATGCTGTGACCCCCACATCCGGGGAGGCTCTGCACTTGCTGAGGTAGCCTTTAGCTACCTTTAGTCTTTAGCCTTTAGGTAGGGGGCCAAAGATGGCAGCTGCAGAAGAGACCGGGAGCAGATGCCAGTGTAGAGAGGGGCAGAGGCAGGTGTGAAATGGGAAGCCTGAGGGGCAGGGACCAGAGGGGGGCAAACACCCGGAAGGAGTATTCTGCCCCAGAAGCTGTGCCACAGAATTATCTGGATAAAATGACAGATGTTAGAGCCCTTCCAAGTTCTTTAGAAGCTGATTCTGACAGAGCCAATCCAGTAGACCTTTATTTGGAAACCATGGCTGACTTTGGCCGTGTGAGAAGAGCCTGCTCTGTATAATGGGCAGAAATAGGGTGGGCCACTGGGATCTGTGGGCACTTTCACCATGCGTACAGCCTGAATTTTGTTTTTATTAGTGAGTACGTTGGCGTGGCTGTTTTCACAGAGATGAAAAGCAGAGGTATAAACCAAACAGCAGACATCTTTCTCTTTGGTAGAAAAGTCTGGGCCAGCAGGGAATCCCAGGTGGTACCTTGGCTCTGCTCCATAATGTTACCCCAGAGCCCCAGACGCCTTCCTTCTTGCTGCCTGCCTTCCCTGGGGGTGCTTTTCCCATCTGCATGGTCAAAACCTGCTCACAGGCACCATGTCAGTGACCCCGCACCCAGGGAAGAAAAGAAAGGAAGCAGAGTGCATTCTCGAGTGTGGGCTGCTATACCAGAATACCGTAGGCTGAAGTCTGATATCAGGAGGCCAGTAGGACCCCATGCTGCTGAGAACCCTCTTTTTGGCCTGTAGATAATCACCTTCTTGTTGTGTCTTCATGTGGCAGAGAGCTCTGCTTATGAAGGCCTTCATTCCATTGTGAGGTCTCCACCAATAAGATCTCATCTAAACCTATTTCCCTCCCAAAGATCCCATCTCTAAAACCATCCCATGGAGGTTAGGCCTTTCACATATAAATTTCAGGGGGACACAAATGTTTAGTCCACAATGGGGGGGTAAATGGCTCCCTTCTAACAACATAACCCAAAAAGGGCTGATGTCAATTTCATTCACAGCCCATTGGCCAGAATCTGTTATGTGGTCTTATCTGTGGTCAGGGAGGTGGGAAAAGAAAATCTTTTACTGGCTAACGATTGCCCAGCTAAAATGTTGGGAATTGGGTTGTTAGAAGGCAAAGGGGAGAATGGATCCTGAGAGTTAATCAGATGTCTTTCTGCATGGCTTGGAGTCACTACCTCTCTTCCCCAAGCTGATACTTTCTATCATGACGCTCTGTCTCTAATCCTTCCCTTGGATGCCACTCTCCTTTGTTTAGGGGCCATGGCCTTAGCCGCTGCAAAGGTTCCTTGAAGGCTGTGACCAGGTCTACATGTGCTACATGGGGTGTCATATTTTAAGCTGCCTGGGGCTTTCCTTTCTAAGGTGGGAGTGGAAGCCAGAGGGGGGATAGGTTTCGGATAAATGGCACTGCCTGGTGGCCCTGAACTCCCTCCTAGCAACTACTTACACATTGATTGAAGACACTTCTTTCAGTGCTTAAAATGGGGATTCCCAGTTTTGCTTCCTTATTGGATCTCATTGGATCAGTGCACATTAACCTGTACTTTCTACATCATACACATCTATGTCATTATGTAATAAAATTTACTATTTGCCTACAGCACCTTACCCATTAGATATCCCTTACCCATCAAAAATTCTCAAATTTAATGGGCAACATATTTTTTAAAAAAATGTATAGGTTGTGGGCTATGAAGCACACAATATTTGTGTTTGAGTGTTAGGCATCTAATACAAAATGGGCTTCCAAGAAGAATTTTTTGAATGAACAAATTTTGTGGGGATCTGGAGGTGAAGTAAATGGTCCTAAAAGAGTTCGTTGTTCCGTGGGGAAAATGTAAGAAGACCTCATAACACAACTCTGAGAGTTTTCTGGTCTCCGACTCCACCTTCTTGTCCCACCATTCCATCCCAGCTTCTCAGTGTTGGAGGGGGCATCGTCCATCCACTGGATCAGTCCACTCCCCTCCCTGCAGACACCATCAAATGCCCTCCGCTGGAAGGACAAATCACCTGCAGTTGACAACTGCTGGGGTAGAACTATCCAACATCTCCCCTACAAGGCGCATTGCCCATGCTGACTGAGATCAGACATGAGTACTTACAGAGGAATCAACACCCTTCTCTCAGGGACACTGGTTCTTCCCAAGACTTCCAGCTTATCTGGGAGGTTAGACTTCAGTTTGGGTGGAAATACACATTATATTCTTTTATTTATATATTTATTGATTAAAGAGAGAGAGAGAACATGAGTGTGGAGAGGGACAGAGGGAGAGGGAGAGGGCAACTCTCAAGCAAACTCCCCATTGAGTGTGGTGTCCAAGGTGGGGCTTGATCCCAGAACCCTGAGATCATGACTTGAGCCAAAATCAAGAGTCAGACGCTTACCCGACGGAGCCACCCAGGTGCACCACACATCTTATTCTTAAACGTTCCACAACAGAACGATAACTGTTTCCTTACAACTGTTTTTAAGGGATATGGTTCCCACTCTAACCAAAAACACCAAATCTTTACACAGAGGCAGTGGTTAGACATTCATTTCTACTCATATGTGGAATTTAAGAGACAAACAAACAAATAAAAAGGGAGACAAACAGGGCGCCTGGGTGGCTCAGTGGGTTAAAGCCTCTGCCTTCGGCTCAGGTCATGATCTCAGGGTCCTGGAATCTGGGCCCCCCTCTCTCTCTGCCTGCCTCTCAGCCTACTTGTGATGTCTCTCTCTCTGTCAAATAAATAAATAAAATCTTAAAAAAAAAAAAGGGAGACAAACGAAAAACCATACCCTTAAATACAGAGAACAAAATGGTGGTTGCCAGAGTGGGGTGGGGGGGTTGGGGGATGGGTGAAGTAGGCAAAGGGGATTAAGAGCACACTTAGCATGATGAACACTGAAAATGTATAGAATTATTCGGTCACTGTATTGCACAGCTGAAACTAATATGACACTGTATGTTAATTAGACTTGGATTAAAGAAAAAGAATTAATGATATCCAAGGATGGCCAGGGTTTACTATAGACATTGGATAAACGAGAAGCAGGCTAATCAACTTGTTTTTGTTCTTGGGCACACTGTCATGCACAAACTTTACTGCACATCCCAATCTCTGGGGAGTTTGTTGAAATGCTTGTGTAGGCCCTATTTCCACCGATTCTGATTCAGTAGTTTTGAAGTAAAGCTCAGAAAGCTGCATTTTCTGGAAAGGACTTCCAGGTAATCCATGGGCTCCACTTTGAGAAGTGGTATTTATTTCTCCAAGTGCTCTTTCTGTGTGAAATTAGAGACTCTGAAAGAAAAGCTCTTGTATCCTAGTATCCCAGACCTAGGCCCCTTAAAGAATGCCTCCAACAAGTCACAACTTAACGCTCTATGTTCTGACTTGATAAAGTTGATCTGAAAAGTTTTTTTAGTGCTTGTTTTTATTCAAAACTCTAGGCATGGTGCCCATAAGGACATACATGATGAATTTCTCCCAGGGTTTAATTAAGAAAGTATTTTCTCTACAAAAGAGGGGTGTGTGTGTGTGTGTGTGTGTGTGTGTGTATGTGTACACATGCAGGGACATGTGCAAATGCATCTGTTTATATTTTTATGTTTTGGTTGGGGATGGGGTCAGGGAATACAACTAAAAGTTTATAATCTAATGTGTGTCCCTTTTTGCTGGAATATCTGTCAGTCTCTTGGTATTATGTGTGGTCCCTCTGAGACCCATTTCCAGATGCTCTGCTGTGTCCAAATCTAGAAACCTGGAATATCACCTTGGCAGGATATTGGAAACTATTCCAATATCACAAAACCCAGGTAGACTGAGCATGAGGAAGGGGTCAATACAGGGCAGGAAAGGAAATAAATATTCACATGAGCACTGAAGGGAGGCCAAGGTGGCAACCTTTCAAAGGTCAAGCCTGAGAAGATGTTGTGATGGGTTCACTCGATGCCGTGTTGGCCAGAGCACACCTGAACCCTTAGGAAACACCTGGTGTTGGTTTTGATAGTGCTCTTCCATTTGCCCCGCTGCTGTGGCCCTTGGGTGCCCCCCTGCTGTCCTTCCCAGCTGTGGCTCCAGCAGCACCCACCATTCCCTTGACACCCTTCAAGTTTTTCATGCACTGTCCCTGACCTGGGTACCTACAGTTCCGAATGTAGGCACCCAACGCTTGTGTTGACCGTGTGTAATGTGTGAAATCTGGACAAAGCTCCACTGCTACCCAAGTGCTGTCCACTGGATACATTCAGTGCTGCCACATGTCTCCCTGTGAAGAGCACAGAAACAAGGCAGAGGGTTAGAGATTCCAGGGGAACCTCACCAACCCCGCCCCTTTCTCTCTGGGCTCAATGTTGGCACAGCCTGCCTTTGGAGGGCCATAATGGGAAGTCTTGTCTCCGTGGCCATGACCTTCCATTATTTTTAAATGGCTGTAGCCAAACAAAAGACAAATGAAAACTTTCTCCGCTTGACATTGAAAAAATTACTGGCATGTCATATGGTAATTCATTAAAGAATTCTCATTCATCAAAACAATTCATTTTTGTTTGAAGAGGCTGAATAAGCAGTTTCTTGCTGATTTTCACTGTCAGCCTCTCTGGCCACATGTGGCTGCAGTTCATTTGCTGTAATTTTATTCCTAATATTAAGAGCTTTGGGGGCATATGTGGAATATTTTAAATCAAATTAGGCTATTTTACTCAGATACCTCCGTATAAGCTTGTTTCTCCCTTTTACATTCTTTCTTTTACAATTCTAATACGTGGGACTTGAATGAAATCATGTGGGATTTTTTGTTTTGTTTTGTTTTTTGTTTTTTTTTTAAATGGAGAGAGTCACACCAAGTAGATTTTTTCCCCCAACAATTGAAACACAAGTGATTGATTTGAATCCACTGCTGAACTGAGCACAGCAAATTGGTTTGCTGTGATTTGAAAAGATTCATTATCACAGTATCCCAAATGAGGGTGGATTGTTTTAGCACTTTTCAGAGTCCTGAACTCTAACTAAATTTTGTACCTGTGTGCCTCACAAAATCCTTCATGATAAAGCACAGCTGGTTTATTCTCAGTGTTAGCCACGTTTAAGCACCACAGAAAGATAGCTGCTGGATTCCCCTTAATCTTTTCTCAGAAATCTTTGAGTATTTCCCAATATTGAATGCATATTATTTGTCCTATGGATTTTATCTTTGAAAACACTCTGTTTCCCTTCCTTGAACCTTTCAGCTGATCCTGGTTCCCTTTGCCACCCCCCTCGGCTTTCTCTTACCTCTCCTCCTGGCTTCTTCCCCTCCTGCAAATAACAGGGTTGTAAGCTCAAAATGCTGGTTGAGGTCACACAGGCATTTTAAATGAATGAATAGGTTGGGAACAGTAAAAGGTGGATGGGGGGGACTCTGGGAAACCAGACTATCTGGCTAAGGACAAGGCTGCCACCATTCAGCTCCAGCTGAGTCCCCAGGAGAGAATTCAGCATCAGATTTGCCAGATCTCACACTTTCACGAGAAACCAGCCATGTAGGTTTTATGTGAAATGTTCCAATTTTAGAAATAGTCCATTATTTTAAAAACTTTAAAATCACTCATCCCCAAAGCCTGTAAATGTCCCACAGACCACTAGAAAATCTCCGTTTTTCATGCTTTAGCCACGATTGCTTCCATGATCATCTGATTATGCCAGACTGATCTTGCCCCTCCCCCACTCCCTCTGTACTCGGCACAGAGTTTGCAATAACTAGGAAAATACCTTCTCCCTAATGGCCATTTCAGGCATTGCAGCCAGTGCTCTTCCCAACGGTGAGTGAGTTCTTCTTGGCCCCACACTTGCCACCAGTCTAGACGGTGATTTGGAAACGTGATTGGATAGGGAAGAGGTGGCTGTGCCCCTTGATGTTGGATAAGAACAGGGCAGCTGAATTTTATCCTCCACCTGTCCACTTCCTTCTTATCCCTTAACATCATCTCTTACCCACACACACTAACGGCCGTCCATTCTGCTGCCATTTTGTGACTCATTTTCCCCTTCTCTTGATGTTCATTTACTTCATTTTGCCTGTTTGAACGCTGCAGTGCTTCTGAGATTTGCAGTGGTTTGTAGGTCTAAAGACGTGGTCTGTGCTCAGTGTTACCAACACCCTGCTTAGCCCACAAATTGGGATAATTGGGAGCTCACTTTATTGTAATAATTATACCTTCAATTTATATAGTACTTAAATTTTTTAAAACATTTTCACGGTTATTTCATTTTTATCCTTACAGACAAACCTTGTGTCTCTCCAGAGAAATTCTCAAGGCAAGGAGTGAAATAGAATATTAGCCGACGTGTATTTTCAGTGAATTGTATCTCTTTTCCTGTGATTTCACTCCTTTTAACAAAAGGAATTTATTACCAGTGGGATCTATACATATGAATGAATACTTACATAGTTGACTATAGTGTCCCAATGTTTGGTCTGGTTAATCTGATTGCACGTGTGAGCCACCCAAGGCGGTTAGTAGGAGGTCAAGGATCAGTATTCATTTCCTGAGTAAGATGATTTGCTTATTTTTTCTAATTAGAACAGGCCAAGCAATATAGAAAGAAGGGTAAATGTGAGGTTTTCAGGCACTGTGCCTGTTTGTACGTACCTTGCTGGAACTTTTAAAAGTACTATACAGCTAACTCATTACTAACTTATGCTCTAGCAAGATCTTAGGGGAAGACATCTCAAGTAGGATTTTTTTGGTGACAAATAAAAGAAAACAAAATGGAAAACCCAGCTGATGATAGCTTTAAAAAACATATTCTTCCCCACCCGACCCCCGCTGTAATGGCCACAGTGGGAATGATCTGAACAACAAAATAAATAAGGTGGTATTGGGTCACCACATGAAGTATAAAGTAAATATCCATGAGTCCTTCCTGACAGAAATACATGATTGAGTAAATAAATAGATCAGTACATGAGGTTGTAAAGACAAATCTGCTGTGTGAAGGAATTCTAAATTGGTGTACCCGTGCCACCATCAAGAAGGGGGAATGGAACTCCCCTCCTTGAGTGTAGGCTGCTTTATGATGTCCCTCCAAAGGGGACACTGTGGAAAGGGGGGGAAGTCCATCTACCGTGGGGACACTCGACAAACCCTACGTCAGGCTGGTGGTTGAGGTTAGTGTGAACTGGCCATGCTGCTTCATGAGCAAAAACAACTTTCCAGTTTGGATTATGTGAAATCTGCTTCCCCAGCTTGAATACACCACTCTGGTCCCTGTTAAACTCAACCCTCTTTGTGTGTCCATTTCTCCAACTTGTGTGAGTCATTTTGAAGGTTAATACTTTAAGATTCTATATTAAGAGGCAGGCATTTACTTTTCTCCTCTGTCTTCAGTGGCTGCTGGCTGGCTTGATCTTTCACTGTAACTGGTTGTCTCTCAAACTGACCAGGGAGAGCCGCTTGGCTGTGTTCTCTGTGTTGGGCTAGTTTGGAGGCATTTACTTGCAGTGTTTCCTGATAAGCTCTGATAAGGCAAAAATAGTTCCACCCCTGCTTTTCGTCAGAAAAATGTAGATGACGTGAACGTATAACAGATGCTTTACTGGAATCCCTAAACATTTCTCCAATGCCTCAATCCTATTACGCTACTGCATCCTGTTAATTTCAGCTTCTCCAAATGGTGTAAAAGTAATTAAGTTAAGATGTTAGATATTCCTCTCGTAATAACATGGTTTCTAATAGGTTATGCAGTAATCATTTGTGAATAATTATTACCAGCAAATGGGATTCCACAGTCTTTCTTCAGATGTGAGGTGGAAGGAAATCCTTAAAAATAAAATAGGTAAAGGTTTTACATGTCCAAGTGAAGACAAGTGTTGATAGAAATCAGTTTCCATCTCTCCTAAAACCAAGAAAAGGCAAGAAATCAGAGGGAGAATAGGAGTGAGTTTGAAGATCAAGATCTAAAAGAGTACTTTGTTTAAGAGGCACAAACAAACAAACAGAGGAAGACATAGAAGATCACCTATTTTCTGGCAAAGAGTGTAGGCAGACGGTGGGAAATGAATTGAGGAAACCACTGGGGTACAATTGCTGCTTCCCTCTTACTTCTCCCCTTTATCTGTCAGTGTAGACAATAGCAAAGAATAAAACCAGTAATGAACAATTGTCTAAAGATCATTTCTGAATGTTCTACACCCCTCTGTCTTACCAAAATCCCCAAGAGGCAATGGTATAGCCACGAGTCTTGTGATAGCTGACAGCCTGAATAGAACAAAAAGACAGAGGAACTGCAAATTTGCTGTCTTTGCTTGAACTGAGACATCCATCCCCTCTTGCCCCAGGACTTTGGTGCTCCTGGGTCTTGGCTTTTGGATTCAGACTCATACCATTGCTTCTCTGCTTGTCAGACCCTGAGACTCGGACTGAATTACACTGCCAGCCTTCCTGAATCTCTGGTTGGCAGACTGTGGGACTTGTGAGCCTCCACAATTGTGGGAACCAATTTCTATAATAAATCATATATATATATATATATATATATATATATATATATATTCTATTGGTTTTATTTCTCTGGAGAACTCTGAGTAATAAAGATTTTGGTACTGAGAGTGGTTTTAGAGAAACAAAATTTTAAGGATGAGCATCCTGAATTAGTTCTGTTGTTTCTGAAGTTGGCTCTCTAGTCTGACTAAAGATGCTAATGACCCTATCTCTAACAGTAAAGAGAGCACAGAACTGTTTATAAAAATATGCAAAATGTTTGCATTCTATACTTCTAATTGGCCACTTATAAGAAACAGGGGGCTAAGTTACTCTGTATATGATCTTATGGAACATTTCTGGAAAACTAAAGAATAACTACAGTTGGTTACTTTTAATATTCTGGGCAGAATAGTGAAAGAAAAGGGTGAACTCAAGCAGGAACACTACAGAGATGACCCAAGAGCTTGTCTGTGTCCTGAAGGAGAACCTTATCTGCTGTAGCAGGAAGGCTCAGGTTGCTAAAAATCAAATATAAGACCTCATTCCATAGCCACTGAATTTACAATGCAAGAGGAACTCTCAGCCTTGCAGCATTCCTACTGTTAAAATGAGGGCATTGGTTTGGAAAGAATGGGATACTACAAGTTGGCATGGGGATGTGTGGGAGGACTCTGGTGAAGCTGGGAACACTGAGCCCATAAATCCTGATGAGTCTCCTTGCCAGTAAAAGAGGTCTTCCCAACCACAGAGGAAGTGGCTTTCCAACAATGAGTTCCTTGATTAGAAGCAATGCTTTGTGTGTGATCAGAAGTAATGGAAAAAAACGTGAAGATATTTGTGTGCCATGTGAATGCTCACAAAGGGTGACCTTGGCAGAGGAGGATTTTTAATAATCAAGTAGATGATCTGACCCATTCTGTGGATACTGGTCAACCTCTTTCCCTAGCCACGCCTATCATTGCCCAATAAGATCATGAAAAAGTGGCCATCATGATGGCAGGGGTGGAAGCTATGCATGGGCTCAACATAATAGAGTCTTACTCACTAAGGCTGACCTGGCTATGACCACTGCTGAGTGCCCAACCTGTCAGCAGCAGAAGACAATACTGAGCCTTCAATATGACATAAATCCCTGGGGTGATTAGCCAGCTACCTGGTGGCAGGTTGATTACACTGACTGCTTCTATCATGCAAGGGCCTGTATTTTCTTCTTACTGGAGTAGACACTTATTCTGGATACACATTTGCCTTCCCTGCCCCACAGTATTTCTGCCAAAACTACCATTTGTGTGCTTATCAAATACCTTACCCTTGATCATGGTATTACACACAACATTGCTTCTGATCAAAGGTAGGTATATGACAACGTATACCTAAAATATGGAGAGGAATAAAGAATAGGTTCAAACTTAAACAACCGTCAACTTAATATAGACTTCTACATGCAGATGATGTTATGCATAAACTTAATGGTAACCACAAATCAAAACCCACTAATAAATATGTAAAGGATAAAGAAAAAGAAATCCAAAGATATCACTAAAGAAAACCAGCAAATCAGGAAAGAAAGACAAAAAAAGGATCAGAGAAAATCTTCAGAAACAATAACAAAATAAGTATTAAAATGACAATAAATACATACCTATCAATAATTAATTTGAATGTAAAGGGACTAAAGCTCCTATCAGAAAGCAGAGGTTGTCAGAATGGATAAAAAAAACAAGACCCATCTATATGCTGCCTACAAGAGACCCATCCATTTTATTTTATTTTATTTTTTTAATTTTTAAAAAATTTTTTTATTCTTTGCCCCAGGGGTACAGGTCTGTGAATCATCCGGCTTACATCTTTCACAGCATTTACCAAAGCACAAACCCTCCCCAATGTCCATAACCCATCCACCCTATCCCTACCCTCCCACCCCCCAGTAACCCTCAGTTTGTTTTGTGAGGTTAGGAGTCTCTTATGGTTTGAGGCCCATCCATTTTAGACCTAAAGACACCTGCAGATTGAAAGTGAGTGGATGGAGAACCATTTATCATGTAAATGGATGTCAAAAGAAAGCCAGAGTAGCAATACTTGTATCAGACAAAATAGACCTTAAAACAAAGACTGTAACAATAGACAAAGGACACTATATAGTAATACAGGGGTCAATCCAACAAGAAGATACAGTTGGAAATATTTGTGGACCCAACATAGGAGCACCCAAATACATACAAGAGTAATAAACATAAAGGAACTAATTGATAATAATACAATAATAGTAGGGGACTTTAACACCCTACTTACATTAATGGAGAGATCATCCAAACAGAAAATCAACAAGGAAATAATGCCTTTGAATGACACATGGGACCACATGGACTTACCAGATATATTCAGAATATTCATCCTAAAACAACAGAATACACGTTCTTCTTCAAGTGCACTATAACATTCTCCAGAATAGATCAGATGTTAGAGCACAAAACAAATCTCAGCAAATTCAAGAAGGTTCAAGTCATCTTTTCTGACCACAGTGCTATGATAAAGAAATCAACCATAAGAAAAAATATGGAAAGAATACAAATGCATGGAGGTTAAGCAACATGTTGCTAAACAATGAATGGATCAACCAGAAAATGAAGGAAGAAATAAAAAATTACATGGAAACAAATGAAAATGAAAACCCAGTGGCCCAAAAGCTTTGAGTTGCAGCAAAAGTGGTTCTAAGAGAGAAGGTTATAACAATACAGGTCTACCTCTAAAAGCAAGAAAAATCTCAAGTAAATGACCTAAATTTATACCTAAAGGAGTTCTTAGAAAAAGAGCAAACAAAACCCAAATCCAGCAGCTGGAAGGAAGTAATAAAGATGAGAGCAGAAATAAATGATACAGAAACCAAACCAATCCAAACAAACAAACAACAGCAATAGATCAATGAAACCAGAAGCTGGTTCTTTGAAAAGTTGAACAAAGTTGATAAATCTCTAGCCAGGATCTTCAAATAAACAAAATCAGACATGAAAACAGAGAAATAACAATGGAAACTACAGAAATACAAAAGTTTGTAAGAGAATATTATGAAAAATTATATACCAACAAATTGGACAACCTAGAAGAAATGGATAAATTCTTAGAAACATATAAACCGCCAAAACTAATACAGAAAGAAATAGAAAATTTGAACAGACCAGTGACCAGCAATGAAATTGAATCACTGATCAAAATCTCCCAGTGAACAAAAGTCCAGGACCAAATGGCTTCACAGGCGGATTCTACCAAACATTTAAGGAAGAGTTAATACCTATTCTTCTCAAACTATTAGAAAAAATTTTAAAAAGGTAGGAAAACTTTCAAATTCATTCTATGAGGCTAACATTACCCTGATACCAAAACCAGATAAAGACATCACAAAAAAAAAAAAAGAGTAAGAGGCTAATAGCTCTGATGAACAAAAATCCTCAACAAAATACTAGCAAACAAAATCCAACAATACATTAAAAAAATCATTCACCACAATCAAGTGGGATTTATTCCAGGTTTGCAAGTGTGGTTCAATATTGACAAATCAATCAAAATGATACATCACATCAATAAGAGAAAGGATAAGAACTATATGATCAACAGATGCAGAAAAAGCATTTGACAAAGTTCAATATCCAGTTATGGTAAAAACCCTCAACAAAGTAGGTTTAGAGGGAACATACCTCAACATAATAAAGGCCATAAATGAAAAATGCACAGCTAACATGACCCTCAATGGGGGAAAACTGAGCATTTATCCCCTAAGGTCAGGAACAAGACAAGGATATCTGTTCTCATTACTTTTATTCAACATAGTACTGGAACTCATAGCCACAGCAATCAGAAAACAAAAGGAAATAAAAAGGGGCACCTGGGTGGCTCAGTTGGTTAAGTGTGAACTCTTGGTTTTGGCTCAGGTCATGAACTCAGGCTCCTGGGATCAAGCCCTGCATCAGGCTCTGAACTAACTCTCTCTCTCTTTCTCTTTCAAATAAATAAATAAAATTTTACAAAAGAAAAGGCATTCAAATCAGTAAGGAAGAAGTAAAACTCATGTTTTTGGATGACATGTCCCATGTACATCATCATCCTCCTTCTGTTAGAACATGGAATACCGGTGCCAGGTAATAAATGGAGGCCCCCACCTGGAATGGTTCAGTGTGGGTCCACTGAGTCAATGAACTCACCAAACGGTCACTTTCTCAGTCTTTGTATGTGTAATTGGAATGGACATACTTGATGGAACTTCACGTTTTCTTGGGTTTGTGAGTTTCTGGAGCAGTAAGTACTATAACAGACAAGTCCAAGTAGGATGCCTCTGAGACTGGCTCCATCTCCCAGCAAAAATACTCAGTGAACATGATATTGTATCCTAGGGAGGAGAGTCGACATTAGCACCACTCATAAAGACCTGAAGTATCTGGGGAGCTGTGGTTCCAATCATAACCCCCAACAAATCCATCAGTCTGGGCCCCAGGGAACTGTACCAATTCCTCCTGTCATTCTGGATTTGTCATCATCGTCATTGCTATAACAGCAGAGAAACAGAAGGGTACATGGTATATGCCCTTGATCTCTGGATTCTTTTCCATTCCTATCAGAAGAGAGTTCTAGAAGCCATTACATTCACATGGAGTGAACAACAGTGTAAACTTAGCGTTTCACCCTCAAACTATTAACTCTTACATTCTCAGCAATCATTTAATCCAAAGGGAACATGGACTACCTGGACATTTAAAGACCATCACATTGGTCCACCAAATTAATAGGTCCACATGAGCAGCACATGGCAAGGAATTGGAGACCTCGATGACACATGTGCTCAGAAGCTAGGCAATAAACCCTACAAGGATTCAGGAGCTTATCATATCTGTGGACATTTACTAAAGGACAAGATAGCAGACCCTGCGTTATTAGAGGTATCTGTGGTGGGAAAACATGCCATGTGGAGTTTATGGCAAGCCCAATAGGAGATTCACAGTGTGGACCCCTAGGGTTCTGGAATAAAGCCATGCCATCTGCAGCAGAGAATTATACACCATTGAAAAAACAGCTCCTGGCATGCTAATGGGCCCTGGTTGAGATGGAGTGCCTAACCATGGGACATTGTGTGACCATGTGGCTAGAACTGCCCATGACAATCTGGGTTCTGTCTGACCCACCAAGTCATAAGGTCAGGCAGGCCTAGGAGCAATTCATCATAAGATTGAAGTGGTAGTTCCAGAATGAGGCATCAACAGGGAATGTGGGCACAAGGAAACTCCATGACCAGGTGGCCCAGACATTCATGCCACCCACCACTGTCACACCAGCTCCTCTCCCTCGGCTCACATCTCTTATGATCACTTGTATGCTCATGAAGTCCCTTATTGATCAACTGACAAAGGAAGAAAAAGGCCAAGCTTAGCTTATGGAAGAGTTAAATTAGCTTTGGGCACAAGCCAAGAATAGATCATGACTGTATTGTAGCCCCTCCTGGGAGTGGCCTTGAAAGACAGAAGCAAGGCTAAATCCTCCTCCATTAAGGATCTTTGGACTATACCCTTGATCCCCTATTTTTAAGAAAAAAGAAGTGGCCCACTCAGAGACTCATGAGCAAAGGCAAAACTAGGGCAAGGGCCAGAAGGAGCAAACTGGAGTATCAAGGACGAGGACTCTGGGGAAGAGGCACATGGGTGAAGGCCTTTGTGTCACCTGTCAAATGCATGCCAAAGATCACCTACTACGGAAGAGGTCCCTACCCACTCAAATACAAAATGACTCACCAGTCCATGTCAAACAGCCTTTATCATGGGCCACCCAAGGGCTGGTACCACTAGTGCATAACTCTCAGGACCCAGGCTACTTACGGGCTCCCGCTCACCAAAGCTGGCTAAGGAGCCGGCACCCTGGCAGGAGTAATCAGTCATCAGGTGGGTAGGTAGGGCTGCTGTCATGCAACAGGGCAGGGGAGAATTCGCTGGGCTCCCAGCGATCTATGCGGATGTCTCTTGGGGCTCCCGTGGCCAATTGTGATGATAGACAAGTGTAGCACAGACAGCTTGAGAAGCGCAGGGTGGCCAGGAGCTGAGGGATGAGGCTGAGGTCACCCCAGCAGGGAAGCCGTCTGTGTTGGCAGACGTGCTGAGAGTGAGGGGAATAGAGAATGAGAGAAGGGGGCAGGTGGACATGAGAAGCACTTGCGGTCAAGGCCACTTACAGCTGCAGGGGCTGTCATTCGTCCCCCTACCCTTCCTCTTGAAGTTTCTCCAGGAGAAGAGACCAAGGGGATTCGTGGAGGCATGGTTCGTGGGTGGTGTGAACTTTTCATACCAAGTGAGCCGTCCTGAGGGCACAGGACGGGGCGGGAGTGGGTGTGGTGCCCCTCCAGGATCCCCCGTCGAGACCCAGGGGCTCATTGCCCCACCCTCCAGCAGCGCTGGCTGCAGGCACCACCCCTCCCCCAACCTCCTCCCCCAGGGCCAAAGGGAGCCGCCCACCGAGGCCGACGCCCCGCTCAGGGGGGCCCCTACCTCTATGCCCCCTTGATAGGAGGCACAGAAGGCCTGTCATCCAGCTCTGAAAGGGGACGCCAGGTCTGCAGGACCTGCGCGATGGGCTGAGGCCTCCTTGTGCTAACAGCACCCACGGTGTCCATCCAGTCCTGGTTCCCCTCTCTCCCGTCCGCGGACCCCCATCCCTCACCCTTGCACCTTCTCCCCTACAGTTCCCCCCACCCTGCAACCCCATAAACTTCCTGCGAGCATAGCTCTGTCTCCCAATCTCTTTCCCGGGAACCTTAACCGGAGACCCTCCGAGACTGGATCCGTGACGGAGAACCAACGGAACCCGCACCCACTTGCTCCACCGGCACATGGACTGCGTGCTTTTTAAGGGTGTTTCAACCTAAACTGAAGCATTCAGGTGAACGATGGAAAAATGATATTTGCAGTTTATCATTTTATAAAATTCTTCTGACTCCAGCGCAAACATCTCCATCCTGTGGTCCTCAAGCCCTGCCTCCCCTCGCCACCGCGTATGCATTGGAGGCATTACTAGGACAAACAGCGTTGGTTCCGCGGAACATTGGTTTGTGCTGCACCAAAAAAAAAGCAGAAGGCAACACAGAAAAACAAAAACCAAAAGCAAACACTGAGAAAGCTGTTGTTACCTTTCCAGCCAATCATGCAAACGTCCATGACTAACTCCTCTTTTTGGAGAAGTGATGAATGTTTATATGGAAACACTGACCACAAGAAGTGACTAGTAAAAAGCCCTGAAACCTAAAGGAAAAAGCTCAAGTTCCATTTCATTCAAACTCACCTCCAATTCCATTTTCTGTGATTTTGACAGAAATGAAATGTTGGGGCGAACCGAGGAAAAGGATATTATTAGGTTTACGTCATGGGCTAAAGGCGAACAGGTGCTTAAAATTCACTGCTAGAGGGCGCCTGGGTGGCTCAGTGGGTTAGNGTAAAAAGCCCTGAAACCTAAAGGAAAAAGCTCAAGTTCCATTTCATTCAAACTCACCTCCAATTCCATTTTCTGTGATTTTGACAGAAATGAAATGTTGGGGCGAACCGAGGAAAAGGATATTATTAGGTTTACGTCATGGGCTAAAGGCGAACAGGTGCTTAAAATTCACTGCTAGATAAACCAGACTCAGATTCAAAACTTCACTTTTGTTGGGTGATGCATATTTCAAACTTTTACTTTTTTTGCTGACAGAACCTTGTTTTCTATCCCCCTCTTTTTTTTTTTTTCCAGCAGGAAGGCACAATCATTCTACAATACTGCCAAATATAACAAACATCTACAGATGGGTTGGTCTGCAGCTGGAGGCTTTAACTTTGTAGTATTTATTTGAAATATCCAAGCCAGCAGAGCCCGGCTAACACACAGTGGGCACAATTCACAATGTTTTGGCTCTGGAGCAAATAGCAGTTGAACTTAGTTTTTCCAGCTAAAATGGAATTTATGCAGATGTGCTTTGCACTAAATTCATTAAACAATTACATCCTGGTGCAGTTTTCACATTTTTGTAAAGGATCTGCATAAGCACTAATTAGATCTAAAACAATGTTACTGAGCAAATTACAGTGCCGATTGTTTGCCTCGTCTTTGCGTTCCGCATCTGCTTTGCAATGATGATGATAATTTAGGTGCAAGCAATACAAATGCCGGTTTTTGTTATATTTAATAGAAATATTTATTTAAAACATACTATAGATTAATTGATCATGTAACTGGCTTGAAAGAGCCTCCAAACGTTTTCTTGTGGACACTGAGTGGTAGAAGATGGAATATATGGAATTACAGTAGCTGAAACTTCTCACGCTTGCGAACTGGCATTTCCTCCTGGAGGTTTGCTATTGAAAGGCAACTTTGCATTTCATTTGGCTGCAAGTACAAGCTGGGTTAGCTGAATTGCGGCAGTGCCTTTCAGAGTGTGGCATTGGACACAGAGGCGTAAAGACTCGTAAACAGCTCCCAGCCTCTGCTCCCCACCCCACCCCTTCCTCTTCGGGGCATTGGTTTAAAAGGATAACTTAGTATTGGAAAAGTCCTCGATTCTCCAGTATTTCAGACATCAGAGTCTTGTGTCCTTTCTTCCATGCTTTCTCTGCTTTCTATTTCACATATCATTAAATGTAAGAAGGCGTCTTAACATTTAAACATCAAATCAATCCTGGAGAAGTGAGGACATTCAGAGAGGGTTTCTATGGCAACTTTGAATGTACCAACTTCATGCACGGCTTGCTGCAGCCCAGCGAGTTACCTCCGTTCGTGCTCTGGTCCTCGACATTCTTTAACTCGCCTCCCCAGCCATGCAGACGGGAATCCTGAGTGTGACCCTTCTGATTTCACCCGGGATAATGGCTATGGCAACTACCTAGCAGTATTTTTATTCCTGGGAAGGGGGCCAGCTTAGTGAAGCAGTTTAGCTGCTAGTCTCCTAAAAATGACTCTTGTTATTTGACTTTTCAAATGGTTACTTCTACTGTTTGGTGAGGGCAGCCATAAAAAAGAGCGAACTCCTTGCCGGCGCCGACAAAGACTGAGAAGCAAAATGACACTCCAGGTTTAATCAAGGCAAAGTCCAAGTTTGGAAATAACCTCCTCTCCAAGCAGGAATACTAATCATTAATGGGAAACACAGCAAGTATTCGTGGTGCTTTCAACATTGAGCATCCGGTTTCCTTCGCTTTGCTGGATTGCCTCCCCAACCTTGATATGGGCCTTTCCAGTTCATTCTGCAGTTCCTGGTAGGCAGGAAGGATCACAACGAGAAGAATGGTAATTCCTTCTACAGACCTAATTGGTAAGCCTGAAATCACTGCGCTGGTGGAATGTGAAATTATAACCTCCTTGAAGGAAAACATAATTTAGCGGTGGACTTTGGGTTGCATCAAGGAAAACGTCATTATACCTATGTAAAAAGGCAAAGTAAAACTTGTATCAAAAACAGTATTTTGGGCAGCGCCTGGGTGGCTCAATCGGTTAAGCATCTGACTCTCAATTTTGGCTCAGGTCATGATTTCAGGTCTTGAGATCAAGCCCCGAGTGGGGCCCAGCACTCAGCAGGGTGTCTGCTTGGGATTCTCTCTCTCTCTCTCTCTCTCTCTCCCCCTTAGCCCCTCCCCACTGCTTGTGTGCACGTACTCTCTCTCTCAAATAAATAAATAAATAATTTTAAAAATGCTATTATTGATTAGAAGAAAAGACTAATCAGTATATCCTAATTTGAACTTCAAATTCTTATTGTTTTACCTTGGGATGATATTTGGTTCTGTATTTTATTCCTATTTTGTGTGTTATCGTAAGAGGGAAATAATGAGGACTTAATTTCTACTAAATTAGAAATAATGTGAGAGTTTTTTTTTTAAGATTTTATTTATTTGAGAGAGAGAGAGCACAAGCAGGGGGAACAGCAGGTAGAGGGAGAGGGAGAAGCAGGATCCCTGCTCAGTAAGGAATATGATACTGGGATCACAGCCCTAGCCAAAGGCAGTTAGTCGCTTCACTGACTGAGCCACCCAGGCACCCAAGAGGTGTTTTTGTTTGTTTGTTTGTTTTTCCCCCCTAAATTCCAAATGTTACCTTTGGACTGATAGCAAATGGAGAAAGCGTGAGCCAAAATGCTGAAATTTTAGAAAGTCGTGAACAACTGGGAAAGGGTTATTATGACAGTGTTCAAGATTATTACAGGGCTCCCTGTTCCTGTAGCTGATAAAATACTCCTTAGTCTATGTAACCGCTGAAGAGATAGTCAAATGGAACAACAGAGCTCTTGGTAAAACTGATTTAATTCAACTGCTGTGCTTTCGGCCACAGGGGATTCCATTTATAGTTGGTTGGCATGGATGGGACCATTTACTCTTCCTCAGTGCCCTTGGAAGTCCCTGGGTAGTGGCCTTCTCTGGCCCTGCGGGGCCTGAGATCATTCTTGGTTCCGTTTTATTCCTCCCCTTCTTTCCTGGCTTTCTTCCTTCTCCCACTCAACAAGATGCTCCTGGTTCTTTCTCTGGGCCCAGCACCATATTAGCATGTTAGATCCAGAGCTGAATGATTTGGAGGCTCTGTCTTCATGGAATTTGCAGTGTGGTGGGATCTTTATCCAACATGGCGCCCACTTGTCCTTCCTCATTATCATTGGCTGTGTATTGAGAAAACCCCAGAGGTTGGGTGTCATGTAGCTATAATTATTACCAAGTATCCTTAACTATCTGTGGGGCTGACCTCCTGAATTGTCTTCATCAGAATAGATTATCCAATATAATATTAGATATTACTTATCTGACAGGACATTACATATATAAACGGACCCACTGATGCCCATCCAGGAAGAACATGATTTGCTATAATCAGAGGATGCTAAAGTTTCCACGGGCCCCCATGATGTTCCCATACAGCCTTGTCTTTCTTGTATGGCTGGCAATTTCCATTTCCAGAATTAAAATGTCCTCTTAAATGTATCTTCTCTAAGAAGCTTATCTCTTTAACCAGTTTCACTTTATTCCCAGATTAACTTCAAATCACCAGGACTCTGAAGTACTTCAGGTAGAAATTTGCATGTCTAGATGGTCTTCCTGCACTGGATGAGGGGCTAACTCTGCTTGTGATTGTGTCCTCTGTGTGTCCTGGGCACGACAGCAGGAGCTCCTGGTTCCATATGTGACAGGAGACTTTTGCATTTGGACTTCCGTATCAGAAAGGCTGACGCTATAGAAAAAGGAGCATAGACTAAACTTTAGGCTATCCACTGTTAAATGGGTTTTTGTTTAATCTGAAAGGAGTTAATTTAATCAAACCTCTCCATTGCTTTGTGACAGGAAAGAGGAAGTAGTGCGGTGGAGAGGGAACCAGGAGCCCGTTGGTCGGTGAGACAATGCTGGGCAACTGAGGGCCCCTGTCCTCACAAAGAACCAGGGGGCGGGGGGATGGGAGGTGCTTAAAGGGCAGAAGTGTGCCCGAGACACATGCATAAGGTCACCTGGGATTTACTCTGCTCATTAGCTGATTAGCCGCAATTCCTCCTTTTCTTTTTTTTTTTAAGATTTTATTTATTTGAGAGAGAGCGTGACCAGGGGTAGGGGCAGAGGGACAAGCAGACTCCCCACTGAGCAGGGAGCTGGGTGTGCGGGGGCTGGATCCAAGGACCCTGAGATCATGACCTGAGCCAAAGCCAGGTGCTTAACTGCCTGAGCCACCGGGGGGCCCCAGGGTTCCTTCTTTAGTTAAAAATAATAATAATAAAAAATTTAAAAAACAGTCAATACAACACACCTTAAGAGGAAGTCAGGAGCTGAGCAAGGCAGTCCTTTCTCTGCACATCAGATTCTGGCTGGTTTGACTATATTTTTAAGTACCTACTGTGTGCCACGCATGTGTTATGCTTTGAGGATATAAAGAGGCACTAGAGATGTGGTCTGTTTGTTTTCAAACTCTGCTTAGTGAGGGCAAGAACATATTTGTTATTCCTCCTTCTACCCTTAAAACACAACACAGTAGCTGGCACTTGGCATTTTCTACTTACTGGTGAAGACAGACACCTAACCAGATAATTTCAATATAAAACAGTAGGTAGGGAAGCAATGAGTCCACCAGAGAGTCTTCTAAGTCACTGTCCTTGAGTCCTAAAAGATCAGCACATGTTAACTGGGCCAAGAAGACTACAGAGGGGTTTCAGACAGAAGGAATGGCATGAGCAGGTCGTGGAAATCTCAAATGGCATCATTTCTGGAAAAACCACAAGTTGCGTGGTGTCAGTGAAGTCAGGGGTCCCAGGTGATCTCTGAGTGAGAAAACTTACAGGGTAACTACAGACCAGTCTTGTGCCCCATGGGCCACCCTGAGAACATTGGCTTTTATTCAGTAGGCAATGAGAGTCATTTCAAAGACTTTAAGTACAAATCAATCTCCTCTACAATAATATCTCACTCTCCAGTAATAATAATAACCACTACGTATTTTTCTAGGTGCATGTCTAAGTGCTTTCCATGCCTTTCCTCATTTTACAGAAGAGAGAAACTCCACACAGAGAGATTAAGTAGCTTGCCCAAGGTCACACCTGTAAGTGTAGAGTTTGAATTTGAACGCAGGTCTCAGCCATGATAGCCAGAGGCAGGGAGCATCTGCAGGATTTCACAGACAAGCATTATAACGCCATGGTTTTTTTTTTTTTTTTTAAAGATTTTTTTTTATTTATTCATTTGACACAGAGAGAGAGATTACAAGTAGGCAGAGAGCCAGGCAGAGAGAGAGGAGGAAGCAGGCTCCCTGCCGAGCAGAGAGCCCGATGTGGGCCTCGATCCCAGGACCCTAGGATTATGACCTGAGCCGAAGGCAGTGGCTTTAACCCACTGAGCCACCCAGGTGCCCTAACGCCATGGTTTTTGACTCGAAACTGTTTTTCTTTAAAACTAGCACGAGATTTGAAAAATCATGATTCTCTGGAATGTACAACTCTTTTTTTCCCTCCCTCGTTCACATGTCCACCTTTCTTAAAGAGCACAGAGAGAGCATTAATTGTGAATTCCTTTCTCTTCTAGTATCTCTGTAAGAGTTACAGATACAAGCATTAATTGGATCATCTAGTATCCTGAACTTGGTCTTTTTGTGAATCACTTGAGAATGGAAATACCACTTTCTCCTCTCTTATATCCCACCAACCCAGTTCCTGGAGACCTGAGAGCAGCAGCCAATGGAACTATGATGATGAAGGAAATATTCTAGATCTGTGCCATCTAATACCATATGCATGGCCAATGAGCACGTGAAATGTGGCCAGTGTGACTGAGGAATGGAAATTTAAATTTTATTTTAATTATCATTTTAAATTCAAATTTTATTTAATTTTCATTATTTTAAATTTCAATATCCACATGCAGCCAGGAGCTACTGTTTCGGACAATAGAGACATAATACATTTCCGTCACAGAAAGCTGTCTTGGATAGTCTTGCTCTGAAGCATTTTCCTTTGCTAACCAACAGCTGGTACCTATAATCCTAATACTACTGAAAATGAGAGACTCCACCATAATGGCCTATTAACTTCTATCTTGGAGTTCTTGTTGATGGTTTTCAGATTTTTTTCACCTTCTCAGCTAGATTTTGGATCTCATCTATGGTCTACTGAGGTAGTAAATTATCCTCTGAAAGCAAATCTCATGAGGTCGGTGATTCTTCAGTAAAATCAAAAAGTTTTAAAGTTCTCGTCCTGAAGAAGCCTCTAAAGAAACCTGTTGGGACTAGTGAATGAGTTCAGCTGTGTCGCAGGATATAAGTTAAATGCACAAAAAACATTTACATATGTATATGCTTGTAATAAACAAAAAGTCCAAAAATGCAATTAAGGAAACAATTTGATTCATAATCATGTTCAAAAGAATACTTAGGGATAAGTTTAACAGACGACATGAAAAACTTATACTCTGAAAGTTACAGAACATTATTGAAAGAAAATACAGATCTAAATAAATAGAAAACATCTCATGTCCACGGATGGGAGAGTTCACTGTGGATAAAGATGATGATACTCCTTAAGCTAATCTGTAGATTCAAAGGCCATCCCTCTCCAAATCCCAGCTGATGTCTTTGTAAAAATCGATAAGCTGATTCTGAAATTTTGTATGGAATTCCAAGAGACCAACCATAATCAAAACAATCCTGAAAAAGAAAAAAAAAAGAACAAAGTAAAAAGAATCATACGTCCTTATTTCAAAGCTTACTACAAAGCAAAGGACATCAGGACAGTGTGGTACCAGCACAAAGATAGACATATGATTCAATAGAATAGAATCAAGAATCCAGAGACAGTCTGTGTATCTCTGGTCAACTGATCTTAAACAAGGGTGTCAAGACCATTTAATGGGGGAAAGAACAATCTTTTCAACAAATGGTCCTGGGACAAGTGGATAGCCAAATGCAATGGAATGAAATTGGACTTTCACTTCACACCACATACAAAAATTAAATTGAACTGGATCAAAGACCTATACGTAAGAGCTAAACTATAAAATTCTTGAAGGAAGTCTTTATGACCTTGCAGTTGGCAAAGAATTCTTATTTATGACACCAAGAGCATGAGCAACAAAAGAAAAAAAATGGTTAAGTTGGACTTCATCAAAATTAAAAAACTGTTATGCTTCAAAGGGCACATCAAGAAATGAAAAGACAACCCATGGAATAGAATAAGATATATGAAAATTATATGTCTGATGTGGATCTAGAATATGTAAATAATTCAGAATTCAATAATAAAAAGGCAAATAAGTCAATTTAAAAATGGGCAAAGGCTCTGAACAGACATTTCTCTAAGAGGATCCACAGATTGTTAACAAGCATAAGACAAGATGCTCAACATCATTAGTCATCAGAGAAATGCACATCATAACCATGAAGTCCTGCTTCTGACCCCCTAGGCTAGCTAGAATTAAAAAGTCAGATAACAACAAGTGTTGCAAGAATGTGGGAAGAACAGAACCCTCATATTCTGTCAGTGGGAATATAAAATGTTCCAGCTGCTTTGGAAAAGGATTTGGAAGTTCTCCAAGGGGTTAAATATAGACTTGCCATATGATCCAGCAATTCCACTCCTAGATATATATTCAAGAGAAATGAAAAAGTATGTCTGCACAAAAATCTGTACACAAATATTTATGGCAACATTATTTGTAATAGCCAAAAGGTGGATGCAAAGCAATGAACAAATGGATAAACACAATATGGTGTATTCATAAATGGAATTTTCTTTGGCCATAAAAAAATGAAGCATTGCTACATGAACCTTGAAAATGTTAGGCTTACGTTCAAGCAACCAGTCACAGAAGACCACATAGTAGAAGACCATGATCTTATTCATTTGGAAATCCAGAATAGTAAGTGGTTGCTTAGGGCTGGGCCAGAAAGGGGGGGTGGAGATCAGGGATAAGGGGTGATGGCTAAAGTGTATAAAGGGTTTTTTTTCCCTTAAATTCAGATATAACTGACATAAAATATGTTATTAGCTTCAGGTGGACATCACAGTGATTCAATACTTTTAGATATTGTGAAATGATCCCCACAATAAAGTCTAGTTATCATAGGCCACCAAACAAAGATTACAATGTATTGACTATATAGTCCCCATGCTATACATCAGATCCCCATGACTTATTTATTTTATACCTGGAAGTTAGTACTTCTTAATCCCCTTCACGTATTTCAATCCCATCCCCCAACCCATCCTCCTCTGGTCACCAATAGTTCGGTTCCTGTACCTATGAGTCTATTTCTCTTTTATATTATCTGTTTGTTTTTTTTAATTTTTATTTCTTTATATTTAAAGAGACAGAGCACACACGAGCAGGGATAGGGGAGGGACAGAGAGAGACAGAGAGAATCTTAAGCAGGTTCCACACCCAGAGCAGAGCCTGAGCAGGGCTGGATCTCAGCACCGAGATCATGACCTGAGCTGAAATCAAGAGTTAGACTCTTCACTGACTGAGCCACCCAGACGCCCCTGTTTTGTTTTTTAGATTTCATGTATAAGTGAAATCTGCTGATTTATCTCTCTCCATCTGACTTATTTCACTTTGCATAATACCTCTAGGTCCATCCATGTTGTCACAAATGGCAAGATTTCATTCTTTTTTATGGGTGAGCAATATTGTAAATAAATACACACATGCATACATATATATGCATATCTGTACCACATCTTCTTTATCCATACATCTGTCGATGGACATTTAGGTTGCTTCCATGTCTTGGCTCCTGCAAATAATTCTGCAATGAACATAGGGGTGCATGTGTCTCCTCAAATTGGTGTTTTTGTTTCCCTCAGATAAATATTCAGAAGTGGGACTGCTAGATCATCTGAGTGTTCTATTTTTAATTTTTTGAGGAACCTCCTTGCTGTTTTCCACAGTGGCTGCATCCATTCATATTCGTACCAACAGTGCACCCGGGTCCCCTTTTCTCCACATCCTCACCAACACTTGTGATTTTTTGTCTTATTCATAAAAGCTGATCTGACAGGTGTGAGGTGTGATATCTCATTGTGGTTTTCATGTGTATTTCCCAGATAATCAGTGATAATGAGTGCCTTTTCTTTTGTCTTGACCATCTGCATGTCTTCTTTGGAAAAACTTTTCAAATGCTCTTCCCATTTTTTAATCAGGTTGATTGTTTTTTGATATTAAGTTGTAAACATTCTTTATATATTTTGAATATTAACCACTTGTCAGAAGTGTGATTAGCCTTCTCCCATTCAGTGGGTCGCCTTTTTGTTTTATCAAAGGTTTCCTTCTCTGTGCAAAAGTTTTTTAGTTTGATGTAATCCCACTTGTTTATTTTAGCTTTTGTGTCCCTTACCCAGAGGAGGCCAGTCAAAAAAAGTATTGCTAAGACTGATGTCAAAGAGTGTACTACTTATGTTTTCTTCTAGGAGTTTTATGGATTTAATTCTTACATTCAAGTCTTTAGTCGTCTTGAATTTATTTTTGTCAATGGTGTAAGATAGTGGCCCAGTTTCATTCTTTTGCACCCAAGCGTCTAGGCTTCCCAGCACCATTTTCCTAGTTCCTTTAGGTGTTAAGTTAGATTGTTTATTTGGGGGTTTTCTTGTTTCTCGAGGTAAGCCTTTATTGCTATGAACTTTCCTCTTAGAAACACTTTGGCTAGAGGCACCTGGATGGAGCAGTCATTTAAATGTCCAGCTCCTGGCTTCGGCTCAGGTCGTGATCTCGGGGACGTGGGATTGGGCCCCGCATCAGGCTCCATGCTGAGCAGAGTCTGCTCGAAACTCTCTCTCCCTCTCCCTCTCCCCCTCCCCCATGCACAACCTCTCTAGGATAAGTAAAATAAATCTTGAAAAAAAAAAAAAGAAATGCTTTGGCTGTTTCCCATAGATTTTGGAAAATTGTGTTTCTCTTTTCATTTGTCTTGAGATTTTTTTATTTCTTCTTTGATTTTTTTATTGACACATTGGTTGTTTACTGGCATCTTGTTTAGTCTCACATGCTTGTGTTTTTTCCAGTTTTCTTCTTGTAATTGATTTCTATTTTCATACCATTGTGGTCAGAAAAGACACTTAACTGACAGCCACCCAGGAACCCCTGTGTGCATCTTTAGCCCTGAAATGAATCTCCTGTAGGCAGCCTATAAATGGGTCTTTTTTTTTTAAATCCATTCAGCTGACTTACAACTTTTTATTGGAGCATTTAGTCCATTTACATTTAAAGTAATTATTGATAGATATATACTTTTTATTATTTTGTTAATTGTGTTCTGGTCGTCTTCTAGTTTTTGTTCCTTTCTTCTTCTTTCGGTGTTTTTCCCTTGTGGTGTGAAGGTTTACTTTAGTGCTATGTCTAGGTTCCTCTCTATTGTTGTGTACCTATTGTAAGTTTTTGGTTTGTGATTACAATTATGTTCATATATACTGACCTGTGTGTCTATTAGCAGTCTATTTTAAGCTGACAGTAACTTAAGTTTGAATTCTAAAAGCTCTACGTTATTACTCCACCCCACCCCTCATTTTGTTTTCAATGTCATATTTTACACTTTTCATTTTATGTATCTGTTATTTTATTTTATGCATCTGTTAGCTACTTATCATGTTTGTCTTTTAAACTTCATACTAGCTGTTTAAGTGACAGATATAATGTCTTTAGTATATATTTACCTTTATGGGTGAGATTTTTTTTCTATCACACATTTTCGTATTTCCAGTTATGGCTTTTTTTTTCCACTTAAAGAAGATGCTTTAACATTTCTGTAAGACTAGTTTAGTGGTGATGAGCTCCTTTAGTTTTTGCTTATCTGGGGAACGCTTTATCTCTCCTTCAGTTCTGAATGATGACCTTGCCAATTAGAGTATTTTTGGTTGTAAACTTTTCCCTTTTGACACTGTAAATATATCTTTGCCACTCTCTCCTGGCCTGCAAAGTTTCTACTGAAGTCAGCTGATAGTTTTATGGGGTTTCTCTTGTTTGTGACTATATGACATTCTATTTGTGACTGTGTAAGTTTCTCTCTTTATCTTTAATTTTTGCTATTTTAATTATAATATGTCTTGGTGTGGATCTCTTTGGGTTAATCTTGTGTGGGACTCTGGATTCCTGGACCTGGATATTTGTTTCCTTTCCCAGATTAGGGAAATTTTCAGTCAGCATTTCTTCAAATAAAGTTTTCTGCCCTTTTCTCTTTCTCTTCTTCTTCTGGGACCCCTATAATGCAAATGTTAGTATGCTTGATGTCCCAGAGGTCCCTTAGACCATTCTCACTTTTTTTTTAAAGATTTTATTTATTTATTTCACAGAGGGAGAGAGATCACAAGGAGGCAGAGAGGCAGGCAGAGAGGGGGGGGGAAGCAGGCTCCCCGCTGAGCAGAGAGCCCGATGCGGGCCTCGATCCCAGGACCCTGAGATCATGACCTGAGCCAAAAGCAGAGGCTTTAACCCACTGAGCCACCCAGGCGCCCCCATTCTCACTTTTTACATTCTTTTTCCTTTTGGATGTTCTGTTCGGGTGATTTCTACTCTTCTGTCTTCCAGAATGCTGATCCATTCTTTCACATCATCTAATCTTCTGTTGATTCTCTCCAGTGTATTTTTCATGTCAGTATTGTATTCTTCAGCTCTAACTAGCTCTTTCTTATGTTTTATAACTCTCTGTTGAAGTTCTTACTGTGTTTTTCCATTCTTTTCCTAAATTTACTGAATGTCCTTACAATCGTTATTTTGAACGTTGTCAGGTAAATTACTTATGTCCATTTCATTAGAGTTTTTTCTGGTATTTATCCTGTTCTTTTGTTTGGAGCATATTCCTCTGTCTCCTCTCCTCCCCCTTCTCCTCTTCCTCCTCCTCTTTCTTCTCTTCTTCTTCCTCTCCTTCTTCTTCCCCTTCCTCTTCTTCTTCTTCATCATCAGTTTTCTGTATTTATTTCTATGAATTAGATGGAACATTTATTCTCTGGGTCTTGAAGGAGTGCCCCTGTGTAGACTGCATGTGCCTGGAAGCTTTGGCAGGCCATCTGGAGCTGGAGTGCATGTGAGCTAGAAGGTCCCTGGGCATGTTGTGCCAGGAATGCATTGGCAGGATGACTGGGGCTGGAGTAGGCACAAGCCAGGGGCTCCCAAGGCCACCTTGGCAATTTGGCTGGAGCTAGCATATAAGCATGATCTAGGGAGTCTAGGGGTGTGCTGTGCTGGGGCCGCTCTGGTGGGATGGTTAGAAATGGCACAGGCATGGGCCAAGTGCTCTCAGGGCATGGCACACTGGGACCACATTGGTAGAATGGCTGGAACTGGGGCAGGTGTGGGTGGTGGGATCCTGGGGCAGGGAATACCTCACTAGGGCCACCTTGGGAGATGGCTGGAGGTGGTGAGATCAGGAGTCTGAAGAATGATGGGGCAGCCTTAGCAGGCTGGGGAGAACTTCTGGACCCTGCTCACACCTTGTGCTATCAGAGTGGAGGGGAAAAGTGAAAAAATGGCACTCATGGGCTCTTCCAACCCTGGAGAGAGTCCCAGCAGTTCCCAACCTATTTGGTCAACACTCTAGGGTCCGTAAATAGATTTCCTTCACTTGTACTCTGATGGCTTTTTAGTTGCTGTTTTTTCATTGTGCCTGGTGAGGGGTTGCTGAGTCTGCGTGTGAGCCCCTCAGTGATATCCCTCCTTACTGCAGATCGCCATGTTAGGGGTGGGGTTTTCTTAGTTAGCACATCTCTCTCTCTCCTACCTGTCTCTATGTGGTTTTGCTATCATTTGTTGTGCAGAAGCTGTTAAATCAGTTCTTTGGAAGGGATTGCTCTAGATGTGGGTAGATATTGAGTGTTTCCATGGGAGGAGGTGAGTTCAAGATCTTCCTAGGCAGCCCTTTTGCACCTCCTCCCCCGAAGTTTCTTCTTGAGGTGATAAAGATGTTCTACAATTGACTGTGATGATGGTTTCCTAAATCTGTAAACATATTAAAAGCCATTGAATTGTATATTTTAAATGGGTGAATTTTATATAAGTGAATTATATGTCAAAAAAGCTGTTTTTTTTAAAAAGAAGCTCTAATGTACTTTGAAAAGAGTCATATTTAAAAGACCCCATGATTCAAGAATTTTTTTGAAGATTTATTTATTTCTTAACTTATCTATTCGAGAGAGTGTGTGTGCACATAAGCAGGCATGCATGTAAGTAGGGGTGGAGCAAAGGGGAAGGGAGAAGAACAAGTAGTCTTTGAGCTGAGCTCCACGTGGGGCTCAATCTCATGACCCTAAGGTCATGACTTGAGCCCACACTAAGAGTCAGTTGCTCAACCAACTGAGCCACCCAGTCGTCCCAAACAATTTTTTAAATTTCCCCTCCGATGGGTCAACTTGATTTGGAAGGTGTTTTCTTCTCAAGATCCACCAAAATATAGATGCATAAGTAGGAGTCAGATTACCTGGATTTATGAGCTTTGTAACAGCTTTGTAAGCTTTGTAACATTGGACAAGATACGTAACCTCTCTCCAAGCATCTTCTTCTCACTTGTCAGATGGGAACAATACAGTAAGTATCCATTCTGTGGTGGTGTTGTGAGGTCTGGACAAGAGAGTGGTTGTGTAGCACTCAGCAAATCCTTGCTTTCAGTGACTGCTCAGGGCACACTGGTCATTATTATTAATAAATAATTGATGTTAGTGTTAATTATAGTAGCAAAGAGAATACCTTGGCATAACTGTCTGCAGATTTCAACAAAATATTTAAATCAGTAAAAAAAAAAATCAAACTGTAATAGTTTTTATTTTATCATGGAGACAAAAAAAAAATGACTCCTCCAATTCAGTATAACGACTGATACCAAAACCAAATAAACTCCAGAAAATAAGTGACATTGAGGATGTGGAGACGTTGTGACTCTTGCACATTATTGGTGGGAATGTCGAATGGTGTGGCAGCTGTGGAAAACACTACGGCAGTTCCTCAAAAAATTAAAATAGAACCACCATATGATTCAGCAGTTTCACTTCTGAGTATATACTGCAAAGAATTGAAAACAAGGACTCAAACAGCTATTTGTCCTCACCCAGGTTAATAAAACCATTAGGTAGAAGCAATCCACATGTTCCCTGCCAAATGAAAAGATAAAGAAAATGGTGTAAACATGTAAAATGGGATCTTATACAGTCTTGAAAAGGATGCGGATTCTGACATCTGCTACAGCAGGGATGATTTCTGGGGACATTACGCCAGGTGAAAGGAGCCAGCACAAAAAGATAAATACTGCATGACTCTGCTTATATGAGGGAACTAGAAGAGTGATCTTCATAGAGACAGGAAGTAGGCTGGTGGCTGCCAGGGCCTGGGGTTGTGGGTGGGAAATGGGGAAAACTCCCCATGGGGACAGAGTTTTAGTTTTTCAAGATAAAGAGAATTCTGAAATTCGGCATGACAATATGAATGTACTCAGCACTACTGAACTGCACCCTTAAAAGTAGCTAAGATGATAAATTTTATGTTACGTGTAATTTACCAAGATAGTCGTAAGAATAAAGGCAATGGTTGCCTGTGTTATCACCTCAGTGTCCGAGAGGTGATGCAGGGTCATGGCTAAGAGCAGGCTCTGGGCTTCCGCAGACCTGGGTCTGGATCGGGATCCTAGCTCCTATCTGTACTAATGGGGTGACCCTGGCAGATTCCTCCATTTTTCTAGGGTAACAACTCCAAGGTTAGGAAAGTTCTCTTTATCCAAGTGCAAAATGGTAGCTAGAGAAGACTGTGCCTATGAAACGTGTTTGTTATTATTTTTCTATTAATGCTAATTCAATATATACATATATGTGTATATATATATGTGTGTGTATATATATGTGTGTGTATATATATATGTGTGTGTGTATATATATATATATATATATATATATATATATAAGGCGTACATATAAGCCTAGGAACCATACAGCTAGGATTGTCAGATAAGGTACAGGACACCCAGTTAAATTTGAATTTAACATAATCAGTGAAAGTTTTTAAATAATTTTTTGTATAAGTATGTCCTAAATGTCGTATTATATCCCACACCATATTTAGAATACACTTACCTACTAAATAGCTCTTTATGTTTTTTATCCGAAATTCACATTTTTCTAAGTGCTCCATATTGTCTTTGTGAAACCGAACAATGCTACCTGCCACATTTGTTTTCATCACTCAGATAAGTGATGAGGGGTTAGCTGGAAGAGGGAGGGAGTGCTTTGCCAATTCATTCTTGTCCTAATTCCCGAGTCTGGCTATTAGCAAAGAAACACAAGGGGCAGAGGGCTAAGATGATAACTGGGTCTTATCTGCTAATCTTCCATCTTGTCTCCTAATTACAGTTGCTTTGAAACAAACACAAACAGGAATGGGTTAATGTTTTCTCCTCTGCGTCTTATTTCAGTAAACATCTGTGAGATACCCTTTCCTCTGTGTTATGCCCCCATTGTCCTCAAAAGCAGAGCTTCATCTGCGAAGGAGGTGGGGGCCCTGAATTGCTATGGAGAAGCTGTGCTTTGATAAAAATTAATACTGGTTAACATAGTCAACTCGTGAAACTTTCATTAGGGAATTCCCCTCCCATCCTGGCGCGCCTGTGATGTTATGAGGGCTAATGTGATTTAAATACCGTTGGCCCTACTTGAGCTCACCAGACAGTCTCCTGCTGGGGACAGGGCTGTGTCATTAAAATGGAATCCACTGAGAGAGACAATAGTCACATTCACTGAATAGAAGCACTAAAGCCATGACCAGTATGTTCCAGGCCTGATCTCAGGATATCCACAGACTCTATGCTTATGGATTTGTTCAGTTAGCTGGGTGGGACCCCTCTGCTTCTCCATGAAAGTTTGTATTTACCCAAGCTTTGTGTTTGACTTCTACAGATGGTGGGGCATGCAGGCATTAAAACCAGGTGCAGGGAGCACAGCTCTCAGTTTGTCACCCTTGTCCTGGGACTTGAGTGTGCCTTAGACACTGAATGTGTATGTCCCCTCAAAATTCATATGTTGAAACCTAATCGCTTGTGTGATGGTAGAAGAGAGTGGGGCCTCTCAGAGGTCATGAGTCCTAAGGGTGGGGCCTTCATGAGTGGGATTGGTGCCCTTATGGAAGAGACCCCAGAGACCTCCTTTGCCCCTTCTCCTCTGTGACACAGAAGAGTCTATGAACCAGAAAGCACCCCTCACCAGACATCAAATCTGCTGGTGCCATGGTCTTGCCCTTCCCGGCCTCTGGAACTGTGGGGAATTAATGTTTGTTGTTTAAGCCCCCTAGGCTATAGTATTTTTGTTATGGCAGCTCAAACGGGTTAAGAGAGCGTGTCACTGAGCCTCACAGACCTTTGGTTGCACTGCTCTACAAGGACCAAAGGCGCATCCTTGAGAGCCGAGGAGAAGGACCCACAAAAGAGCTCTGAGGATGACATCGAGACTCGGTGTGTATGGAAAGAGCACTTTGAATAAAAGCCTCTTTTCCATTCTCAAGGTTGAGGGGGTCAGGTGGGGTATCCAGTCTTCCTGTGCTCCACCCCCAACTCTCTGCCCACTGGCCCCGCTCCTGCTCCTTGCTTTCCTGAGTCATCATCAAGCCGCCATTCATGCTGGAAACTTCCTGACTGTGGCCTCCTTGGAGAAACTCAGCCATGTAGAGTGCACATGGGGGACCAGCACAGATGTGTGAAGTATGGAGAAGCTGCCCACTGCCCTTCAAGGAACACAACACTCTTGGGGTTTTCATTTATATTTGGTTTATTAAAATTACATATTTAAGGGCCCAGCTTCTTAAAGCCTTCACGTTTGTGTTACCATTCTAGTTGTTCTCTTTATAAATTTAGGACATTTTATAAAAAATAAGAGGCAACACCTTTGATTAGTTTTTGATTGACTCAACTTGAGAGGACTAACTGCTTCTTGAGCCATTAGTGTCGTTTATGTGAATTATTCGTTTCTCTTAAACTGCAGTGATAAATTTAACACACTTCATTTTCTTCCTAAGCAACCTCAAATGCCTGATCCGGCAAGCTAATGACACTGGCACACAAGACCTTCCAATGAATGATCTTAAAGTTCTGTAAATCTAGTAAATTGGAAGTCATAAATATTGTGACTCTTCAAGTTCTCTCAGATATTTGAACAGTGTTTACCAACTTAGGAGAATTATCTCATAACATTCAACTTCTGATTGTTAAGTCTTGAAACTGTACTTTTAAACTTGGACTTAGGGGAGCATGGTGACTGTCAGGTGTGGGCCCGGGAGGTCCAGGACCAAAGGTGCCCATGCTTAGTAGAGACAGTGGCTTCAGAGGAGCTAGGTGGGGAGCATGGAGACAAGCAGGTGTCTGGCATTGAAGGCTGAAGCCAGGGTAAATTTCGAGCACCAGAATGTGTAGGGAAAGAGAAGAGAAAAGGCGCAACAGAGCCCAGGACTTTGGAGGCCTGGTAGAAGCTGATGACGGACCCAGACAGAGGATTCAGGAGAATAAGTCAGCCATCTGACGCTCTGGGTCCTGTGCTCTTAACTTCCGGACCCGAAAGGAGACCCTTCAGGAATTGTGGGCTCACCCTGCACCACGTGAATGTGATACATCTTTACCTTTTTGAGTTCAATCTCCCTGTCAGATCATGAAGGCAATAATAATTTCTGATGCAAGTGGAGAAACAAAAAAAATGTCTATGAATGCCCAATTTCTAAGTCAATAAGCTCTTTTGAAATAGAACTTGACCAAGGAGAAGTAGGCTGTGATCCAGGAGCAGAAATGAGAAAAGGGTTTCCTACAAACAGGAGGAATGGAGTCCCCTGGGGCTATTGGGGGGTGGTGAGGAGGGGCTGGGAAGAGAGGTGGGCCTGCAGGGAGTACCAGGGTCACAGGGCGGTCCCAGCCACGTATGGCCACGAAGCCCTTGACATGCAGCGAGTTCCAGTGGAGATGTGCTTATAAGTTAAAATGCACACTGTGTGGAAGAACTTATGGAAGAAAGGATATCAATGATTTCATTAATACTTTAAAGGTATTGATTACATCATTTTCTATACTCTAGATCTTGAATCCATAATCTAGGAATTCTAATATTCTCAATAATAATATCGGGTTAAATAAAATGTATTAAAATTAACAAAATATTATATATTTATTTATTCAAAAGGAGAGAGGGCATGTGGGGAAGGGGGGAAGGGAGAAGCCAAGGGAGAGGGAGAACGAATCTTAAGCAGGCTCCACACTCAGCATGGAGCCCAATGTGGGGCTCGATCTCACCATCCTGAGATCATGACATGAACTGAAATCAAGAGTTGGACACTTCACCGACTGAGCTGCCCAGGTGCTCCCAACAAACTACTTTTTAAAAGTAGCCATTAGAAAATATTCAGTTGTGCATTTGGATTATTTTCCTCTGGACCGTTCAGGGTTAGAGTCCTTAGCAGGATGAAGAGGATCAGCTCAGTATATCCCCCACAGTAGGGTGGATTTTTTTTTTTTAAGTGCACTGTGGTGTTGGATCTCTTGTGGAACTTGTTTGAATTGATCCCCCTTGCCTCCTTCCAGGTCTTTATACACGTCTGCTATATATTTAACTTCATGTGAGTGTGTCTTCGGTGAGTAGAAATTGCATTGCTCTCGTGGGTTGCTGGAACTGGGCAGACACAGCTCTAGGAAAGAGGTTATCACGAGAGAGCCTGGCCCACCAGGAATACTTAGATGCCGTGGGGCGGGGGTAGATTTTGACTTCTACAGGGTGTGGCTTCGGGGCTCTAAGTCTTGATCATGCAGGTCTCAACAGGTAGCAGTGTCCCTAGGGTCATCGGGGTTATGTTGTTTTGTGGGGATTATGAGTTTACAGGTAGAAAGCGTCAAGGTCCAACCCTTTAACGTGATCACTGCTGACAGGCTGTACATCCCCAAGATAAGCAGGAGGAATGGACTGCGCATTGCTTTGCCTGCTGGCTGCTTTCTGGAATGTTCCAAGTAAGCAAGGTGGATGAGACTAGAGGAGAACCTCATGACCAGGTGCAAACACAAATGTGGGTTGGGTGGCAGCAGACACTTTCTGTTAGACCTCCGTGGGGCGCTGTCTAGCCAGTGTTCTCACATGCCCCCTGGGATGCTCTCTTACTCCTGAGGGCTAACTCACAGCCCAGGCTTCCTGAGGAGGGAATAGTCCTGCTGCTAGCTCTTGGGTTTGAGCACCCATGCCTTCTGCATCCTGGTCCCCATCCAGGCCCCCTTGTGAATCTTCGCAGCAGCCCTCCTGGTACCAGTTCCTGGGAGAAAAGACTTTCTAGAACCACTTTAGTATTTTGTCAAAGACTCTCCCTCTCACTGGGGGCTCCATTCCTATTCCCACCTTCTGGCCTTGAGGAGGCAGAGAAAGGGTTCCGTGGAGCTCACATCTCAACACTGGAGACAGCATAGGACTTCAATGAACTCCCCATTTCCAAACAGAAAGTATGACACAGAAGAAAGCCAGAGTCCATCATCCCCACTCCGAAATCCTTTGGGCCAGATGGGATTTCGAAATCAGGCCTTTGCAGCTTTTAGGAAGGTAGTATGGTACTGAAAACATATAACATCCTGGCAAGTTCTGGGGAAGCATCCACAAACAAAGGCATTATTGTTTCTGTAGCGAAACGTGAGAAGATTCACACTAAGAGAAATAGACAAAAACTCCAAATTACCTCATCTCCATTCAGGACAAATTCTGATGCCACGTGAGTTTGCTCTTCATTTATTAAAGACAAACAAACAAACAAACAAAGAAACAAATTTTTGGTTTTCCAAGCTTTCTTGATTCTGTAACCCCAATCCGTGAGCGTGGAGTGGAATGCTCTGTGGGCACCTGCGTGGACTTGCTGACTGTCGGCTTCACCCCCACCGTCAGGACCCCAGGAGACCCAGTTAGCTCTAGAAAACCTGGTGCAACTTTGGCATAGTTGAGGGAATAATTCACCAGTTGTGATTACCCAAATCTGAGCGTTCCCTGAATTTGGGTTCCCCAAATAGCCAGTTTCTGTTCCTTTTGGGGGCTCTAATGAGGGGTGGCATGGGAAATTTTTGTTTTCTGCATTCAACTCTGGAGTATTCTGGAGAAGGAAAGATGAATATTTTCTTCCTTGCCATTTTTTCTTTTTCACATCTAGTTTATAAGTTCCTTATTAATCAACAAGCAATTTAAATGCATGTACTATGATGTCAAGTACTGCTGTAAGGTAGGGACTATTAGAATCTTCATTTTACAGGTAGGATGAGGCCCAGGAGGATCCAAGAACATGATCAAGGTCACACAGTTAGCAAAATGGCAGAGGAAGAATTAAAACCTCAAGTCCAACTTCAAAGTCTCTGCTCCTAACCACTATGCCACACCCCTTATGAAACATCAGGTTTATGGGAGGTTGAAACATAGTACACACAAGAAGAAAGGCACTTAACTTTTTTAACAAGAAATGAATGTGATTTACTTCTTCCAGCGAGTTAAACCTTGCCCTGAAAGCATTAACTTTCCATCTGTGGTCACTTATCTCTCGCCCAAAGTAAGATTCGATATAGTTTTATTTTGGAAGACTTGGCAGTTAAATATGGAGCTTGTTGCCCCAACAATTATATATTTTAATAGAAGAATTTAAAATTAAGTAATGTTTGTAAGTGTAAACTGAATTTCTAGAGCTTAGGAATAATTTACATTATAAAGAACTTCCTTGCTCTACTTCTGTGCATGAATAGGCTTAAAATATGATGATGACTATTATTGTTCACAATATTCCAGTTATGACTTTGAACATGCAAAGTGCTTTAAAAATCACAAATTAATTATTAATGAGGATATTGCTCTTGACGGTTTATATTGTTCATAAGGAATACGACTGTTCTATATAAAGAAGTGTGTTTCTTATGTTGTCGTAATTTGGGGTGAATAAACAAAGCTAGCATCTGGCCACGTCATTAGGCCTTTCGGATCTCCCCTTTCTGTCTTGGGTGTTCCTTCGCTGAATGGATTCAAGGTACAGGGCTCAAAAATATCCTGCCAATGTCTTGGAAGGTGAGGATCAAAAACACTTTGATTTAGAAATCTATACCCAGCAAATCCATCTGTTTCTATACATTTGTACTTACTTTACCTTCATTGCTTAGAAAGAGATTTCACTTGGCAAAATCCCCATACTGCCTCCACTAGACTGAGAAGAAAAGGCATATGGCTACACCGAGGTGGGAAGACCTGGAGGTCTCTGGGTTCCCCAAGAAGCATGAAGGAGGCAGCAGTTATCCTAGCCCAGCATCCCAGGAAGAGTCAGCGTGGCTGTGATTGATTGAGAAGAAAAAGCACAGGGGAGAAGTTGATTTTTTCCATTGGGAGGTTTATTGGCACTGGATGAGTCTATTATTAATCCATAAAGTTCCTTCCATTTCTACCGAGGCAGTGATTTCCGGTCTCCTCTAAAAGTTGTAGGCAAAACAAACAATTATTAATGGGATTAGGCAGGATAAGTTATGCTGTAGAGCGATAATGTCTTGGGGACTTCATGCCACAAAGGTCTATTTCTCACTCACGAAGTCCACTGTGGGATGGGTGACCTCCCAGGCATGTCTGCCACATTGTATCTTGACTATCAAGGTCGACCTTGCAGCTCTGCCACGCCGCCGTGAACCCTCCTTGACGGTCCAGGTCGGAGGGTTGAGCATTGCCTCTTCCGAGTTTCAACCTGTAAGATTCACCAGTTCTGGGCAGAACCAGCCACGTGGCTCCACCCAAGGGAGTGCAGCCAGCTACCTGGTTTCTGTGGCATTGGTTGAAATGAGAGTCATTATCCAAAACTGAGTATCAGTGACAAGTACAGATGGACATCTCAGCCCCTTTCTCTCAAGGGAAACTCAGGGGACTGTATTTGTTGTGCGGAGTATTTGCTGACATGATGATGATGGGATGTTGATGACGATGGTGGGGACGATGAGGATGATGATGGTATGAATGAAGGCGCCTGGAAGGCAGGGACAGTATCGTATGTCTTGGTGTCTGTCCCCCTGGCCATGTACACGCTCTTGAAAAGTGTTCAACAAGGCCTGATGGGGGAAGTAAATGAAGCAATGAGGCATCCTGTCTTCATGACTTCACAAGGCATTTCCTCTTGCTGTTCTTTCCCCAGTTATATCACATCCAAAAGACATTCTACAAGCTCGAAATAGCTTCCTAGTTGCCATCATTCATCTCGATGAGAACTGGAGGCCGGGGTCTTGCCGCTCTGGTAGCAGTTAGGAAACAATAGGAAGGAAGGATGTTGCCTTTTGTCGTAGACTATTGTTTGCACCTTACCTAAATCTCTTTCCAAAGAAGCCTATTAGCCTTCAGACTAACTGCATGTTAGACCCCTCGGCCACGTCTTTATCCAAACCAATCCATGAACCGTTCTTTCAATAGGAAATCTCTGATCACCATCGGCATTCATGCTCGTGGTTGTTTTTCTCATAACAGTAATGGGTCCGTATTAACCACACATTGTCTCTCATCTCGTTTCCTGTGCGGTCGATGACACTCCCCTTGTGAGGCAGTTTGTCCCTGCGGCCACTGCCCAGATAATGGCTTGTCTTGACATTCTGGCTTTGGCCTTCTTAGAACCCACTCATGAATGAGCAAATGGCCCTTGGCTGGACTCCTAAAAATAACTTGTTTTGCCTGCTGCCTTGACATCTGACTGCAAAGTTGGCGATATGTATTATTAAGTAAATGGGAATTTAAAAAAATGTGCTGTGGTTTCTGCCCTGCTGATCTTACTGTGCGGTTTGAAACAATGTCAGGATTTCTGCAGACTCTTCAGAGTTCGCGTATACCCGAGTCCTGGGTTCTCTTCCTGGAGTGAAATTTTTGCTGCAGCCTTCGGTTTTCTCCTCTGGGCCCCGTGTCAGGCAACAGAACTGTGTACACGCACGGTCATATTTTCATCTGTGTGCAGGCTGCCCCCTTGGGGTTTGAATATTAGCATTTGCTGATTTTTCCTGCCATATACATTTAAGTGCAAAGAGTTTCATTTAAATGCAGAAAGGCCCGAAGGTTTGAGGGGGCGTGAGTTTTCAATAACGAGCTGAGTATGTTCAAAAAGGTAATGGGCAGTTTTATATGGACTGTTCATAAACTATCGAAGGGGAAAAAAGCACACTTCATTCTGGTTATGAGGATAAGGCACACTGGACGAGAAGACTGTGTTCATTCAAGTTTAACTGCTCGCTATCAAAAGGCTTGGAATGGGTGGAAATCGGTATTTCAAAGAGACAGCAGGCCAACTAAAAAGCACCATACAATATTAATCCCAAATAGTCCTATTTTTCTTTCTCTCTGCAATTTATTAAAACGCTGGCAATAATAAGAGAAGCCTGAAAAACGAGGAAGGGAATGATCCCATTTTTTTGTTATTTGATAGCCTCGTAATTGCAATCCAATAGTTTGACTTTGGCCCCTTGTTCACACGTGTCTTTGGTTGTAGACCAGATTGTTCTTAACTGGTTATAATCTACTTTCTGGATTTTCTAATTGAAAAAAACACATTAATCATATGTCCTCGTGCTCTAGGCTCTTATTTACTTAGAGATGCATTAATTCTTTTAATGGTATGAGATGAGTGTCCAGACTGTCGGTTATGATTTTCTAATTGCTCACAGTCCACCTGCATTTATTCAATCTTTCTTTTTTCTAGCGCTCGTATGTTCACAGGAACGCAGTCCAAACAGGAGTTATAGATAAGTTGCAAGTGGCCGACTCAAGGGCGGATTGTAAAGATGCCCAGACTGTACCCTGCCCCCTAGAGGTGGGGACAGAGACTGCAGGGATCATGCACTCAATTTCATGCGAGGACACGCTCCTGTCCTTTTCCATCCTGCTGGTGGCCAAACGCAGTGACATGTGCATTTAAAGCCCCGGTTAATGCTGTGTTTCATCCACCTTCAGACGTGAGGCATTTCTCAATCACCGACAAGTAACAGATTCAACACACATTCCCAGCTTCCATGTCTCGACCCTCCCCTTAGAGATTTGGCTTCCTACGGCTGAGGTGGGATCCCAGCAACAGTAGTTTGTGAAAAATCCCCAGGCGATTCAAGTGAGCACTTAACATTCCTGAAGTCGTGACCATTGCCTGTGGTCAGACCCACAAGCCCGAATACGTGGAGGAAGATTCGAGGGAACCAAGGGATTCGCCCAGTTCTGGCTCTACCCCCCAAAGCACTCGGAACACTGGAGAATTCCTGATGGTTTTCCCAAACCTCAGAGTCACGGTCAGAGAGGCGAAAAATCTCTCCTTCTCTAAGCTCTGGCAGGTGCTTGGTGATTTCTTTGTAGCAGGTAAGAGTGGAATAGTCACTGCATACAGATTGGGAACCTTATTCATTACATTGTCATTAGAGATGCTGGGGTCCCATTTGTCCAGGGCTGTTTCCTGCTGGGGTTGCAGGACCTGGCCCCCTACGGCACCCTCTCATTTCTCACTGAAGGTGAAGACCATTCCAACTCTTGTCTCCCTATTTATTCACCTTCCTCTTCTCCCACTCCTCTTGGGCCTGGTTACTCCCTTATCTTCGTTCAAAAACTATTTGAGTCTGGTAGCCACGGTGTGCCAGACTTGTTAGACATTTAACAGGTGATCCTAACATGTGGCCCAAGTAACGTTAAACCCAATTATCCTAAATTGGGACTTCCTTAAGACCTACAGAAACCAACTGGACGTCTTTCCATTTTCAAATTCAGGTTTGTCCTGGTTTTACAATTTCCTCTTTTATTCTATGTGAACATCAACACTTCAGCTTTCATTTGTTAACACAGTAATTTTTTAACTCACTCTTGCATTTCAACTGAACAATCCAAAACATGAAAATTTGCTTTGAGTTTCACCTGAGAAATAGGCAAATACTCTAAAATTTACCTTCTGCCTCAAATGTCTGGAAGATGGCTAAACTTCAAAACCAAACCATGAAAGGAAATGATAGTTAATAGTAAAACATCTTCTGGACCATTCTGCAAATGGAGTTTGCAAACTTCTTATACAAATGAAGGAAGGCTTCTCAAGATAGAAGGTGATGAACAGTAATGTGTCCTATTTGCAGGCTATAAACTAGTAATTCAGCTGAAATGGAATCTCATACTTGAGTCCTCTTGACTCTGTTATTCTTTATCTCAATCATGTTTCCTCAAATGGATTGTCTTGATAGTCGCCTAGAATTCAAGGGAAATGCTGGTTCAATAAAACCAGCATGATTGATTTTCTAAGGAAAAATAAAGTTTTATCTATCCATTCATCCAACCACCCGCCTATTTATCTACATCTATCCTCTATCTCTGACCTCTCTTGCTTTCTCTTACCCTCCCCCATTTGGTTTTGGAGGGTCTAAAAACTTAAAAATATCCTAAATGATCTTATATCTCACAAGTATCGACACATAATCACAAAGCCTATAAAATATAGAACGGAAGTGTAAGAAAAAACTGGAAAAGCTCTAACGGCCTTGATGACCCATTGTTACCTTCTCTGGTATATTCCAAGACCACCGCTTAAACACAGTTTAAACTGTTTTTCTCAGCAATATAAGTCTTGTGGAAACTTTTCTTAATGTCACCCATAGATGTTAAAGAATTACGCTTCATCCTGGAAAAAGCATATGGACAAGGAGAAAGAACAATAGTAGGAATGAAAAGAAAAGTAGTTGGCCAAAAAAGAAGAAGAAGAAGAAGAAGAAGAAGAAGAAGAAGAAGAAGAAGAAGAAAATACTGCCATTTACCACCACCTGGATGGACCTCAAGGACATTATGCTAAATAAAAAAAGTCAGACAGAGAAAGACAAATAGTGTAGGATTTCATTTACATGTGGAAGCTAAAAAACAAAACAAAACCTCAGCCAAACAAAGAACAAAAAACCAAGCTCATAGCTACGGAGAACAGAATGGTGGTTTGCCAGAATGAAGGATGGGGGATTGGAGAAATGGGTGAAGGGAGTCAAAAGGTAAAAAAAAAACAGAAATGAATACAGCATGTTGTATACCTTAAATGCATACAATTTTTATTTGTCAAGTAGACCTCAATAAACTAGAAAAAAGAAACTAAAAACAAAGTCTTCATGTTGAAGGAATATTTTGTCTTACCTATCAAAAAATCTAGCTGTAAAATTATTTTGGAGTTTCATTGGATAAAAAATGTAGAGCATATCGAACTAAGTCTATTACAGGAAAAGTTTGTGTGTAGTGCTTACAAAAGTAAAGTAAAAATAAAACAGTTGGACTTGGTTCTTTTTAACCATATCCAGTCTATAATGTTTTGCTACAAATACCATATAAAATAATTTAAGAGCGTTCAGTATCTCAGTTTATACACATAATACATTATGGAAAAGAAACAGGGGAGTTGGCAGCGCCTGTGACTAAAGTCATCTCGATTAGGGAACTCATCTTCCATGATCAGAAAGTTCAGGTTCTTATGTGTTTTCCTAAACAGTTTGAAAAGAATATTTTGCCACACGATGAGCTGTCTCCTAGCACATGTATTCCTTGTTTAATTTGGCCTTTGGAACAGGAGGTAGAAACAGGGACACCAGAAACTATACCTTCTGTTTATTTCTTAGGGAAGGGAGAACCAGTGTCTCTTCTTCCTGAAACAGGGTGAAACTACATTTCCCAGGCTCTCTTGCAATCGTTTTGGGGCCATGTGGCTGAGTTCTGCCTGACAGAAGGTGGACAGAAGTGTCAAAAGACACTCGAGGCCTGGACCGTGAAAAATCTCCCACAGATGATCCTACACACTCTCTCTATTCTGTTGAGCGTGGGTGGCCATAATGGAAAATGGCCCAAGTCTCTGATGGCTGAGATAGACTTGGTCTCTGCATAGGTGCATGGAACAGAGGCTCTGGCCTTCATCCTCTATCCCAAGCAGTCCACCTCAGACTCTTATGTCAGAAATACAGCTTTCATGAAGCCACTGTGGGAGGGGATGGTTGTTCTAACAGCTAGCATTAATTACTTCCCTGACCTAATATTTTTTACATGTACTAAATATGTAGGTATATTAGAATCTAATAATTAAATCTAGCCTTTGTCATGTTGGCATATGTACATGATATTGTACTTCATTCAAAGGTGCAAACTTTGGTGGCAACCTAAATCCTCCTGTCCACCATCTTTTAGGGAAAGGCATATAGAAAGTAGGAGTTGGGATTTGGTTCAGATGTACGTGAAGAAACTCTAAATGACCAGGTGTTAAACAAGATAGACAGGATTCTCTCCTCTAGAAACAAAGTCAAGAAGCAGGCTGGGCTGGTATGGTTACTTTAGGAAATCATTAAACTCAGAAGCTTCTTCTAAGTCGCCTCTCCAACCTCCCCACTGTGTGGCTCTCATACTCATGGTCCATGTTATCAGCTCAAGCTCTGGCCATCACATCCATATTCCAGACAGAAGAAAAGGACAAACAAGAAAGGGATCACAGGGTATTTTCACAATTTTTTTTTTGAGGAGGGCTTCCTATAAACTGCCACAGAACACTTTCACTTATAGTTCACTGTCCAAAACTTATCATCTAGTATACCTAGCTGCAAAGGAAGCCGGGAAATGTAGGTTTTATTTTGAAGAGCAATGTACCCAGTAAAAATGGAGAGTTTTATCACTGATGAAGAAAGGGGTAGACCTCCAGGAGTCTCTCCTACCTTTGCTAAGAACTAACTTATTGCGAGGGAAACTCTGATGTGTACAAAAAGCAATTTTGGACATACATCTGTGTATATATATATAAACTTCTGTTTATATTAAAAATATGAGGTGCATATAGCTTCCCATTTCCGTTCTAGTCTCAGTCCATTTGAGTTTCTTCAGAGTCAGTGAATTAACTCTTCTCTGGTGTTTGGGGCATCGATAGAACTATGTCAGACAGCAAGGGAAAAGCAAAGATAGTTTCTGATTTGTGTATCAGGCTGCACAGAAATAAGTAGTTACAGGCACATGCGAGTATAAAGAACAGGCCCTACAATTGTTTCAATGTAGGGAGGGCTAGCATCACGATCGTGACATTGATTTATGGATAGTTGGTCTCTATTCTGAGTCTGCTTGTGTGCCGGTGTGTTTGAGTGAACAGTAAGAACTCGCCATCCTGCTTTTCTATAAGGCACACTTCCATGTGGAATCATGGAGAAACTGGTAGAACAAATAAATACCAAATAGAGAGCGATCTTTTCAATTATCCCATGTCCCGTCATTGTACTGTATTTTCCAGACATAGAAGTCATTTACAGGATTCCCCTCTCCTCCCATGTCATACAGTCTATTTGGTTATAAAATCGTATATACCCTTCTCCGTCATTCTTATCCACCTTTGTGCATTCTAACACTGTATTGGCCCATGTGGCCCCCAGTGAAACAGATGAAACATCTCCTCCCAAAGATTTCGGGTTTTGAGTGCCTTTGGGCATCAAGTATTGGCCAAGTCCAAGAACCGAGGGCTTTATCAACTACCTGCCAGGGACCGCTTTCCAAAGGACTGTGCTTCCCAAAGGGCTACTCTTCAATCCCCAGCAATTCTGTAATGAAGGTACATGCTCCCCTTGTCATCCCTGTCTTTGCGGAGGTGGTGACTAAGGTCCCGACACGGGACAGTAACGTGGGTCCTGTTACATAGTTAGGCAGCCTGAGGCCCCCCGCAAACTGTGGCCACCCAAATCCACGCCTACCACCACTGGGTCCCACTGCCTCCACGATGGGCCGTCCCTAGATCCGTGGTCCCCTAGGGCAGGTGCACCAGCGGTGTGAACTCGTGGAACCCTGGCTTGTGCGGAGCAAGCCCTCTACGGGAAAGCCTGCAGCCTATTTGGAAAATAGCACCGTAGTCTGGAATGACTTGAATACCAAATATCCGAAGACCCTGATCTCTAGACTGAAGCGGCCTTAGGACGGACTGCTCTGACTCCGTGTTTGACTCTGTGGCCGCTCACGTCCGTTCGTGGGCTGTCTTGCCTTCCGATGACATGAAGCACTCACGGGAGGCAAAGGTTTGGTGGAGATTTTTCGTCAGGTGGCTCCCTCTTGCCGTGAATCAACCCCCAACCATTTTCATATGCTCGCTTATTTACTCCCCTCTCCTCCTCCCAAAGCATTTGTTTGCAATCACGTTCACATATTCTGGGCACTGCGAGTCGGTTCAGTTAACAAGAAGGAAACTGATAAAGATATTGTTAATGGATCTCTTTGTGTATAAAAAGAACTCGAATCTTCCCTCCCACATGCTGTCCTGAATTCCCCCTTTCCTCCTTCTCAAAGTTTTACTTTTTCTCAAATGTCTGTGTGTGCCATATGACAGTGATTTTCTCTGGTAATTGCTTTATTCTTCGCTAAGAACCTTTACAATGGTGAACTCCTACAATACTTATGTATAAATGAGGACTGTTCCAAGGCAAAAATCGAACCTTTGAATATAAACCTGCACCGTATCTCCCTCTTCTTGAAGATGAGTAGAATTTCTGACTGGTGCATAACCCCCACCGCACCCCCCAAAATCCCCTCCTTCAAAAAAAAATCATTCTGTTTTGCATCCACAGTTTCATGCCTTGGGGTTTACAAGACAGGATCTCAGAGAGGACAGATCATAAATTCATTTCCAAATCGTCAGCTTACCAAGAAAGAGTATATTTCATGCTGTTGTATACAAAAGTTGGGTGGAATTCTATATAAATGCAATTTTAAAATTCAAGTGCTCTCGGACTAACAATGCTCGCGAGCGGGCTGGCCATGGGACAGGGGGTGCCTGCGTCCCCAGGCAGCGGGGGCCAACCTAAAGAAAAGCCACACACCTTATCCGAGGGGCCCCCAAAGAGATGATCGTGCTAGCATAGCTTTATTTTGCTCATTTGCAACAGCAACAACGAAATGATGCCTCAGACGAAAACTGCCATGTCCCACCCACGCCATCTGTCCTGCGCTGTGCACCCACAACCCCCTCATTCTACAAATTAATCTTTCACACATTTTTTAACAAAAAAAGTGTTAATGTTATAAAAGAAAAAAAAACAAGGAAAACAGAAAGGGCTGTGTAGAAAATAAATTAAATTTAAATTTGATGGCAGTTATGACTTTTTTTATTGACTATAAGAGCAAACAGTCACATCAAATTGGTGCCATTGGCATATCATTAAAACTACAGGGCACCCTTAATGATCTCTGACAATGATCGCGTGTGTGTTTTTTTTTAAATATAGCATGCACATTTTGTCCAATTTGGGTTCTTTTTTCCTGTTGCTTTTGTCTTCTTTCTGAGTGGATATTATTCATGAACTGAGCCTTTATTATCTATTTGGCCATCTGCATAGCATTGGCCATAGTCCCCTGTATTGTAATTTTGAGTGAAAGGGACTATAGGAGATCGCAATACTAATACCATTACTCCTAATAATATGCTTCAAGAACCCAAAAGTAAAAAAACAAAACAAAACAACAACAACAAAAAACCAACCTAAAAATTATTTGTGATGGAGGTGAGGTTTGAAGGCACAGAGAGAGGAGGTAGGGGAAACACAGAAATTGCTCCATTCGCTCATTTAGGATCACATGATAGGGTCTGGATATTCACTCTGGCCAAACTAGCAACTACTTGAACTGCCTTGGTAACAGGCAGTTCAGAAAGTGATGCTCCGTTGTGGCAGAACGTCTTTGAAAGGAAAAAAAATTTTTTTTGTTTGTTTGTTTCCTTGCTTGCTTCTCTCTGGTTTCAGAAGTCCACACATCTGTTGGTGGAGTGGCAGCCCCAAACAGTAGCATGGCCCCGAAGCTATTAAGATTCTAAACTTTGAATATTCATGTTTACAAGGCATTAGGTGCCTTGTTTTTAGTCTAGCTAAGGGAGATTTAAATTAAAATATGAGCACGTACTATTGCCAATTACAAAAATTCTATACCGGGAAAAGTGAATTGACTGAAACTTGTATAGTTTTATTCCTAAAACTTTGCCTAATTTTATTTGGTTTTCATGCATTCTCCTTTTTTCCTCCCCTTTTGGATCTTTTCTTCCCTTTCTCTCTGAAAGTCTCTTAATCAGTATTAGTTTACCAGTTTTTCTTTTTCCCCCCCCCTTTCCACCTGCCAGATTTTCCCTGCAGCCACCAGAAGGCCATCAAAATCAGCTGACTCAAAGATGCATGTTGGCCTAGCCTGGAAACATCTTCTGGAGGAGAGCAAACACACAAGGCTGGAATGATTCATGACAGTAACATTTTTGTCTGAAATGAAAATGTATAATATTTTATTTGCTTTTTAATGTTCCTTGGTTTTTCCCCCTAGTAATTGTTCCCTATTAAACTTGAGGACTATGCAATGAAAGTGATCGCACACACACCCACACTCATGTACGTACACACACAGTGGGTTTACTACCAAAGTGAGATGAAGTCTGTCAGTTATCTCTGGATTTGGAAAATGAATTATCTACTTGCATTTACAAGTTGCTTAAAATAACTTAAAAAATTGTCTTCCCTCTCCAAATTGGATCATGTATGTGTATAGTAACAACCTCCATGACGTGAAACTTTCAAATTTGGAAGGTTAGAACTAATCACTTTAATATGCATATTGATTTACCTAAAAATAATGAAGAGTTTCTAAGACCAAGAGGGATAACCCAGTTTCAAAATTAACTACTTGCTCATGGTTGGTAAAATTTAGGCCATATGTTTTCCGTTTATTTTCATATCCATTTAACTTGCATGTTGACGGTCTGTTGGTCATTTAAAAAATGATTGAGTTAGTTTATTCTTTCATTTTTAGGACTACTTTAATTACAAATATTGCAATATCCCAGACATACAAAACACTTCTATCTCATTGAATGGTATGGAATTTTCATTAACATTATAAAAATATATGTTTACATATCAATATTATATAAGTTATATATTATCTGCAGAAAATAAAACTATAATGTTATTTTATACACCTGTCATATGATTCCATTCCCACTAAATTGGTGTGATAATCACTGATATTTTTAAATCCTATCCAGATGTACATTTGATAAAATGGTACAGACTTCTCTGTAACAAACTATAAGTCTGAATCTTAAGAAAAAAAAAATAGAAATCTATCCCTAACACTGCAAAACACACAGCCTTGAGAATTCCCATTTGAGAGTCAATGTTTTTACTCTTGCAACATAACAGGAATAAAGTGATTAGAAATCATGAAATTAAATATTGTTTTTTAGATCTATGCTACAAAATAAATACTTTTAGTAATATTAAAAGACACGATACTTAAATGGTTTGGGCCAATATCCCATGCTTTGGCTCTGCTTTTGTATTGTCCCCTCCCAACGCCCCCCCTCCAAAGTGTTATTTGTATATGGAACATCATCTGAATGCTAAACATTAAACTCTTCAGGGCTGAGGAGTGTTCCAAAGAGGACTTCCGAGTCAGAACAAGGAACAGGGCCGGGAGTGCTCCCTCCCGTTCACACTGCAGGACTTACAGCGTTGTTTTGAGAAGCAGGACTGGAGAAATGAAGCACGTGTGTGGTTAGGTAAGGTTGCTTCTTCTGGGCTATTTCTGTAGCCGTTTTAAGTGTTATGGATTGCTAATCTCAGAAGCTGTGTGAGAAGAAAGGATCTCAATCAAATTTCGGACCAGATACCTCCTTATGGCCGTGAGAGTTTGATTTTCATTTAAACAACAATAAATGTAGGCATAAGGGTTTGAGATAAATTATGGAAGCCCTTTAGCCATAACCATTACATTTTGCCACCAAATGAGCTGCTGTTCTCACTTTGTTTTATGGGCTCTGTGTAGCCTGTGTTATTGTATCTGCCAAATAAAACCCAGCAAACCATGCAAATGAAAATCTAATCTTTTATATTTCATACTGACAGGATGCACCCATATATACAGTTTTATAGATTCCTCTGCACCAGATTTACTGCTCGTAGGACCTTACTGTCTTAGTAGGGTCTCCAGGAGGGGAAAACATCGCTTACTGGGAGGCTCCTTCATTTATATCCACCAACAGCATATGTCTTCACTTGAAGCTACACTTGAAAAGTCAGGAATGATTCCTTTCATTCTATCTGGCTTGTCTGTGTGGTTCATTTAAGATCATGGGCTGTGCCCCTAAGAGTAAAGACCTGACAGGTTGTATTTTTTTTAAGGCACGGCAGATTTTAATGTGGTGAAAAACAATGGAGGTTTTGCTTATAGTTTCAGAGTGGCCTAAATATCCGAAGAACAATGACTTAATGAATCGATGACTAACTCGTTCTGCAAATCACCGATCTCAGTCTCGGACCTTGAACAAGCCACTTAGCCATTCCATATAAACATCCTTCTTCCAGTGGCAAAAATAACAACAAATCTTCTGCCTAGAAGAGGTTTTGTGCAATAACTCATTTCTAATACTCTTTACATATGCTAGGGAATTGCAATGATTCTACCAGAAGTAAAGTCTCTAACACATCCATCTGGGTTATTTCTCTACTGGGTCAGAGTACTGCCGAGAAAGTAAATGAACAGTCTGGTAGTCCATACAATCAGCTGTACTTTCCACTCTTCCTGAGTTTGAAGGGAGCAACTGTATGCATAAAGCACTGCTATTCCCTCCAGCCGGAAAAACATACAAGGTGTAAGTTACTTCTTTCCATCTTTCCCCTCCTCCCTTCTCTTCCTCCCTCCCTCTCTGCTTATAGATCGCTCTTGAATGCGTATTCTGTGTCTAGCACCGTTGTGGGTGCTAAGGGTACACTTGTTGACATCATAAAAAAGTTTCCCAAATGAGGGAGCTTATATCCTGTCAAGGAAGATGGTAAACAAGACATATAGAGTCACTCTCTTAGATCACGGGAATTTTCCAGGTTCACTTGGTTCGAGCAGCTCAGTCCTCTATCTCTATGATGCTGATTCACGCATCAGGATCCCGGCTGGATGTTTTATATGGAGGCTGATGTGCCTAGTGTCAGGCCTTATGCATGCTAGATGTTTAGTGGCCGTTGAATGAATGAATTTCTAAAATGTGATTAGTTAGGTTGATAAAGAGTTCAAATTCCTCAATGAAATATCAATACAGCCCTACAATGTCTCCTTAAGGTCGATCTACAACCATGTAATGAGTGTGCTATAAAGGAAGAAACTTAACTCTGTGTGAAGAAGGACCCTATCAAGCAGTTCTTATCAGAAAACAACCAAACTAATGACCTGGGCATGTGCGTGCGTGCACATGAACGCACACACACGCACGCGCGTGCGCGCGCGCACACACACACACACACACACACACACACACACACGCATGAGCAGTTGCCCTGATGATGATGACTTAAAGTCTAGGAAGGGTTAAATACCAAGTATATTCTAATTCTCTTTACCTCGGGGCTAGCTATTTCTTAAAGCATTTTTAAGGACAAAGAGCAAGATATGAGTTGACAAAAAATAGCAGCAAAGGATCAGCAGAGCCAGGAAGGCATATAGACATCTCTGTGTCTTTGCCTTGCTGCTGCCGCCACCACCTCCACCAGCAGTACATCCACACACCAAGGCCTCTAACCACAGACCACTGCCCTCCGGGATCGTTCCTCCCCTCCTCCTCTCTTCCGCTACCTTTCCAGACTGTCACCATCTTACTTCTCTTTACGGCCCTACCCGTCTCCCCTATGAAGCTCTTCTCTCCTATGTTGCTCTTCTCTGTCACATGTTCCTGTCTAAAATGCTCTACTGTGTACATGTCTTTGTTACCAAGACTCTTGATTCTGCTCTGTCTTAGTGAGCCTGTGTTCCTGCACCTGTCCTGTATTCCAAGTGCTAAGGCACGGCTTGGCAATGTGGACCGGTTGTCAGTTTCTTGTCTTTTGGGCTTTTTTTGACTCACAACCCACCCCTCCCGTCCCCTTATATATATTTTTTGCTATGACCTTGTTGAAGTCTCAATTTTGTAAAATAACTTCAGGGCAACGGGTTCTCAATTAAACATGTGCCAATATGTTAAGGTACAGAGCCAGGGAGCAAAGAAAGCTTCAAGACACATAGAAGAAATTTGAAATCTGTTTTCTCTGAGTTCACGTTCAAGAACCACTTTTCCTATTGTCTCCCATAAAGTCATTACTGCAGCTTCAATTTAAAATGCTTATTTTTGCTGAGTTTAATTTAGATACACATTTGCATTGTAAAATGAGTACTTTAAAAATAATCATTTTAGTCTTAAGCATAAATGCTAGTTCTTTGTGAGGGAAGTAACTTCCTGAGTTGCATGTTAGCGCTAAGGGCGAAGTAAATTTCTGGAGTGAGATTTTACCTTCTGTCTGCTCTTATTACCAGGAATAGTTTGAATTTGGTATGTATCAAGACTTTTGCATTAAATGTATAGAATTTCTGTATAAGAAAAGTTTTTTATTAAGACTATTTTATATTATTACAATAGTTAGGATCGGTATGCATTTATTAGCCACTGAACGAGAAGTGAAATGTTGTCTTTGTCCAGTGAGTTCACAATGACATTTTATACATAATGAAGATCTGAAGGGAGGGATGATCTTATCTATCGTGGGCACCTAGCACAGGTTGGAAATTTTACAAGAACCATGAAATGCAGTTCCATATTTCTCTAATGTATTGTAAGTTCTCAGTTAATAATTTGGGGATGCGTCATTTTCCTTTCTGCCCACTTAAAGTCCAAGAAAGTACTGCATTCGAGGGTGGAATGAACACAAAAGGAAGGAGATATTTCTCCCTGCATTGGGACGTGGACAGCAGAGGTTTCTTTTGGTCAGAAGCACAACACTTGACACACAGTAGGTGCACAGCGTCGGAACCTACTGGAAATTGCTCTAATTCTCTTCAGTTTTTCTAGCTAAGTCCATTGGCACTGAATTTCTACAAGCCCCCATTTAAGCAACTGAATATAATTAAGAATATTAGCATTTACAGATTTGGAAGTTTTATTCTTTCATTTTGACCAAAACAAACTACCCATATTGACTATATATTTTAGCGAATTTTAGAACAAACAGAACTCCAAGATTTACATTATTAAAAAATGGGGCATACATATAATAGGTTCCGATCAAATCTTTCTGTTACAGAGTCTATGCGCCTGGAAAAGTTATAGGTTTCCTCAGATTCATTTTTACAAATTAAGTCTAAAAGCCTCCACAGATGAACTGAATGCATCTTTTACTTCTCCAAATTAATGCAGCCTCCACAGTAACAGGACAATTCCAACATCTGGATGTTGGGAGTCTCTGTGTGATTTTTCAGAGGTGGTAGACTTGTCTATACCAATTTATTTCGTTTAGGAAAAGAGTCAGGGCGGAGGGGGAGAGAGAGAGAGAGAGAGAGACCGAGAGAAGGGAGGTGTGGGTGGCCAGTCTGGGTGTTAACCAAGCCTAAACTATCAGCCTCCTTCACCCATTATGCTGTCTCTGGATTTATGATGGACACGTCAACGTGCTGATTTAGAGCAAGCAACTGAAAAGTAGCTCCACAGGAAAAACAGTTCTGGGAAGACTGTCTCTTGTGTTCCTCTTCTCCCCTTAACCCTCAGACAGGTCTGAATTACGCGTGGAGGCTCTTTCTGCTTTCAGAACAGGCGATGTCGTGAATCCCCCTGTGCCCTGTATAAATCTGCTGAGGATCCTTCCTCAAGAGTGTATGATAACACGATTTCTGTCTTCAGGGCTGAGAATCACGATGAATTATCTCTTATTTATGGCTTGTCACAGTTGAGGGGTTTAATAAATAGATTCAAGCATTACAGGATTTATAATCCAGGGAATGATTTGGTATAGAACATGTTTTGCAGAATGATAAACACATATATTTTTAAAAACCTTGCTTTGGGAAATATGCTCCTTGTTCATGTCATTATTGTACTGTGTGTTCCAGTTTGTTCATCTACTTTTTTTTTTTTTAACCATTGTCTCAGCTGTGTTTCTGTGTCTCCTTCTACCTTTAGGCCATTGCAACCTGTTCATTTCTAAAAGCCAGAGTGAATGAGAGAGAGAAAGAGAGAATCTAAACAAGTTAATAGGATTTCTTGTGTGCTAGGACATTGTAAAAGACCCCAGTTATACATGAAGTTTATAAAGTCAATATTTAAAAAATTAATTGCATAGATAACTTTTTCGACATGACCTATTACACAAAGTATAACAAAGGCACTGATTTTTTTTTTTCAGAGATTTGACCTATGGTTCACATTTAAAAGTCAGACATTCATTTTATGGGGTTGCCCATCAAATGAAAGTTTGTTTGGTCCGTCAACATTTTATAGTGTTAAATTGTTACTGTTTGAAATCCATGTCATTAAAACATAAAACTTGTTCTCTGGCAAGAAATCTAACCATGAACGGTTAGATAGACTTGTGTCAGTTTTAATTTCAGGACTCCCAGAAAAGTATGGATTGTTAACTGAAACAGGGTTGGGATTTTTTTCGAAGGAAAGCAATGGTACATTTTTCTAATAGTTTAGAGACTGTACTTTCTGCACTTTTTTTTTTCCTCACTGTGGGAAAGTGAAAAAAATTATTGGGTTTCAAACTCCTGTCAAGTAGCTTTTTAGTTTGCGTAGAGGTAAACAGACCTTACTTTGAAGAGCTTACCTGAGGGGGGCTATCTGGGTCTGACTTATTACTTTCCACCGTTCCAATGGGCACTCAGTAAAAATAGTAATTATTCTGTGTCATGACACCTCTGATATCAGTCTTGTCTTATTTACAATTTGCATGCTGATGACCTTCCAAAGATGATTAAAAGTATCATTTTTTTATAAGTTTATGACACTTACAAATAAAGTCAGGGAGTAAAAAAAAATTTTAATGTGAAAGAAGGAGCAAATACCACCACGCCAGGGATAAGATGGTTTTAACAACTGAATATTATGTGTAGCTCTGACACTCATATCCTATTATATTGTTATTTAGTCTGTCTGTTGTTTGAGACTTTTATATATTTGCACCATTTCTTTCCCAGCAAATTTAAACCCCAGGAAGGAGAGAACCTGTCTCTTGCTTTTTTGTTGTCTTCCATATCCCATCAGAGTGCCTCTCGAACACAATAAATACTCCAGAAATGTTTTTATTGATTCTGACAACGTATGAATATTCCATGCACTTTCATAAATTTATAAAATCTTTTACATAATTGAGGGACAACATATTTGGTTCCTTAAATATCCATTTAATCTATATTTTCTGGCTACACTACTCAGCTCTCAGTATGAATCCTAGTAATGACTGTTAGACCTAGGAAACAATGCTCAGAACTTCTGAGGCATCAACGTGGCAGACCCCTGGCTCATCTCCTGGCTCATCTCCGGGGCTGTTATTCTCCTTGTAGGTACATTCTGTAAAACCTTTTGTTACAGCTGTGATTTTGCTCTATGTGCCACAGAACTGAGTTTCCAAGCTTTTTGTGGAGAATCTAATTTTCTCATGAATTTATTATTTAATATCCTAACACCAGCAATTACTTTATGTCTCTTCGTCCAGAGACCTGTTACTTTCCTTAATTTTAACTTTTCATAGGTGAGAACAACTTTGAGAATGCAAACATTTCTTTTTCCTTTTTCCTTCCTGAACTTGTTGGCAAAGCATGTGCTCCTTTTCGCGTTCTGTTTTGTTTTGTTTTGTTTTTTGTTTTTTAAATAGTATGTTGCATCCATCAAGAACATTTACAAATTCCCCTAACTGGAAACAGGTCAAACTGAAATTGGGCCTTCTACCGATAGACTCAAAGATCTAGAATTCACAGAAAGCACACATACAACAGTAGGTTTCATGGACTAAAAAACTAGTTATCACAGGATGGCCTTGACCTCAGTGATCAATCCTGAGGGCATATGAAAAAGTCGAGGAAAGAGCAGAGAACATCACTCTTGTTTCTAACAGGACAGCCCAGTTGTACTTCGGTTCCAAGAATGCTATGTGCTCCTGTTTTTACTTCATTAGTAATTCAACATGCCTGATTTGCCCACACAATACTTTCAACTTAGTTTACCCATTTGACCTGGAACAAAGTGAAAGCACATTTTGCCCAGTTGAAAGGTCTCCTGGCAAGTTGGTTAGCAACAGGCTTGTCAGTCCCGCTTCAGTTAGCAAAGAATAAACACATTTCATTTGACAATTACTAGTGTACTGACTTCCTCCCTGGGCAATTTTCTATTTCACATTCTCGAATCTTTCTTTTAACTTGCTATTCAACTTTGTACTTGGAACGCCTGCCTCAAGATTTCCAATTTCTCGAGAACAGAAGTTTCTACATTTCTTCGTGGCCGTGATGAACCCAATTTAATTGCCAAGAGGAAGGATCGGATAGAAGTTCACGTGGGGGTAGGCAACAGCGATGCTGCAGTCTTAGCATCTTGCCCCCTCGGTAGGTAGCCGAACGTTGTGGCTTGATACGTACCAATTAAGGTATCCGGCTACGGCTTCCACAACTACCAATTTGACTGGAGTTCTCTAACATTTGGTCACTTGGGAGTGTGTACTTGCACC
>LNAC01000433.1:715976-744796 GCA_002007465.1 Ailurus styani | reverse complement strand
CCCCCCCCCCCCCCCGCCCCCCCGCCGCTCGGTGCCATAGACAAGAGTCCAAAGGACATTAGCTGCTCCATTGCACACATTGGAAAGGGGAGTTTGCTGTGAGCTCAGTCCTTCTAATAGACTGGCAATTTTGTAAAAGGTTTAGAGGATTTTGTTTAACTATTTCTGCGTGTGTTTTTAATGAGCTCCTGACGGCTTATAACAAAGGCCAGGTTGTGCGTTTTGCTGCGTTTTCTGCCCTGTTCCCTCCCTGCTGACCCGAGGAATGGGCACCTGTGCTCCTCTCCGGGCTCACCTATGGGAGTCAAGGTGGTGGGGCCATCTCCGGGCCTGTCTTCGTGCCAGGGATGAATCATGCAGTAGGCAGAGCGGAAGGAGTCTCTTTGTTGACAGCTTTCCATCTGGACTTTGGATGTGGCTGATGGTTCACATAGAGCGTTGGTTAGCTGGAAGGGGCTACGGGCGTCAGCTCCTCCAGAAAGGACCAGGAGCGTGTAAAGCACCCAGAAAGAATGGCCCAGGATTTCATCCGCAAAGCTCGGAGAAGCCTCTCGCTCCCCGAGTTTCAGGGACCCAGGTCTGTGAATGTGTATGACTGCAGCTTGGACATGTTGACATTTAATAGTGAAAAGGATCATTTATAGCCCCATTCAGATAATCCAACTGGAGTACACCTGAATAAATACATCGAGCTCAGGTGGCTAGCAGTGAACCCCTTTCGAGTTTAATCATTAAAATAAACAGCGCTATTAAGATGAATTTCAGTTTGTCATGTATAAATGCAAGAGGGCTCCATAAGGGATGGTGTTTTGTGATTCATATAGGAATATGATGGATGTATGATACGTTTTCCACAGCTATTTAAGAAAAAAAAAAGATTATCTTAGTCATGGGGTAAAGTTATGTGAGGCATTGCTCCATCCAGGCTGTGTCTGGGCCAGTACAGATTTTTTTTTTTTTTTGTGAAAGATTACTTCTTGGCAAACTAGATATGCAAACGCCAAAATACAGTAAAACCACATTTAATTGGACCTACTTGCCAACTTCTTGAACACAGCTTGGATTATTCCACTGGAGGCTGCTTCTGTTAAAAGCTGGGGGAGGAGGAAGTGGCATATTGACAAGGCTTCAGATAATTTTTTTTTTCACTCGAAGTACAATTATGCAATGAGCCAAGTTTGGAAGTATTTTACTCTGTTTAATAATTATTATTAAAGATATTGTAAAACATATGCATTTGTTAAGTGGAATGTAATGGGAGTAAAATCCTGTCATAAATTTTACTTCGGATTTATTTTCCTATTTTGTTTTTTATTTGACAGCCTTCCAAATTGGTTCTAGCCAAAACCATGCACTCTAATACATACCGTACTTGATATCAAAGTGAGAATATGAGTAATTTATAGAACCCAAGTGAGAAGAGTTCTCTTCTCTTCGCCAGCTTCTAGGGAGCTGCCACCTCTGTTCAGGTAACAGCGGATGCCTACAGCCGACACCAGGAGTGACAGGACAGGGCTGGACAAGTCCTGCACCCAGAGAGATCTGCCACATCCTTCTGGACGGTGGTGGCCTCGAAATCCCTCCCCCCTCCCCGCCCCAGCCTGGCCACGTCTCTTGTCCAAGCGTCTACCCTTCAGGAGAAGGTGCGAGTGGGGCTAGGAGAATCAGGCTCCGCTCGAGAGGGGGGTGCACGGGGTTCACTGGCCATCCGTGACTCTGCTCAGGTGAGTCTTTGCTTCGGGGACACTGCTGTCCCTCCCTCGGAAAGCTGAGAAAGCATGACACCAGTTTGCTTCACATCTTGAGCTCCAACAAATTTATATTGTTTTTACAGTCTCTTTTCCAAGGGAGAGAGAGAGAAAAAAATGCCCCCGAAACGGTGCTTCTCGAAACTGAACAAAGGGGCCATCTCTCTGAAGATTAGCAAGCCGCTCCGGATTTGCACCGAACTCCACCTGCTCTGTGAAAACCCCATGGGTTTCTCACAATCCCACTCAAGCTGCTTAGCCATTGGGCCCTCTCTCGCACGAGTGCGGGTGTTCGTCAGTTTGACTTCTGTTTGCCCTGTCGTTGCATCCCCCCCTGGTGCCGTGCCACAGCCAGCGGCCGGGGGAGGAGGGCAGAGCCCCAGGGCCCCTGCGGCCAGCGCGGGGCCGGCTTGCCCCCCAGGCGGGCGGAGCGGCGGCGAGCCTAGGTGTGATTTGAACGCGTGCCCGGGGCCCGGGGAGCGGCCTGCAGCAGTGTGAGCCCCGTGTCTGCGGAGGGGACACGAGGACATCTGGACCGTGTCCCCGTGAGCCGGGCTCCTGCGGCAGGCCTTGGAAAACCCGGCCGCAGCGGCCCCCCAGCGCCTTGGAACTTTCTCCCCGGGGAACTGAGAAGAGCCGGCGTCCTTGATTTCCTGGACATCTGCAGCCGCCCCACGTGTGGGGGCTCGGGGAGCATTCTGCGCGGCCCCTGGTTCTGAGGGCCTGGAGCTAGGAGAGGGGTCGTGCCCGTGACGCGGCAGCCCGCGGCGACCCGGCTGGGTGCGCTCTTGAACGCGGGACTTCATTCTCTAGTGCCTCTCCCCACCCCCGTCCTCTTTAAAACAAATGTGACCGACGTCCTGGGCCTTGAGACTCGGAGGGTTTTTTCAGCTCTAAATTCTCTGGGTGTGTGTGTGTGTGTGTGTATGTGTGTGTGTGTGTGAGAGAGAGAGTGTGTGTGCATGTGCGTGTGTGTGTGTGTGTGTGTGTGTGTGTTTTAACCTGTTTAGAATGCTGATGGAACTTGGGCTGATTAACAAGAAAATATTTTTCAATTAGAGTAGAAATGGTGACTAACTCACCACTTAGGCTTCTGTAGCTCGTTGCCAGGAAAAGCAGGCTCGCTCTGATGAGGACGGACCACAGGCAGGGCGGGTGAGCATTTCCACTGGCCTTTGGATTCATAATATCTAACTGTATTGACCCGTGGACATCCTTCCGTGTCCCCTTTCCAGCCCAGCAGGTCTGGGTCCATTTCTGTTTTCTGATGGGGACAGCTGAGATGTACTGAAGAGACGACAGGCAAGAGCCCGTCTAGGTCCATGCTAGGACCGTGTCTACACCTCACCCTGCTTCGGGGGCAGTGAGGGGCTTTCATCACCTTAACTAGCAGTGGACATGAACGTGGACAGAGCACACCGGACCGAGGAGTCATCCCTATTAAGACTGCAAAGTGTTTTCCTGCTCGTTTAGCTCCTCACTGGACAGATCCCTGCCACCTTCCAGCACAGGACAAAGGCTGATTCTGGTAGCTTCTGCAGGAAGGGGCACCAGAGCCCACTGAGGTGGGTGGGGTTCATGGAATTTGGAGTGTCCCGGCGGGATTGGCGGCAGGTCGACGGATCAAAGATCATTGGCGTTATGTCAATCACTCCGAGAACACACCACACTCACAGACAGACTCCGAAATTACAGAAAACCAAATTCTTAGTGACTGTCGTAAAAAAAAAATTCCTGTTTCAACATTCACAGCCTGACCATTGACCTAGTCATTCCCTGTTTTTCTAGCTCGTCTCTAATCCGTCCCAGAATGGGGGGAAACCCTCCCAGAGCGCTGTGTGAGGAAAAACAACCCAAGAGAACGACCGCGGACTAATTCGTACAAGTCTCCCTCAAATATTTTCCCTTTTATTTTTTTCACTCCGAAGTCGCAAAGTAAAATGGTTGCTGAATTAAAGATTAGCATGTGAGACCGAAATAGGACGACATTCTTATATTAGTTAAAATTCTTTTGGTTGCAAGGAATAGAAATCCATCTTAAGCTAGTTAAGCCAAAAAAGAATTTTATTATAAGGCCCCTTGGATTCAATGGAATCCGAAAGAGCAATACCGGAGGCCCTGGGAGCGGTTAGAACCGGGAGCTCGGAGGCTGTCAGGGTCTGCTGTCTTCTCCCCGCCTCCCAACCCCGTTCTGCTGATTGGCATTTTCCATTCCTCAGTCCACATGGTGGGACGGGCTGCCAAGTGCTTCTGCATTTCCATGTCTTCATCTTCAGGCTCTTTTTGTCAGTTACAATTCCCAAATCCCGGGGGAGGATTCTGATTGGCCCGCTTGCACCGGGCACCCACCGCTCAACCAATAGGCTGTGCCAAGGGCCCCCGCGGTGGGACCCCAGCCCCGCCCCGTGCGCGAGGGGCAGGGGGCGTGGTCCCCAGGTGGCGGGGATGAGGAGGCTCTGGGCGGACGGAACCGGAGGGCCCCACTGCCTTTATCTCCCAAAACCAAAGGGAAACTATGAAAAAAATACTATTTATCTGGAAGTGAGAGTAATATATTGTCCTCTGTGGTCCAACAGCAGTTATTAAATAGTTAAGTAGTGGCCAAATAGTTAAGTGGAATAATGTAGGTTTTCTAAAGTATAAACTATTAACTAATTCATTTCACTTAGTTCATCTCATTTCCCCCAAATTCCCTATTGTTTTATAATCTTGGAGCATGTTCATGTACTTTTTTGCAGAATCCTTACCTGGCGGGCGCCTGGGTGGCTCAGTGGGTTAAAGCCGCTGCCTTCGGCTCAGGTCATGATCTCAGGGTCCTGGGATCGAGGCCCACATCGGGCTCTCTGCTCGGCAGGGAGCCTGCTTCCTCCTCTCTCTCTGCCTGCCTCTCTGCCTAGCTGTGATCTGATCTCTCTCTCTCTGTGTCAAATAAATAAATAAATAAATAAATAAATAAATAAATAAATAAAAGAATCCTTACCTGGCTAGTCCGGGTGAGCTCACGGAATTCAATGGCCGAACTTATCTTCCAACTATTGNAAATAAATAAATAAATAAATAAATAAATAAATAAATAAATAAATAAATAAATAAATAAAGAATCCTTACCTGGCTAGTCCTGGTGAGCTCACGGAATTCAATGGCCGAACTTATCTTCCAACTATTTGATGGTGATCAGACCACGGAGTACAGGGAATGGAGAAGATATTTGTTTTCTCCTCGCTTAGGACGTAGGAAGAGTCCTGTGTGTGCCCACATTGCGCTGTGTGCAATGAAGAGCTCTGCATTCACAGCAGGCAAGACATGTGTGTTCTTCATCTGGGGACAGAGGAGTCTGTGAGTCTAGAACAGGGAGGGACTGGGAAGGCCGGTGCTGGTTAATGTGTGTGAGGTCCTCTGAGTCAGGGCAGTGGCTACCAGCAAGGCGGTCCTAGCCCTTCCAGGTGCCTCCAGGGGCCCAGCTGGGAAATGGGTCTGCCTGGTAGAAAAAGAGAAGGGCACCCGTGGGCTGAGGAAAGAGACACACTCAGGTCTTCTGGACATGCAGCTCATCACTCCTAGCTACTTCCTGTCCCATTGTTCGAGACACAAAATACTCAGTTTGAAGGAAGCTCCTGGTTAGTTAGGTCTTCAAGGCCAAGGTGGAGAAGTGTGAGGCCCCTTGATTCAGAGCATCTCCCAACTGTCTTAGAAAACAAATACTAGTATTTTAGGCATCGTGGATTTCACTGCAGCTTCAGCCCCCCAAATTATTGTGATCTGCATCTGGAGAACTTTGGAGGCTGACAAGGATGTTGCCTCTTCTCCAGCCTTTGTCTGTCTGCGCCCCCTCCTGTGTGCCTCATGAGAGGCAGCTAGGAAGCCAGGATAGGAGAGTCTCTGCTTCGAAGGCAGGCAGCCACCTCGATCGAGCCTTCGGTCGCCCTCGAGCCTTCGGTCGCCCTTTCCTCTCTACGGCAGAGACCCCACAGCCGCCCCTCAGAAGGGCCTTGAGGACCAGACCGGCCAGATGGCACCTCTCAGGCAACGGGAGCATCGCACCCGCTAGGACCCTTCCAGTCACAGGTGACAGAAAAGGACTCAGGCTACTGGAAAATACAAAGGAAATGATTAAGTCGTGTGTCAGAGAGTCTGGGGGTGGCTACGGCCTCAGGGGTGACTGGGCACAAGGACTCAGATGACGGCGTTAGAGTCTGTCATTCTCTCGTTCCCCACCCCACCCCCTTTCTTGGGTTCACTTCTGTCTTTACAGCCGAAGACGGGCTTTCCTCACGTGATGGGGGAACAAAGATGGCGCCAGCTGGCCTTGTCGCAAGAAGTGACCCCAGACGGAAGAGCATGGCTTCTCAGAACACCCTCGTTGGAATCCCGAGGGAAGATTTCTAGATGGTGTGCTTGTCCCCAAGCCATGGAGCAGCTTCCTTATAGCCACTGTGAGTAGAAGCCTTGAGTCAAGCCGCCCAGAGGAGGAAGTGGGCTTGCAGGAAGTTTGCAGGGCCCTGAACCCGGAGGGGAAGATTTCACCAGGGAGCCAAGGGCAGGGTGAGTTTCTGTTCATGGGTTCCTGGCTGGAGAAGACAAATTTGATGTGGGTGTGGGATGGTAGGGAAGAAATGAAATGACAGAGGGTGAACGGATATTTATGAAGGGACTGCTGTACACTTGGCCCTAGGGGTAAAGCAAGGCCCTGCCTCATAGAACTTTCAGGTTAGTGAAACAAACAGGAAATCTCAGTAAAGCATCATAAGTATTATGAAAAGAGTATATAGGCAGTTCAAACCCACAGCAAGGGGAGTCCAGGGAAGACTTTCTAGCAGAAGTGACGGGGGTATGAGTTGGTTACATAATAAGGGGGTAGAGAGTGCTGGGGGCAGAGGGCTGAGCATATGCAAAGGCCCTGAGGCGAACTGTCTTTGACAGGCCTGGTCGTTCCTCCCTCTGCCAGTCCAGATGGTTGGCACACTGTTGGGGGAAAGCATATTCATTTTCTGGGGCTGCCATAACAGATTACCACCCACCCAGTGGCTCAAAACAACAGAAACGTCCTCTCTCTCGTGGTTCTGGAGGCTGGAAGTCTGAAATTGAGAGGTGAGCAGGGCCGCCCTAGGGGACAATCTTTCCCAGCCTCTTATGTACATCCCAACCTCTGGTAGCTCCAGGCCCCACTGTGGCTGCTCCCCCATCCTCGCCTCTACCTCTATGTGGTCTTCTCCTACAGGTTCCTGTCCTCCCCTCCCCTGGGTAATGCAGGACCATCACCTCACCTCAGGATCCTTAACTGAGGGCCACCTGCAAAGACCCTTTCTCCACGTGAGGCCACGTTCCCAAGATCTGGGTGCGAGGAAGTCCTCATACCTTTTGGGGCCTCCCCATCCTGTACAGGACAGAGGGTGGAGTAACAACAGATGCTCCGGACTGAGCGGCAAGGCCAGGTCCTAGGGGATTGGGGCCTCAGCCCAGAGCAGACCAGTGATGTTTCAGATTGCAATCTAGCAAGAACCCTGTGGTGGTTTTGGGGAAGCAGGGCTATGGTCTCACTGCCGCAGCTCAGGAGGGAGGGACAGGGGCTGCCCCAAGGAGGCAGCTGAGCCAGGGATGGAAAGAAGTGGATCGTGCATGGGAAAGCAGGTCAACAGAACTTGGGGATGGGTTGGTGGCAGGTGGCAGGACTCAGGCAGACAGATCATCATGGGGAATGTGTATCATTATGCTGTGCATCCTACATGTCAACTTTTTTCCCCCAGGGGACAGCCTGGAAGAAGGAAAAAATGCTGGCCTTGAAATGGGCCTGGGTTCAAATCCCAATGCTTTCACTTCCCAGCTTCTTGACCTTGACTGTTTCTCATTTTCTCTGGGCCTCCATTTCCTCCTCAAGAAAATGAAGATACAATACAGACTTCCTAGGGCTCTAGGAAGAATGAAAAGACAGCTTGCAAAGGGTGACTGGCCCGGAGCCCAGCATCACGTGGGCACCCCAAACGCGCTAGTTCCCTCTCCTTCCCTGGCTTGACCAGCCCCTTTTCCGGCCGGGGCTTCCCCCAGCCCTCCCACCCCCTGGTTCAGCTGCTCCCACCTCCTACCTCGCTCCCATCTGCTTCCTGGCCAGCTGGCCCCTCACCTGCGGCCCTTCTCTCCTGGGACCTGCCCACAAATTCCCCTCTCCCCTGTGCCGGCCCTTCGACAGATGTTCTCTGCTCCGAAGTAGCACAAACTGCGAATGCAGACAAGCTGTGAAATGGGCGGTCTCAGGCCCCCGAAGCACTTGTTCCATTCAGTTCCTGCTGCAATTCATCCGTTCACTCCCTTCTTCCTGCTTTTCCACAACCCCTCACTCAACACCCATGCAGGGTGGGCCGGACCTGCCACAAATACGAAGTAACTCATTCCACCTCCTGCAATTCGCAGATCGCACTGGGCCACCACCTTCTCTCTGCCCCTGGAGTCTCTGATAGGCTGCCTTCATGGCTTTCCTCTGGCTCTGGGATCTCTGCAGGTAAAGTGAGGAGAAGCTTGAGTTAGATGCCCCAGGAGGCGGAAGGTGTCCCCTAAGGAAAGCCATCCCTCCATCCTACCTCTCAAGGCAGATTTCCAATCTCATCAGCCACATTGTTGTCAGTCCGTCCCCTGCCATGTCCTTCCCACTCCCACTCGTGACTCTTCATCTCATTAGCCGAGACAGAAGGGCCAGCCTCTTATTTATTTAGAGCCATGTATTAGGAGCAAGAGCGCAAAAACCTGTGTGATTTTCTGCGACTGGCCTTGGACAAAATAGAGAGTGTCTACCACACTCTGCCCCACTGGGGGCTTGACTTGTTCTTTTGGGCAGTGGGGAGACCTCCGCTTTCCCCCTTCAGGCTGCCAGGGCCTCACGGTGCTTAGGGGACGTGTGTGCAAGTAAATGCGTCCTGATGGGATTTGCACACATCAGGAACCCTCTCCCTAATGGGATGTTCTCAAAGACTTGCAGCAGAGGTTCTGAAACGCTGATTCAACCTACCATCTCAGACATGTTGTCATGAGGACAGGGGAGATGGTGTGAACTCTGGGAAGGCAGAAACTTCGGGAAGAACAGTCATTCCATGAATGGATGCATTCATTTATTCCATTATTATTGTTCAAGGCCCAGTGGGGCACCAGGAAGAATAAGAAACTGTCCCTGTCCTACAGGACCTCAGAGAGTTTAGAGAGAAGGAGGTGAGTACACACGTCCATGTGTCTTGCTTTAAGACCATGACCAAAGCACTGGTGTGCACCTGGCACCTCATGCTGAATGCACTCTGGGTCATTCGATTTATAAATTCCTGCTAATCTCTCAACAATGTTCCAAGATAGGTATAAATACCCATTTCACAGATGAGGAAACAGAAATGCAGAGCGTAACTTCTCCAGGAACCAGGCTTTCCAACCCAGTTCCACTGACCTCAACTATTAAATCTGCTTGTCAAAATTTAAATTAAAAAAAAAACAGATGAAAGGGAATTTGGCACATTAGAGAAGTATTTTTCCTTTTGCAAAAGAATTCAGTTCTTGTAATCCTTTAAATTTTGAGTGATTCTAGCACCTTCCCAATAGAGTTTTCACTCACCTGACTTTCCTCCACAATTTCAGGAATACCTCCAACAGGCAGCATGAGACTTCGCTGGCAGAGGTGTCTGTTGGTGTATCTAGAATAGTACGCAGCCACAGCAGCTTTGGTGATTCCAAAAGCTGGTATGAGAAGGCCCCAGAAAGGAATTTCAAGCCAGAAGGGAATTTAGATTCTGTGAGCCAAATCTCTCATTATCAATTATGGGAATTGAGATCAGAGAGGTTAAGTGACTGGCCTAAGGCCACACAGCTGGTTCGTGGTGTGAAGGTGAGAATTGGTCTTGCCCAGTGCTCCTCGGCACGATGAGGAAGGTGGCTCTGCCCTCAGGTCCTGTGGCCCATGAAAGTGTTGGGAATGAGCACAGTCACCTCTACTTGGTGGAGCGACCTGCAGTGCAATTATTCCCAACAGTTTACACACCTGGGGGTGCCCACAGCCAACTCTACGTACACTTTGCCAGGAGCCAGACATCCCTGGTGCCGTGTGGGTGAAACCCAGTGAGTAGCCTCGCCCCATTCAGCCCCGCCGCTGTGCATTAAGGGATCAGTTTTCATTTAATTGAAGTTTTACATATTCTGAGCTGAGGTGGCCTTGCTTTCACTTTCTGAAGAAAGAATGCAGCCTTGGCCCAGAGTTTGAGTTTCACATAGCAGTTTCCAATACCTGAGGGAGACTGCCTTAGTACTTTCTAGAGTCTTTCTGAACTGAACATAAAGGTCTGTGCATTTGCCTTCTTCTGGGCTGTTCCTTTCTCAGCTGGGTCTCGCATCTCAGACTATAAGGAGGTTCGACTGGGGGAGCGGAGGCCCGTGGAGAACAGGCTGTCTCCCCTTTAGCCCGTGGGCCATTATCGGGGGCTTTCTCTCGGAGTAGAGGATGAAGCCAGGGAATTCTCTGGAAGTGCTCGCTCGGCCTTACTATTGTCGCTGTTGTTGACTCAGGCTTCTGTACATGCACCACCCATGGGGAGGGCCCCGGAGGACGGCGGATGGGATCCTGGGAGGGAAGCCCCAGAGTGTGAAGGTTAGAGAGGGACATAAATCAGCCCACAGCCCGGCCAAGCTCGCCACCTTCTCCCTGCCTGCAGAGTACTTCCTGCTCTCTGACTCTGGAACTTCCAACCACCCCTCAGGCCCTGCCTTCTCCCTAGCTCTGCATAACCACAGTGTGCATACGGTGGGTCTGTCCTGTGTCCGTGCTCATGTGCGCCTCCACCAGGCCGCTCCTGCCCGCGGCTGCTGAGACCCCACTCTGAGTCACACACTTGACATTGGATTCCAATGACATTGGATTCTCACATCGGCCTCATGCAGTAGATGTTTTCCCATCGTGATGGATGAGGAAACAGGGTTCGCAGGAGGTGAGGGACTTGTCCGAGGTCACCTGTGGAGTGAACTGCAGAGGCAGGCTCAGCTCCTCTGGCCCCTAACACCTGCTGCAAGGCTGCTGCTGGTGCTGGGGTAAGACAAGGTCTCTGACCTTCGGCCAGCAATGTGCTTGGGGGACAGGAGCCATTTTCTTTTCTGATGTATATGTTTTGGTTTTCCGAATCTTTTTCAACAAGCCCACATGACTCGTGTCATTGAAAATCACATTTATGACCGGTGCTTGCTGAGCACCAGACCCGTGTCATCTCGACTATGAACCCCGGCCGAAGGGCCCGCGACTGTCATCCTGGCTGTCTAGAGGAGGAAACCAAGCTGGAGAAATGTGAAATAACCAGGAGACTCGAACAGTCGAGAAGAGCAGAGCCAGGCTCAGGCCCGGAGAAGCTGGATGGAGCTTTCCAAGTGGAGATGAAGCTTTGTCTTAGGAAGAAAAGGAGCAATCTGCTTCATGAGAAATGTCCAGAATAGGCAAACCCACAGAGGTGGAGGCAGATGTGTGGTTGTCAAGGGCTGGGGTGGATGCGGACAGGATTTCCTTCTGTGTGATGACACGTTCTAGAACAAGACAGTGGCGGTGTTTGTGCAACGCTGTGAATGTACTGTCACTGAGGGTAGCTTTTATACTTGGCTTTTATCACAATTTTAAAGGTAAAAATAAAGACAAGAAAAGGGAAAGCTGCTACTGACCAACTCTTTTCAAGAAAGAATGTAGTTTATTCAAAAAACGGTAAAAGAATACTAAGAAGCCCATGGGGATAGGGAACCCAGAAAACTTGAAACAGGAATCAGAGGGTTGTTAGAATTATTTCCTTTGGCAAAGGTGTCTACAGGTTCATCCAACATTCATCAAAATCCTGGGCATCATTGCCTTTGTCATACCCATTTCAGGGATGAGAAAGCTGAGGTGTAGAGAGGTTCAGTGACCTGCCCCAGGTCATGATGCCGGTAAGTGGCCAAGCTGGGCTCTGATTCCACGTGCTCTGACCCCCCAGGTCCACAGTGGGAGCTGCAACCATCACAGATCTGTGTTCAGTCTTATTACCTTACAAGAGCAACATGGTGTGATTTGACTCAGTGCAAACATTCCCAACTTGACCCTTCCTGCTTTCGGATCAGTAATAGCTTGTCCAACAGGGAGATGTGCTTCAGAGATAGCGGGCTTAGAGAAACTGCTGACCATGGGAACCGGCCAGACTGCGCCGGGTGATGACAAATCATGTTCAAATTAACCTTGTGCCCTAAAGGTTGCATCTGGTGGGTGATGGGGGAGAAGACGTGAACTCCTGGCCAGCTGCACCCAGTGGAGAGCCTGTGAGCCCAGATCGCTGGCGGGCCTGGTGGCCACCACTTGGCCAGTGGCAGAGGGCCTACGGCAGGCCCTGCGGAACCTGTGTTTCAGATGTCCGTGGAAAGGGAGTCTGCACAGAGACCCCGAGGGAGGAGGCTGGGCTGGAGGCAAAGCTGGGGAAGTGGGTCCTCAAAGTCAGGGTGCCAAGGCCCGTGAGGAGGGAAGAGCGTGGGCCACCTTCGCAGGGGGGCTTTCCGCGGGGTTGGCGCTGGTAGGGGAGAAGCCAGATTGCAGGGTGGTTCTCGAAGGTGAGGCAAGCAGACACGAAGTGAAGGACAACTTCTGTCAGGAACTTTAGCCAAGAACTCGGGAGAAAAAGAGAGGACTGGGTCTGGAGAGGGAAAATCTTCCAAAGAGGTTTTCTTTCTTTCCTCCTTTTCCTCCCTCGCTCCCTCCCTCTCTCAAGCAGGGGCCCTGACCATGTCACATGGGGAAGGGGCCAATGGAGCGGCTGCAGGGGAGGACCCAGCAGGGACAGAGAATGATCCACAGGGAAGGTGGGGCCGGGGAGGGCATCCGAGTCTGGGGAGGAGAGGTCCCACTAGCACTGCTGCCAAGAGCCCGGGAGGGGGCAGGTGCAGATTAGCCTGGGGTTTGGGGCCAGGAGTCGGGGAGGTCGTCTCATCCCTTCTAACCTTGCCTCCAAGTGCTCGTGTACAAAAGGGGCCGCACATACTCGGGCCCCTGCATGCCTGGCTCTTCTCCACGTCACTGCCTCTGTTTTCCCTGTGCCCTTCATTCTATCTTCAGCACAGAGGGTCATCCAGATTTCGTGGGACCCGAAGTGCGCACAACGCGGGACAGTTTCATTAACAAAAAGAAGGCTCGCATCTGTTCCTTCGGCAAATTCTACAAATACACGTGAAAATGTGAACACATTTCTCGGCTCCTCCTAGACATGTAAGCTCGAAGGTCAAGCTTTATAAATCCTCCTCAGCTCAAATGTTAAAATCCTGTGCAATCTTCCAACCAGAGCAGCTGTGACGGCAAAGCAGCCAAAACAAAGAAACCCCCAAAGGAACCAAAAACTTCTTCCGTGAAGCCCTTCCGAATGGAAGGTGGGGAGTAGAGCCTCGGTGTTCTCATCTGTAGAGTGGAGTTAAGACCATCTACTTCCTTGCTGGAGGACTAAGGGGACATATGAGATAGAATCTGGATCGTTCCTTTCCCATAATTGGCACTTCCTAAACAATTGCTAAGGAAATAAAATGCTTTCCTTTCTCATCTCTCTGGCCCACATGTTAGTTATTTGCACGCTCACCTTCTCCTTCCCAGTGGACCCCACCCACCTTGCGTGTGTGTGTCTTGCTATTTTAAACCCTGGACCCGTGCATCTTGCAACTGGTGTGCATTTGATGTATGGACCAAATAAATGGGTCGATCGATGAACTGTGCATGAACCACTTCTTTAGGAAGGGCATTAAGAGACATGCTTAGAACTCCACCTGAGCGAGTTTGTCTCAGGCAATCACGGATTCTCAGTGCCCATACCAGTGATCGGGAAGAACAGGAAGGGGTCATGGCCAGTAGCCATCATTCGGCGGAGGAAGCAGAACATGGGGAAGTCAGGGCCTGGCTTCAACCAATTTTCAGGGTTTCATTGTTGGCAGAATTAGGCATCTTTAAGACAGGATGGTGAGCACTGCTGCTTGGACTAAACGTGGCAAAGGCCCCCTCCCCCCCCCGCCCCCCAAACGAGGCGGGAGCTGTCAGGCACAATTCACAAGTCTAATGAATATGTAGTATAATATGGGTGGATTTCTTACTTTATTCATCTTGAATACATTGCTGCTTCGGGAAATCTCATTTCCCAGAGCTACCTGTGTGGGGAAAAGGGCTTTATAGTTTACTTTTCAAAGGACTTGTGTGAAGGTTAAGTGGAAAAAAAAAAATATGAAAGTATTTGAGAAACTGTAAATACTTCCCAAATATATTTTGTTTTTGCTATTGGCATGCCTCCCTAGCCTGATCTGTCTCTCTCCCCTCTTGGGGCTCCCTCTTGTCCTTCCCCTCTCTTCCCGCAGACTCTGTGTCCCACAGATTTCTTTGAAGTATCCTTGTTTCCCAAACACTTCCTAGTTGGTCCACGTGGCCAGGGGAGCCTGCCCACTCACGTCTCTGCCTATCCCCAGATTCAAAAGTCCTTGAGAACGGTCCTGGCACACGGTAAGACCTCTGCAAATGTTTGCTGGATGGATGAAATCTAAGATGATGGGAAAATAGCATTTGTATCATTTCTTCTGGATCATTTCATTGTAGAGCCTTTTAAGGAAGGCAAATTTAGCTCACAAGACACCAGCCCCCTTCATTATTCCTAGGAAAGGAAGGCCATAAATATTTCTATGAGTGTTGAAAAAATATGTCCCCTTTCCTCCCAGAAATCATAATATACCTAATCTGAGGTAAATTCTAAACCACCCTTAGTATCACATTGAAGGAGTCAGTTCTCTGCTGTAGAAAAAGCCCCAAGAAGATATCCAAGGATATGGGTCTAAATCCACATAATCTTATCTAAAACCTTTGACTTCTTGGAGTCTCGGTTTCTTCTTGTGTAAAGTGAGGGTAATCATCCTGTCCCACCTTCCTGTGGGGACTGTTTTTGAGGTCAGTAGAGTAATCCGTGAGGCCGGCACCCTTATTCCCCCTTCTCCCAGCATAGTTTTTTTAGACAGGACCTTGGTAAATACAAAAGACATTTATTGATTAACATTGGTAAAGGGTCAGCAATGAAAGGGAAATACTAGAAAAATGTGGAGCAACAGGTTTCCCTGGGGGCAAAGTTGTTGTTGGTTGTTACCTGATGGATTGTTCTGGGACTGGCAAACGAGACCCCTTGGTAGGAAGAATGAGGGCATAAAGCACAGGGGAGATAATCCTGGGGTCTCCACTCCTCCTTTCCTGCTCTCAAAACACAAGGAACCCATCCTCTCCGGTTCCCTCAGGACCCTGCACTGTGCTCGTCACATCCATATTCCACAACTCCCTCAAAACTGGGTCCTTCACACTGAGCCGCTCCGTCTCCACCATCTTAAAATATCCTCCCTCAACCTGATAAACCCCTGGCCCTCTTTCTTCTCTTTCACTGCCCAGCATCTTGGTAGAGTTCAGTGCTCACGCTCTTCACTTTCTTGTCTCTAATTTACCACTTTTATTCTTCCATTTCTCCACAGAATGAACTTTTGTAAAAAAAAAGATTTTATTTATTTATTTGGCAGAGAAAGAATGAGAGAGAAAGAGAGATCACAAGTAGGCAGAGAGGCAGGCAGAGAGAGGAGAAAGAAGGCTCCATGCTGAGCAGGGAGCCTGATGCAGGGCTCAATCTCAGGACTCTGAGATCATGACCTGTGCCAAAGGTAGAGGCTTTAACCTACTGAGCTACACAGGTGCCACCAGAACGAGCTCCTGACAAGAACCCCAATGTCCATGTTTCTAAATCCAGTGAACGTCTTGGAATCCAGTGAACTCCAGTCTTCATTGTATTTGTGATAACCCCTCCCTCCTCCATGAGGTGCTGCTTTCCTGTGGGGGTGTCCATGGTATGATGCTCTGTGGGCTTTCCTTCTGCCTGGGGCTGCTCCTTGTCAGTCTCTGGTGTTGGTTCAATCATTTTGCCTTCAAAAAATGCTTCAGTCCTGACTCCCAGTACCTAGAAATATGACCTTATTTGGAAATAGGGCCTTTGCACATGGAATCGAGCTAACATGAGGTCACTAGGGGTGGGCCGTAATCCAAAAACTTGTGGAAATTTGGACACAGACACAAAGGCAAGGTGGCCATGTGACAAGAGAGGAAGAACAGGGCATGACTCATCCATAAAATAAGGGGTGCCGCGGGGTGCCACAAGTCACCAGGAGCTAGGAAGAAGCAAGGAAGGATGCTCCCCAAGAGCATTCAGAGAAAGCATGACCTGCTGACACCTTGACTTTGGACTCTGGCCTCCAGAACCGCGAGGTAACAAATTTCTGTGGTTTTAAACCATCAGCTTTGAGGTACTTGGTTATGATAGCCCTAGAAATGAATACAGTCTCTTTTTAGGTTCATCCTAGATGAGATGTTGGTTTTCCTAAACACTTAGTTCTAGACTTCTCTTCATTTCCCTACATCTCCTCCTCCCTAAGTGACCTCCTCCACATCCCCCCATCAGCATGGCTTCTCCGCCTGTGAACCCCCTCCCCCCATCTCAGCGCTCGATTCAGACCTGACTCCCATGGGGCAGCTTCAGCAGGAGATGCTCTCAGCGCCCACCCACATCCCTGGCTCTCCTCACCACCAGGTCAGCTTCTTACTAGGAGCTGCTGCTACTCTCTGCCTGAGCACTTCTGTGGGCTATGGGGGATGAGGGCAGGCCAGAACACCAGACAATGAACACCTCCAGGAGCCACCTGCCAACAATGGCAGACAGGGACTGGAGAGTATCTAACCCAGCTTCCTCACCGCCCAGGGACCTAGAGTATCTCAGACAGACCCCAGCAGACTCAGCCTTACTGGCCCACAGGGTAACCTACTCACTAACTTGGTCCGTATGGGCCTCCTTCTTGGCCACCACTCCCCTCTCACACTTCCTGAAGTCACCTCCTAAACACACTGCTTACACTCAAATCCTCACCTCTCGGTTTGGTTCTGAGGGAATCTAACCAAGGCGTGGTATCTGCATTGCGAGCCTGGGCCAGGTTCTTCAATTATTCTAACTGCGTGATGCTTCTTGGCTGTACAGCGGCTCTTAAGAGTTTCTGTGTACATATTTCTCTTTGTGATTATTTGAATAGTGTCTGTTTCCTGTGCTAGAGTAGAGGTGAGCAAGCAACAGCCCTCAGGTCAAACCAGACATGACTCTTCATTTTCATATCATCTATGGCTCCTTTTGGCTACAATAACAGAGCTGACTGGTTTCAGTGAAGACCTTATGGCTTGCAGAGCCAAAATATTTGCCACCCAACCCTTTACAGAAGAAGTTTATTGACCCCTGTGCTAGGCGGTAAGCTTGTATCTGTTAGCTTTGGCTGTGTAAGAAACCATCCCCAAACTTGTTCAAAACAAACACCATTCACTTAGCCACAGTTCTATTAACTGACTAGGTAGCTTTTCTAGACTAGGGCTGGATCAGCTGATTTCAGCAGGTCTCTAATGTGTCTGTGGTCAGCTGGTGGGTCAACAGGAGGCAATGACCCTAGCAAGGCTTTACCTGCCCTTTAGATATTGGCAGCTGTCAGCCAAGGACACAGCAGTGATTGGGCCTTTGTGTCTCTTGTCATGTGGCAGACCACCTGAGGTTTTGTCACATGGTGGTGGTGGCAGAGGTTCTAAGGGCAGCCAGGCAGGACAAGGCACAAACATTTTTGAAGCCTCTGCTGGGAGCATGTTGGCTAACATCCCATTGGTTGAAGCAAGTCCCATGACCAAGTTCAAAGTAGGAAGGTACTCAAAGGGCATGGTGGGGGTGTGGATACAGGGAGGGGAAGAGACTGTGGCTTCTCTTCACAATTCACCCTGAAGCTCTATGAGGGCACAGGCCCTGTCTGCATTTGCTCATTACTTGTTGATAGTGACTGGCATGCAGTAGGTGTTGAATAAATATTTAGTAAATAAGTGAAGAAACCTTAACAGCTGTCTTTTATTGAGCCTTTGCTATATAGAAGGTGATGTTGGAAATATTCCACATGCATTAGCTAATGCTTACCTTATAGGGTAGACATTATTAGTGCCATTTCACAGACAAGAAAGCTGAGGTTTAGAACTGGTAACTTGCCCTGTGTCATCCAGGTAAGAAGAGAGGAATCAGAATGTGAAACGAATCTGTTCAGCAGCAAAGCCTTTGCTGTTGACCACTGTTCTAGAACCCTCTGATGATTATTGCCCTTTTTCTCTTTTTTACTAAGAGCTTTTTTTTTTTTTTTTTGTAGTTGAAAATTTCTTCCTTTGTTTTAATGTTAAAGTCGGGAACAGGGTGTTCCTCGATTCTCCTGGTCTCCCCTGCATCACCTCCTTGGAGGTCCAAAGGTCCCATTAACACCTCACAACAGAAGTCTCATTCTCGTGCCAGGTGACACTTTTGAGTTAAAAAAGTAAGCTTGTGGGGCAATCGATAGCCCCACATCTAAAGTCCCTGCTCTTGATGGCTCAGCAAAGGGGAGGGCCAGAATTTCACCCAAGAAGGCAATAAATCCAGCCCCAAAGGTAACCAAGAGGTGCTGAAACAGCCTTATTTATCTTATCTGTCAGACCTTTCAGTCCTGACATGAGGGAATCCATGGATCAAAATCAGAATGGTCTCCAGTAAACACAGACTTCTAAATGACCATCATTATTCAGAAGTCAATAATTAATCAAGTCCACCAATGTTTATCTAACATTACTCTATTCCAGGCATTATGCTATTTATGATAGGGGAGCATAAGCAAACAAGAGCCCCCATGGTCAAGACACTCATCTAGACATACTTATTTGGCCATGTACTGAGTGTACGGTGGAGACATGCCCACAAAGTACAGAAGAGAGACACTGAACTCAGTGTGAGTGGTGGGGGTGGGAGGGAAGGGTAGGGAATTCTGTACAACTTTTAGAATCCAATTCAGGGTCAAACAAGGCTGGGCTTCCAAAACAGCTCTCTGAGCTAACTGAGCTATAAAGTTCATGGACCGAGGGTTCATACAGACTGGGTGAGTGTGCTGTTTCTGCCACTTGTTAGGTAGGCAATTTTGTAAAAGATAACTTCTCTTAACTTTAATTTCTTCATTTATAAAGTGGGCTGAGAGGAGTGTCTCCCTTACATACATGCCAAGTGCTTTGCACAGTTCCGGGCACACGGTAAATGTCCAAAAGTGATAGGTGTTATCAGTGGTTGAGTTAGTAGTTGTCCTGATAGTGGACTTCTCAACCAGTTGTGGTCCTTTGTTCACTCAACAAATATTTGCTAAGGTTCTGCCATGACAGCCTCCGTGAGAGAGAAAAATGATGAGGTACACATCGTGCTCTCAAGAGCGTCCAGTTCAGTGTCAAGAGCACACATGTAGGAACAGTCACCTTCTTGTCCAGATCCAGCAAAGCATCCAGTAAGCATGGGCCTGGAATTCTCCTGCGTGGGAGGAATAGTTTCCCCTTTACACCCACAGCGGTCTCTCTCTTGAACCATTCTGAACCTTTCGATTTCAGATTTATCCACCATTTTCTATTTGTAGTCTCTCTGTCTTGGTAGTTGGTACAACTGGTTTTGTACTGACCTCTGACTTTCAGTTTTGGCTAGGGTTGATGTTCTCCCTTTGGATCATGTGATGTTCTCTGTGTGGATTATGTGGATTATTTGAGGGCCACTCCAGGCAAACATCTTACCTGACCTGGCCAAAGCAAAATCTTGATCCAAGCTTAGTCCTTAGAGGTTGACCAGATTAAAAAGGATCTTAAGGGAGGAATGTGAAAGCGCTATGGAGAGCCTGGGGGAAAGTCAGCCTGGCCAAGTCTTTGCTGCACATCAGCTCAGTGGGCAGGAAGCAGCCAACCCTTATGATGTGATCCTAGCAAACTCCTAACTGACCTCGTGTGTGTCTGTGTATATTTATCCTTTGTTAACATTCATGCAGAGTCTTCAGATGCTTGACTATGACTTGACATCTAAAACTCCATCAGTTCATTTATTAATGTTAACAAACTGTTTCAGCCATAGGACATTAGAAGCTTATTTTTCAATAAAGCTGTGTCTCCGGAGATGCTTCACAAAATCAAGGAGGAAAATACCTGATCCGTCTAATTCATTATAACAGTCAAATCGTGTTAAAACGTTATTTGTGGAATAAGATTAAATTAGGGAATTATATTAGCAGCTCTCATCATTATTGATTATTTAATTATCAGCCTTTAAAAATTGTCTCCAGTTTCCAGATTTTTATATCAGACTGGGATTTATAACAGCATTCTTTAATTCCGTTCACCCTGTAGCACCATGTCTTGCAATATCATTGAATGAGCACTGGGCTCACCTGGATTCACATCCTGGATCCTTCTTTCACCGGCAACCTGGGGAAAGTCAGCTATTCTCCGTCAGTCTTGAGGTTGTCACTCATGAATGGGGAAAATCATATTAATCTTGCAGAGCTAATACTAGGATTAAATGAAACCGTACTTAAGAAGGCACTATTTAACAGTAATAGCTAACAGTTATTAGTGCTTACCATGTTCTAGGAGCATGTATAAGTTCTTAAAACAATGGTTGAGCCTATTTATTGAGCTATTTAATTTTTTAAAAAGATTTTATTTATTTATTTATTTATTTATTTATTTATTTATTTATTTATTTATTTAGAGGGGAGGGAGCTGGGGGAGGAGCAGAGGGAAAAGGAGAAGCAGACTCTGCACCGAGCATGGATCTGGACACGAGGCTCAATCCCATGACCCCCCAAGATCATGACCTGAGCCAGAATCAAGAGTCAGACACTTGGGCGCCTGGGTGGCTCAGTGGGTTAAAGCCGCTGCCTTCGGCTCAGGTCATGATCCCAGGGTCCTGGGATCGAGGCCCACATCGGGATCTCTGCTCGGCAGGGAGCCTGCTTCCTCCTCTCTCCTCTCTCTCTGACTGCCTCTCTGCCTACTTGTAATCTCTCTCTCTGTGTCAAATGAATAAAAAAAAAAAATCTTTAAAAAAAAAAAAGTCAGACACTTAACCAACAGAGCCACCAAGGTGCCCTTGACCTATTTAATTTTTATAAAACCCTCGAAGAAATTATTATTATTTCCATTTTACAGATAGGAGAACTGAGGCCCCAGAACCCCTAGTAATTTGATCGAAGTTCTCATGTGGATAAGCAGTAGAGCAAGACTTTGAGTCCAACTAATCTGGCTTCAGGGTCCACACATGAACCACTAATAAAATTCATGTCTAACCACTAGGCAACATTACCTCTTAATGGCTCCTAAATCAGTGTTCAGTGTATTGTGGGTGTTCGATAAGCATAAATGTAGCCAATTATTGACCAGATTGTAACCTCTTTTTTCCCTAAGTTTTATTTATTTATTTATTTATTTATTTATTTATTTATTTATTTTTAAAGAGAGAGAGAATGAGCACATGTAAGCCAGGGGTGGGACAGAGAGAGAGTGAGAGAGAGAATCTCAAGCAGACTCCCTGCTGAGCCTGAAGCCCAACGGACTTGATCTCATGACCCTGAGATCGGGGCCTGACCGAAATCAAGAGTTGGATGGTTAACCAGCTGAGCCATCCAGGCACCCTGTAACCTCTTTGGAAGATAGCACAGCGTCTTACTCACTTCTGGCTCTATCCTTCCCAGATGCTAGCACTATAGGAATAAAAACTCAGTCTTGTGTGTGTGAGACTCAATATTGTGTGTGCACATGTGTGTATGTGTGTGTACTTAGAGGGATGAGATTGGGGGAGAAGAGGGGCAAAAAGGATAAGATAAAGCTTTTCGTAATTCCATAGGTAACTTGAAGTCTAAAGAGTCTTTTGGAGGAAACATCCTCCCTGACACTTCCCAGCGTAACATAGCCAGGCTCCACTCTGCTTAGACCACCTCAGGTCTGAGAAATCAAGTCTGGACATACTTTCTTGGAGAAATATTGGTAGGTAGCAAAGAAACAAAGTTGGAACTGTTGGTGCATTAATATCTGAAATGTAATTCGGATGAAGTCATATCTAGATTCTGCCAATTTTCAATTGCTTCCAGCATCTTAAACACTAAGTGCCAAAACTTTCTATCTACCTCACTCACCAAACACCTCTGCTTCCCAGTCAATGCGGCTCAAGATCCCCATCTTTGAATACCCCTCCTTCCTGGGCATCCCCTCCCCCCAGGCCAGTTTCCGGGGCCCTGGCGTCAGCCTTCCCCATGCCATTCACATGGCTCTGAGCTCCTGGCTCTTCCCAGCTGTCTACTGCCACCAAAGCCTCCCCCCTGGCCTCTCTCCCTGTTCTTGTCTTTCTCCAACCATTGATGCACCACTGTTCATTCATAGTTTTAAGTCCATCATCACCCTGCCTCTCCTGCCATTCTTCTCTTCAGCTGGACCCTCCTCTTTCTCACCACCTTTCAATCCAGATAACCATCTTGCCATTTATGAGCTAAAGAGACGTGTTGTCAAGGCGAGTGAGGATCTTTTAATTTCTCTTCTCAAAAGACACATTGTCCAACACCATCGACTCACCAGCTGTCAGAACTCATCAATAGCTTTTCATTACCTGTTTTGTGTTGATCTGGTCTCCTCGATGGGTTGTCCATCAAACATAGAACCTCACCTTTCTTGTGGACAGGACTGCCTCAGCCTTACTTGTTCGCTTAGTTGGTCTGTGCTGATTACTTTTGAAGGAAGCCTCTTTGGAGCACCCCATCTAGCCATGAACGTGTTTCCACAGATGGAAAGGCAGAGTGGAGAGCAGATGCTCAGAACAGATAGCTAGGAGCCAAGAGCCGCAATTATGGAGGTGGATGGTGGGAGGGAGCAGGAGGGGGGATTGTATCCTGGGGCCCCGGGATCACTCTTTTTGACCCCTTCAGATACACATTATTCCTCAAATGCCTTGCATGAAGTGACTAAGTTGATTTCTTTTTCTCCCCAGGAGGATCGTGATGGATCTCAGTGGAAGGTTTTGGACTCAGCCAATAGAAAATGCATGTTCCTCAGGTTTGGAGACATGCTCATCTATGATAGAATGGGCATTAACATCGATAGAATGGACATTAACATCAACCAGTTGAAAACTGGACAAATTATTTCACCCACTCCTGCATTCTGGGATCTAGTACTTCTACCTGCTTTAAACAGTGATAAGTAAGTTACTGATTCTAGAAACTTTTCACACTTCCCTTTATTCCAGCTAATCTCTTGTACATTGATCACTTGTGAAGGACTTAACAGTCTTGGGGTGCCCGGGTGGCTCAGTCCATTAAGCACCCGAATCTTGATTTTTTTTTTTAAGATTTTTTTTTTTATTTATTCATTTGACACAGAGAGAGAGATTACAAGTAGGCAGAGAGGCAGGCAGAGAGAGAGGAGAGAGGAGGAAGCAGGCTCCCTGCCGAGCAGAGAGCCCGATGCGGGCCTCGATCCCAGGACCCTGGGATCATGACCTGAGCCGAAGGCAGCGGCTTTAACCCACTGAGCCACCCAGGCGCCCCCGAATCTTGATTTTGGCTCAGGTCATGATCCCAGGGTCCAGGGATCTAGTCCCGCATCAGGCTCTTTGCTCAGTGGGGAGCCTGCTTTTCCCTCTGCTTGCTGCTCTGCCTGCTTGATCTCTCTCTCTCTCTCTCTCTCTCTGACAAGTAAATTAATTAAATCTTAAAAAAAAATTTACAAGGCAGAACTGAGGCAAAACCAAAGTATTACAACCAGCTACATAATTGGCAGGGCCCAGCCCCAAGTGAAAACGCAGGGTCCCTTGTTCAAAGACAGCAACAGCAGAGCATCGAAGCAGGTGTGGGCCTTCGTGAGAAGGGCCCTCTCCTCTGCACAGTCCTGGATTGGTACAGCCTGGGGAGCAGGCTTGGTGCTGTGTCAAGAGAGGTTTACAGTGGGAGCGCCATTCGAATTAAACCTGGGATGGCTTGGAGAAGTGGCTCCAATGACTGGCTGAATAGAATCGATTCACACAACACCGACCATACTCAGCATCGGAACAGTTGCACAGTGTGCCCCAGACCCCTCAGTACAAAGGCTGAGGAGCACGTGTTGACCCCAACCACATGCGAGCTAGTGGGGCAAACCCTTGACATGCATCCTGTCCCTTAATACCAACTCAACCCTGTGAAGGACAAGCCATTATCTGGTTGAGGGAAGGGAGGCTTGTTGAGGCCGGATCACTTGGCCAGTGATGCACACTGGCGGGTGGAAGGTTCTGAACCAGGCTCTCTGATTCCAAAACGACATATGGTCTTGACCATACAGTAGTGGCCTATACAACAGGAAGCACACAGCGCCCTATTTTCATGGCCAATGGACGAGGGAGGCAGATGTGGTCACAGAGGGGACGGCCTGAGCCCGAGGGGTGCCTCTGGTCCTCGTTCACTCCTCGGCCCTGTTGGCTCCTGCCACGGAGATGCTGTCATGCATTCGAGGCATAGACTGAGGCCTTGCACTTGCATAACCCTTAGTCTACAATGTGCTTTCACTTTTGGTATCTGGTACATTCGTACAACAGCCTTGTGAATTCCTTAACTCAAATTTCATGGCCCCAAAAACGGTGGGCCAGGGTGAGTGACTAGTCCAAGGGCATGCAGACCCAGATCTTCTGCCCACCCTGCTCTACCCCTCCGTCTTCACCCAAGACCATTCCAGGGACCAGTAGTTGAAAACTTCACAGTGTAGAAACTCAGGGACTCTCCACGTGTCCCCCACCTAAAGCCTCTCGCTGATTGGGTTTGTGTATTCCATTCTGTTTGGTAAATGTCTGCCCCTTTTGATTCCAGTTCTTGAGTAGTGGGGCAGGAGCACCGAGGTTTCAGTGGGATCATTAAAACTCTGACCAGTACAGGACTCGACCGGCAGTTCAGGTCAAAATCTGTTGACCTGATCAACAGATCTCCGACTGCTCAGCAGAGGAGGGTTTTCTAGCTCCTCCAAAGAACAGGGCGATTAGGCAAATTTGCTGGAGGGGGGGGTCCCCTTGGTGGGGGAAAGGGTGAGCCCAGCAGTGTGCGAAGACTCAGACACCAACTGGCATCTTCACCCAGTACTGGAAGGCTCTTTGGATCCGGAGGATGAGCCTTCCTTGCTTCTCTGTGGCCTTGGCAACTGTCACCTCCCTGTTTCTCCGCCTGGTCTCCAGGGTTCTCTGTCCCACAGCACATGTCAGGAGACGGGGCTGCCCCTTCTCCTTCCAGCAGGTCCTGGAAGGAGGAGGGCAAAGCTGTTTCTATTGTATGCTGAGCTGGGCCTCCAGGGGAAGGAGGGAATATAAAGAGACGTTGGCTCTGTTTTCCAGAATTAATGGGAAGCGTCTGCTGAGGCTATTTGCACTGTAAACGAAATTAAACAACAAAAAGCAGGGAGGAAGCAACCCTCCCCCCCAAATGATCAAAAAACATCCTGATGATGGCTGTAAAGCTCCCTTTCCCTCGGCTGCAGAGGTCCAAGAGTGTGGACCCGGATGCAGAGGTCCAAGCGTGTGGACCCGCTGTAAAGACGACCTGCCCGAGGCAATACCTATGCAAGTCACTTCTTCCCAGGGGCACATGCACACGCATACGTTTGGAGAGGAAGGCACACTTTGCCACCCCCAAGCCGTATCACATGTCCCCGTCGTAAGCCACACATTTCCTATGTCACCCAGGGGTCCGAATCTCAACTGTAAGGTTCTGGAAATTTGTGAAAATTATCCAAAGGGGTGGGTAGAAATTCAGCAACTTTATTCTGTTAAGTAAGGAATAATTCTGTGGTAGCTAAGCATCCTTCTGTCTCATCAAGAAATTTTGTGGTAGACTCATTCTATGGAAAGTTTTGTCTACAGTTTTCCATCTGTTGTGATAATCGTTATTAATCAAGCTGCTGTCATGCCATCTTGGGCTGTGATTTTTGTCAACTCCTCACTGCTAAGTCGGGTCTGTCCTGGGGAAGGAAGATGTACCTGAAGGGCTCAGAGAGTTCACGGTGCCCCACAGCACATGAGAAGTTTCTGGGCTGTTCAATTCCATTTTGTAAAAGAAACCTAACCTGGAGTCTGCAAATATATACTTACATGGAGTTTATCCACGTCTCTGATTCTATCAGAAAACTCCCTGGTTACTGTCTACCCCCGAGTCTGGGTTTCTTGGCCCCTGGAGTCCACATGTACTAACCCCCATTCCCAGACTGTCATGCTCAGTGGCCAGAGGGAAGTCCTGGATCCATGGAAAACCAGCTTCTCTGCAGCTTCCCCAGAGTCGGTGGCTCACCAAAATTAGGCTGAGTGCTTTAGAGTCTATTTGTTTGTTTATTTACTTGGTATTATCTGCAGAAAGAAACTTAGGCTCAATGGTGTTTTAAAATTAATTTGAGAGTTGCACGCTCTGCTCGAGGTAACTGGCTACAAGTAGAGGTGTTTCAAAAACCAGAAGATGTAAAACAAAGTGGTAGTGGACTTCCACATTACGAATTAGGACAATGGCAAAAAATTTACATGTAGGACTTTGTGCTTAAAGACACTAGAATTCATCATGTTGCACATATCAACAAAGCGTCCTTCTCTGTAGTCCTCAGTTGATCAAGTTCTCCCTCCTCTCCTGGTCTCCCCATGTTCTCCACTTAAAAGGCAGTTACAATTGAGCCTTCCAGGAAAACAAGCTTATCATAGCAGTAAATGATGTAGTAAACGCACAGGGGCTAATGGATAGATCTTTTCTATTTCATCATGCAGAGTAGAAATCATAATAATATCAAAACAAGCACAACTAAGATTTATTGCATGCCAGACAGGGTGCTCAGTGATTTACGTGCATCTTCTCATTTCTTTGCCATGACAATCTGGTGACATTACTGTTTTTAAAACCACCTTCCAGAACTAGAACTAGTTATATGACTAGTTCTACAACTAGTAAGGAGCAGAGTGAGTATCTGAACTCAGATTTGTGTGACTCCAGAGCCCATGTTCCCAAACACCGTACTCAACCGGAGAAAAGGAGCTTGGAGCAGAAGCTGGGAATTGGGAGTTCACAAGAATTCCTCCGTCTTGAAGGAAAGAGTCAATGTGTTCATCCACCTGTGCTTACCAGGACAGTTAAGGGTTATCAGTTTACCCAGAAGTTCAGGTAACCGGAAGACGCCATTGCCAAATAATTTAGATTAATTAAGACTTAAAATCCTTTTGCTGCCTTCTCTGTTGTTCCTTGGCTTTTGTGTTTCTGTATTTAGATATTTAACTTACCCTTCCTATGGTGTTCCTTGTTGTACATAACATTTCCTGCCTTTCATGTGCTTCTCATTTTATCTTCCTGCCATCGTCACTTTTTTCTGTGCTTGGAGGATGTTTCCTTTGTATACCTTGATTTCTCTTTCCCACAGTTTTTCTGAGCAAGCCAAGAAGCCTTCTGAAAAAAGGCAGGTACGATTCTTAATGTCTGTCATCTCTGCCTTTGCTCTGCATTGACTAACGTCAACGTTTTCATTTTTATCTCTCTTTGCCTCCCCTCAGCCTTTATTTACTTTATCCCCTTTTTCCTCTCCTTTTCTGTACTGAGTGTTAAATGCAGCTCTTCTCACTGAGGAAAGGAGCCCTTCCAGGAAAGAGATCGGGCTTTTCAAGCTGCCAATTCAGCATGGCTGTGGAGGAGGCCATGGAGAAGCGGACATTTAAAATTGCTGATAGGCATAGAAAAACCTTGTAGGGTGGTTGAAAACTGCGGAATCCATGAATTTTCTGAGACTGCGTTCATTACTCAGAAACTTTGGCAGGTGGAAGGCTGCTCACCTGTCCCGGAGGATGAGTGCTCCGGCTAATGGAATTCTTCTGTTTTCCTATGGCTCTGTTTTGTTATCTTTAGGCACTGAGTCAAGTGGCCTGTGCCAGTGGGGGTGGCAGCTGCCCCTCCCCTACTGTCCTGGCATAGCTGTGACCCTTCTTTCTTTATCAACGTCAAAAGGATGCCGTTGTTCCATGGTGCCCAGCGAAGCCCTCTACTCCACCTCCGAGAGCACCACGTCGTCTCCAGATCAGATCCATCCCTTTCACCATTAACTGTGACATACCCAGCATGGAAAAGGAAGGTGGAGAGACCAGGAAATGGACACCCTTCTGAGTCCTGATGGTGATACTCTTCTCCTTGGGATTTCTCTTCTGCTGACTATCGTTTCAAATTCTAGTGTTACTGTAACTAATTCCTGGCAGATGATGGATTTTTTTTAAGCACAATTAAATTAAAGCAGACTTTGCTTTTGGTAAACTATTTTTAGTAAAATGTATAGGATAAAAAAAAGCCCAACCCAACACTAACAACATGCTCAATCTGGATGTGAAATCATGTTGTTCACTCAAAACTCTTATACATATTTTGTTATTGTCTAAGAAATGAACTGGCTTACTCGTCTAAAAGAAATTGAACCTTGTAGACCTAAGTAAAAGTACATGGCAAGACGTATGAAAAATCTAACCTATATACACTCAAATGAAAGATTTTAAACTATAAAAAATGTTAATATGCCTGCAGATATACTATATTTTTTTGCATAAAATAGTAAAGAGGGTGTTGTTGTACAAAAGATGCTGGAATGTGGGATCCCGACTATCCAGGCTCAGAAAATACCTAAGGACCCAAGATACGGTAAGCATCTTTCCATCTTAAAGTCAATTTTACGTCCCATGAAGCAATGGTGCACCCGTTGGATGGCATATATAGTGTGGTGAGGAATTCCAGCACCTAATTACATGCTTAGCAAAGAGGGAAAGGCAGAAGGTCCTTCATTAGAGGTCGACTTTAAAATGGGCAGTGTTTAATTTGATGCGACCCCCAATTGGCTCATAATAAAAATCGCCCTAAAGTTTCGCTCTCTTTTTTCTCTTTTCTACCGAAGAGAATTATGAGTGAGAAAATGCAGCCCACTGAGAAGCAAATCCTCGCTGCAAACCCAATGGTTGGAATTCCTGATTTGATTTATTGCCCTGATGTACTCCCTTCTCCCTGGCAGGAGCATTCTCGCCCCTGCCCAGGACCACAGAGCCACCTCCTCTGTGCTGCTCACCGGACCAGCCATCCATTATCCCTTCCACTTAACAGCTGTTTCCTGCTTGCACTCCATGCAATGTGAGGCTTTTAAAAATCCCTCCCTCCCTCCCT
>LNAC01000433.1:566532-715644 GCA_002007465.1 Ailurus styani | reverse complement strand
TCTTTCTTTCTTCCTTTCTTTCTTTTTCTTTCTTTCTCTCTTTCTTTCTTTCTTTCTTTCTTTCTTTCTTTCTTTCTTTCTTCTTTCTTTCTTTCTTTCTTCCCTTTCTCTCTTTCTTTCCTCCCTCCCACCCTCTCTCTTCCTTCCTTCTGAAAAGGTCTATATAGCTTCCATGATTTCCTATTGGGATCTAACTAAGACTGTCCTTCTTCCCTCCTCCCCAATTACTATACCTGACACCACAAAACCAGGAGTCTGGTCATGGCAGGTTTCCATGAATTGGACAGGTAGAGCTGAGCCACGGGGGCAAGAAATTCATCAGCGCTTCCCCGGGAGGCCAGCGCACTGTGGGGCAGGAGTCACAAAGCCCACCTGGTTCCCTGTGCTGAGAACCCAAGAACCCCACAGATAGCATCAGGCTCCAACTGGAAAACAGGCTTCTGTCTTCTTCTCCTTCTAGGCAATAACATAATGAAGGATTCTTAAAAGGAAAGTGGACAGTAGAAAGGTTAGTGCCTTTGCTATATCCAGCAGACCGGAAGACTACACAGAGACTCGTCAGGATGGGCACACTTACGGAGCCCAAATGTAAAATTTTCCACATCAACAGTGACGTTTCCCTTATAAATCAAAGCAATTCCCAGGATCTGCTAGCTCAGTCTTTCTATTCATAACGAGGCTTTTCGGGTTTTTTTTAATTGCTCTTTCCACAGTTTACCCAAAGGGTAAATAAGTGATGCTTGTCGTTCCAACTTATTTCTGGCAAAATTAGGACACAGAGGAGTCAAATGACTTCTATCAGACATGCCGTAAGTCAGTGGCCAAATCTAAATTAAAACCCAATGTCTTCTGAGTTCTCAACTTTCATTTTGTTCACGGAGCCACACAGCAATACTCAGTAGCCTGGGAAACATGCATTGTTACATTGTAAATGCAACAATCTTACAAAGCTTTCAGGAAGTTCTTGAAACATCATCCACCATAGAATCGTATTTTGAGTGGCTTGTCACCGATTTTCCAGGTGAGATATTTTCTGCATTTTCTTGTGGCCCATTTGTCATATTTTATGACCCAAAGCTATTATTTTGGTACTTTGAGAAATGATTATTAATTTGTATTTGCAAAAAAAAAAAACAAAACAAAACAAGGAGAATCACAACATACGCTCTGCATATGGCTCTGGGATGGCGAACCTTTTGTCTCTGGATGGGACTTGTCAAAAATCAAATCCTAATGCTGCCTTGTTGACAAATAAATTTTGTAGCTGTCCAAAGGTTTTAAGCAATACGGATCGTCTGAGCCAATAAGTTGATTTGGTGAGAGCGGGATGCTAATGAGTCTTTGATCCGTGCAGAGGCCAGTGAGCTCTAGCGAGGTCTCAGCCTGCACCCCTCACTCTGCCAGCTGTCTCGCAAATGCCTGCCATTGGTCACAGGGGGGACCAGTCACGCTGGGAATGGAGGTGGGTAAGTGCAAATCCATCATCCCTCTGAACGCATCGCTCAAGCGCCGGTCCTCCCCAAGGCAGACCAGCAGCCTTCTCTTTCCGCACAGAGATGTTGCAATAAAGAATCGTTCTTTAGCCCTATCAGTATCGTTTTTTAAAGGACACTTTTTTTCCCTCCTTGTGCTGAAAATAAACACAGACTGGTGTCTACTTCATGCCTGCGGCTCTTTAAAGATCTCGCGTCCAGTGATACTGGGGGTCCGGGAGGAGTAAGTTTCAAGTCCGCAGGAAAACTTGCTGGGTCTCAGAGACAGGCCGTTCGGGTGAGTGATGTCGGGCACGCGAGGGCAGCATGAAGCAGCTGGGCTCCAGGGGGGACCCGGACAGCCTGGAGCAGCTGGACAAATGCAGGAGGTCAGGCAGTGTTTGCGGACACTGACTTCTCCCTGAGCATCCCTGCATGAGAGGAGACATCAAAGCCCGTCACCTAGGAATAACACCCGGTGGATTTTCTGCAGCTAACCCCCCTCCCAAGAGGCTGACCCAGGACGGAGAGGTCCGCTGTTGGCTCCATGCCCTCCGAGCATGGAGTCACATTCCTCCTCCTGTGCGTGCTATTTCCGGAATAGGTTGTGGGATGCAGGGGGAAATAACCCACATTATCGTATCAGGAAGGGAAAAGTCAAGGCAATCTCTGCCCCCCCCCTTTGCTATGCACTTTGTTTTTCTGATGAAAATGCCTTTTAATATTCAACAGATTTTTACTAAGCACCTAAAAAACCCAGGCCTCAAGGGTAAGGGGTAACAACACAGATCCTCACTTGGATTGGGCTAGCAAGGTTCTCCAGGTGGACTTCATCGTAATGCCCTTTTTCTGATTACTTTTAAGGTTTGGGTATGTTTGAGGTGGTGGAAGATTACAAGAAATTATTTCACCAGCCAAAGCCCTTGTATGAGAATACAAGAAAGAAAGAAAGAAAGAAAGAAAGAGAGAGAGAGAGAGAGAGAGAGAGAGAGAGAGAGAGAAAGAGAGAAAGAAAAAGGAAGGAAGGAAGGAGGGAAGGAAGGAAGGAAGGAAGGAAGGAAGGAAGGAAGGAAGGAAGGAAAGGAAAACGTAGTCTGCAAGGTTTAGGGGCTGGGTTATTATTGGTTTTTTACATCGTTGATGTTGAAATGGATGGAAGGGATGAGGGAACACACTCTTACGTGGCTAGAGGAAGAGGCAGGATACATGGGGGGAGGGTTATGGTGGGGAATCATGGCAAAAACTAAAGGAACCGCTTTGTATGGGACAACGTTTCAGTTTCGTACTCAGAGTGCTTGAACCGAAGACTGGGCAGTGCTGGTTCTAGCCGGTTTTCATCCAGGGGCAGGCTCCCAGTTTTAAATGAGTTGGGCTCCCAAAGCTCCCCCAGAAGACTATCATGTGGAATTTGGAATGCTCTCTCCCATAGGAAGATAAGGACTTTCGCAATTGCGAGGTTCCCATGACAGCCCCTGGAGATGTTTTCTGTCTCTACAATGGCCTCAAGGCCTCCTCCCCACCCAGCACCTTCTGAGCGGCCGCATAGCTCTCTCCCCATCTGGTGCTGTGCCAGGGCGTGCTCCTGCTGTTCCAGCTGCACCGGGTCCTCGCTGATCTGGGATCTCTCGGGAAGCGCTCCCACCTCCGCACCTGGTCCTGGTTCCCCCACCCCCACCTGGCAGGCGGGTTTGCTGCTGAGCTTCCTCCAGGGCGCCCCCCATGACTGCATGCCACCTGCCCGGTTCAGAGTCACCGTGTGGGCTCCGTGTGTCTCCAGAGCCTTTCCACCTTCTTAAACCAGATGCTCCTCCCACCTCAAGGTGGGCAGGCTCCCATGGGCAGGGGTTTGGTAGGTTTGTTGGTCGCTTATTCTCACTCAACACCTGGACGAGTGCCCGGCCCAGAATCGTCACCCAACGAGCACTGGCCGCGTGAGTGTGACTGTGACCACCACCAGCTCACCCCCCACCCCCGTCTGTCTTCTCACCGGGGGGCCTGCGCTGCTCGCTCCTCTCGCAGCACCAGCGGCAGGAGCCATGGACCACCCCTTGTAAGGATGTGACACGTTCCCTCTCTCAGCCACAGTGCCCGATCTTTACAATCGAGGTGTCCTATTAGCTACCCTTCACGATCCTTAGAGTTCCTAACATCAGCGATAGCGATGGAGACAAAATCCAGCCTCCTGAGCGCTGCTGGGCGCTGGCGGCTGACCCGTCACCCTCGACGTGGACCCCCCATTTCCAACCCAAGGCTCCACCTGTGCGCCCGAGGGCGGCAGGATTCTGCCCGGTGATTCTTGGGGTTTCCTGCCTCTTACGATCCCTGGGGTCCCCTCCGGAGCCGCGTGGGGGAGACCGCGTGGTCCTGCCCGGTGCACCTGCTATGCTGAGATTCTGAGGTCCTCCTTCTGAGCCCCGGGCAAGCGATGGAGGCGCTTCTGGGGGCTTGCGGGCGGGGGGCTGAGGTTTCCTTGCCTCTACGAGCGCTGTAGGGCTGGTCCCTACGCACGGGTGTGACTGCTCCTAGTGGGGACGGATTCTGTGAGGGCTGGGGCAGAGGACGCACTGGGCAGCGGTGGGGCCATCCTCTCCTTCTATCATGGCCTGGGAGCAAAATCGTCCCCACAGGGCCCGAGGCCGACTGTTCCCCACCCCCCGCCCCCCAGAAGTCCTCCGGTGCCCCCGCCGACCCGTCCTTGGAAAGAAGGTCTCCTCTCTAACCCCCCCACCCCGCTATTCCTGTGGTGACCTTTCCCTGCCATCCAGGCTGCTCTCTAACTTTTGGGCATCACTCTGGTTTCAAGTCGGCATCCTAGCCTTAAGCATATACTGAAATGTAAATTTCGAAGATTTATTTTAAATTTCCTTTTCATATGTCAAGCAGGCTTCCCTTTATAAATCCTGAGATCACCTTTGAAATTTTAGACAAGGGCAGATGTCACTTAATGTGACTGGCAAGTGTTCTACACGCCATTTGTTGCGTGTGGTCGTTGTTTTCCCTTTGGCTTCTTTTTTATTTTTTCTCCTTTTAAAAATCACCATCACACTGTAAAACCAATTAAAACAAACTTTTCAAAGACTGTTATTTCCTGGCTGAGCTATTCCAACCTCTGACTTTTTCTGAAGCACGAGATAAGACTTTCTGATTAACTGGGGGTGGGATGTTTATTCAATCTGTTCGTTTTATACATTATGGATACTGCTTTTTAATTTTTATGCCATGTCAGTGGCATATACTTTCTGAAATTAATAAATACAATACATACCATCAATGTGCGAAATTTAAAAAAAAAACACAGATTTCCATAGTTTGACATACAAAAATGTACTCACACACTTTTGAAATCTACTGTCAAATCATTTCACATCTGTACCTAAAGCAAACAGACATAATGCTAACAGCTTGTTAGAATTCAGAAATGCCACCCGCTAATCAGCCCACCTGTGGCATTCTCGGTCCATCTTGCAAGCTGCAGAGCCTGCTGCCAAGAAACTTGACAAGAAAATGTATATTAAATTATTGAATAAGATTGGAAATATTGTACAGCGTGGGCTAAAAAGAATGCACAACGTGTGGCCAGTGACACACTGTACCTTTTCATTCTAAAGTCTGTCTGGAGGTGACCTAGCTTCATTCCTATTTGCCATAAATTATGAAGTCTCTGGGCAAAGAATCGGCAGCAAGGTTTTCATTGTTTCTACCGGGTCTTGTTATGTGTAGCCGGCATTGGCTGACACAGAAATCAAGGAAGAAAAAAAGCAGAGAACAAAATCTGAACCGAGTTTGACAGACACAACCCCATTTTCCCTACAATTCCATCATGCTGAGGTTCAGAGGAAAACAAAGAAGGAGATTTTCTGACATTGCTGGTACTCTTTTGGGAACCACAGTAGCAATGCTGTTAACCGAATCCAATCTTTATCTAAAAGCCTAAGGAAGCGATCTTTTGATCTTTCTTAGCAAAAAAAAAAAAAAAAAAAAAANAAAAAAAAAAAAAAAAAAAAAAAAAAAAAAAAGGCACAAGTGACATAAAGCTCTTAAGATCCTAGAACAAAGTGGGGCAGTGGCTCACGCAATAAAACCTGGGTGCACTCTGCCTGTGCCTGGAAGCTCGCGAAATCGGGGGTCCGCGTGACATTGCACAACGCGACCACATTTCTACCGGTTATTAATTTCTATAGAATAGAAACTAACGTGCTCACAGAAGTATCTTCTCTGGGGGTCTGTGAGTAAGAAATGCGATTTTAGCATCTGTTCTTTTAAGGCTATTTGCTCTGGGAAGGCAGTGTGTTTTGCCATAAATCTAGGTCATTAATTTGTATCTGTTCTTTGTTTATTTAAGACACAGGACAAAAGGGCAGCTGCTGAAACATTTGGCTGTGCCGAGGGGTAGTGGGCTCAACATGCTGGAGTTCTCTGCACATGACCAGCTTGAGTTTGTATCCGCAGCTACAGGACAGGACTTTATGGAAACACTTTGCCAAGCCCTGTGCTGTTCAGCTTCCCTTTGCATCAATATCCTTTTAATTACCTGATCCTGAGGGGGCGAAAGTTAAAGAGAAGTGTCAGTGCAAAAGCCTCATAACCTGCTGAAAAATCAGACTTAAAAATAAATAATCACCATCATAGTGTTCCAATGTTCGCAATTATTCTACGGAGTATCAATGTGAACCCGAACCGGGCAGCTGGCCTACAAAGGTAACTCTCTGACCTATCCAACTTGATAGTATAAACCGTAGCACAGTAATATCCAGGAAATTGATTGTTAACAACACTGAATGTTCTGAAATTGGCCATTAAGGGCAGAATCCTTTGAAAGGCATTGTTAGTACGAAGCATTGCAGAGGTTTTATTTACTATCATAAACCTAATGGACTCAGTAAATTAGGTGTATTTAAAAAGGTCATTTGCTACTGCTTGAGACAGAATCCTAAGCACTTTAATTCAGATGGATCACAAAACATCCCAGTGTTTTTCAAGATGATCCACTGTAAGTTCCTGCAAATGAACAATACGGGAGCATGGTTCCTTGGATTTGTGTATGATAACAATGATAATAATAATAATGTCATGAGACCTTTGAGGATTGCTTAAAAGGCCCTAGTAGAAAAGTACCAGTTTTCTGTTCAGAACTACTTATTAGAAATAAAAGGGAAAAAAAGTAAAATTCATCAAAAGTGAGTTTTAAGTTCCAAAGAGACATTTTTGCCTAACATCATATTTCTTTTAGATGAGATATAATGTCATCTTTGCATTTTTCCAAAAATCTCTCACTGTGAGAGGGTGTGGTCATCTTCTAAATCTCAGGAGTTGGCCTGTCTCATCCTGGAATCTATAGGATGAGACCCACACGGCCTGGGGGTCCTGAACCGTTGCTGTGGTGTAGAAAGTTTGTGGAACGTGTAATGGAAATTTTAATACTTAGGTGGATGGAGATTAACATTTTTTTTTCCTGTTGAATGTAGAAAAGGTTGTATTTTTTCAGATATTCTCTCTTGAGGAAGTCCTAGCTGAAAATTTGGTCAGAACTAGGGACTGCTCTTTCAATGCAAAATCCTACTTAAGGCCCTTGCCTCGAACACTCTGGAAGTGGGAGGAACACGCAGGCCTTTGTGTCTGTGGAGCTCTCCTAGCTGGAGCTGGCAGCGTCTGATCAGGACTGGACAGTCCGCATTCAGAGACAAGGATGGAAGACCTTTAGCAAGAGACTTAACACACAACCTGTCTTTGCTTTCATCCCTGGAGTCAGGCTCTCGGAATAAACATGAACTTGGCCCAAAGAATGTACTCTTTCTCATCATTGCCTTGTTTTGTGGTCAGGGGATGCAGAGAAAAATTTAAGAAGTGTCAAGCTTCGTTCCCAGGAGTCGCTGAAAAGACTCATTTCACAACATCAGTGAAAAGGGAAAACAAACAAACAAACAAACATGAGATCAAATTGAGATCAGACCTCAAAGGATTTCTGATACTCTGAGACTCTTCAGAGAAGGAAAACACGAAGGATGCTTCCTGAATACGCACAGGCCAGGATCGTGGTATGATCCACCTGCTATGATCTCTTTCGTCCTTTAGCAAACCCGTGAACAGCTCCTAAACCAGCAGCTCTTCAGCACCTGCTACGGGGGACTAAATACGCTCTGTATTGGAATATCTCATACTTTCTGAAAAATAAACTAATTTTAAAAGATCTGATCTGGAGCTTTGGCACGTAACAAGTGGAATACCTAGACTTATTCTGTAGGCTTAGATTAATTGAAAGCTACCTTTTGGTAAAACAAAGGAAACCGACTTGTGATTACTCTCAAACAAAGGTCGGGCGGTAATCTTCAGAATTTATCTGTCTGCAGGAAACTGATCACGAATTTGTCTTGGTGCTTGTCTCATCTGGCCACTATGTTTCAGTTCCATCCATCTCTTGGTGCTTTTCCTTTTGTTTGATCTCATCTGGACTCTTTTATTCTCCCTCGATGTCCCCTACTCCCAAAGGGTTTGATGGATGAAACACCCGTACACACACTAATAAAATGCCTGCCCTCTTCCAGGAGAACTAAAAGGTATCTGCTTAGTCCTTTAATAGGCTCTCAATGAATATAAAGAATGACTCTTTTATAGATGTATAAAGACACTGTTATGTTTATATGAGCTAGAATGATCTGAGCTTCTCCTTGGCTACCTATAGCTCTTTCATTCTCTAGTCTTGCTCACTTTTCAATTCTTCTCCAACACCGCTTGGCTGCGAAGTTCCTCAACTTTCCCTGGGTCTCTTTCTCCCAAACCTAGTTCAGATGCTCTCCATCTGATCATCTTCCCCAGGGTGGTTGTGGCCTTTGGGATGCAGTCTAGGTGTTAAATGGATGATTATTCATTGCTATCTCCAAGCATGAAAGCCTTCCTCTCCTTATAGAGGCTCCATTCCCTAGAGAACACTTTGGCAGCATTTTTCTCAAAGTAGAATAAAAAATGCATCACACTTAAAAAAAACAAACAAACCATGCATGGCATCCCTCAGGAGACTTCTGATGCAGGTTCTGTTTCTGTCAAGAGAAGATACATGTTGTTGCCGAAAAAGATTTGAACTGGGACTTGAGAGACCGCCCTTCCAGGCTGGTTCTGCTAATTACTAACTGGGGGACCCTGGACAAGTTACCTACTTCTCTGAGGGTCTCAGGTCCCCAGGGTAAAACTAGAAAACGGGACCAGGGAGCATCTGAGGTCCTTCCAGCTGTCATACTTCTTGAGTCTAGGAAATGGGGTCCTAAGACCTACAAAAGAGACGGATGTCAGAACTAGGATTTCATGCCCAGTGAGTAGGTAATCCAGGCTTCTACTGTTTTGGTATTTGACCTTCAAACCATAGAAATTTTGCACCCTTTGCCAAGGCTTCTACAGGAAGAACAGCCAATAATTTAAAATACGATTTACCTTTGGAAATGGAATTTTTGAAATTTTAAAACCAAAATTCTTCCTTTCTTGGGCAATGTCTGTAGAGCGAGATACCATAGATTTAAAAAATGGTCAACTTCCCAATTTTGTCTGCTTTGTTGGTGAATACTATAAGGCTTGTTTTGGTAAGTTGCTTTTTAAAAAGATTTTATTTATTTACTTGAGAGAGAGAGAGAGAGAGCACGTGAGTGGGTGGGAGAGGCAGAGGGAGAAGCAGACTCCCCACAGAGCAAAGGGAGCCCAATGTGGGGCTCCATCCCAGGACCCCAAGATCATGACCTGAGCCAAAGGCAGATTCTTAACCAACTGAGCCACTCAGGCGCCCCAATAAATCACTTTCGAAAAGAAAAATTTTCTTTCTGATTCTGTAGCTACAGTTGGATCAATTTGTAACCCTTCCCTCCTCCCTTCCCTCCCCTCCCCTGCCCCTCCCTCTCTCCCTTCCCTTCCTTCCTTCCTTCCTCTTTCTCTTTCTTCCTTCCTCCCTCTCTCCCTCTCTTTCTTTCTCTCTTTTCTTTCTCTTTTCTCTTTCTTTCTCTTCTTTCTTTCTACCTTTCCTCCTTCCTTTCTTCCTTTCATCTATCTATTAATCATTAGCTATCTATCCATATACACACATATACTATTTAAAAAATAAAATTAGGAAACCTTCCTTTCCTCTTTTTTCAATAAATGCTCCACATTAAGTACTTAGCACAGAGAGGATTTTCATCATTGGGATGCATTTCAGATACACTCAGAAAACCGTAGAGAATTCAGAACTAAACAAGCATGGTTGATGGCCCTTAGCTGAATTTGTGCAGAGATGAGCAAGATCCGTGGTCCCTGTGCTGGGGACAGACTCTATTACTACGCCAGAGCTTGGAAACTACAAGGACAATGTGGGGAAGTAAGGTGCTTTCCTAGTATACTTGAAGTATCAGGCCCCATTATATGTAGTAGCCTAGAGAGTCTTTAAAAAAACTATCACGTGACAGTTGATGCTTCGGAAAGGAAAAGTGTCATTTTGCCAGTGTGTTGCCCATTCCTAGCTCAGCACACATCAGCACACCATGAAGCCTGCTCTGGGATGGGGGTGTAAGCCAAGCTTTCTCCGACCCAAAGGATGCCTGTGACTGTGTTCTCGAAGCTCTTCCTTCTCCCATTCCTTGTCCCGCATTTTGCACCAGCTCCCCCAAACAGGACCCAACTCAGAGTCAGGCTGCTTGTGGCAGTCAGTCTCACCTTCCTCCTGGACATTGTCCGATTGTGACCACACTCCCTCAGTTTCCCTTCTCTCTCACCTTACCCTTCCCTAAATGGGTTAAAGGACATGTTGGCACTTTGGGGGAAGTGAAGCAGGCACCTGCAGAGTGCTGGGCCAGTCTGGAGAGCATGAGCCCACCTGGGAGTGGGGTTCGTCCTGGGTGGGCCAGCTCTGAAGTCATGTTCCCTCTGTGCTCCCAAAACTCTCCAAGGTACTAGGGCATTTCTGGGGCCGATCATAGTATTATGGCACCACTAGTGAGTGATTTAGAATCACTGTTGGGAACTAATATTAAGTCTCAAAGTGGGTATCATTCAGGTTTTTTTTAAAGACCATTAATTTATTCATTTGAGGGAGAGCGAGCGCGAGAGCACTAGCGGGGGGCAGGGGGAGGTTCAGAGGCAGAGGGAGAAGCAGGGAGCCCGACACGGGGCTCGATCCTGGGACCCTGAGCTCACGACCTGAAATGAAGGCAGACGCTTAACCGACTGAGCCATCCAGGCGCCCCTCATTCAGTTTTGAACTTCCATAGAAAGGCTAACTTTATAGCCCATGGTAATCCTGTACACCAATTACAACCCAACAGCTAAATCTGTAGATTTGATAACCACACTTATAAATTATTGGAGTGATGCTGAGTACTACTTATTGAGGATTTAGGCAGTGTGCTAAGCACAGGGAAATAAGTGCTTTATTTTCCCTGTCTTTTCTCAACACACTTCTGTAGAAGGTGTTAGGTCCACCGCGGTAAGCAATTTGCCCAAGATCATACAGCTAATAAGATCACGGTCAGAGTAGGCACCAAGGCCTGACATCTAAAACATGCTCACCATGAAAATATGTAGTTTAGACTTCTTAAAGTCATTAACCATGGAGTACAGACTTTGAAACAAGTCATTCCTGGTGAGAGCACTTGAGCAGGACTTTGAGGGAAAGATTCCACTGAAGGACGGGGGGCCGTCCATTCTAGTTTTCCTGGGCACAATGGTCTCACACAAAGAATGGGACCATGCCATTATTCTTAAATGGAATCAATGGGTTTTCGCTGAACTATGAAGTGTTTAGGTTAAATATGTAAGAGCTTCTCCCAGGTAGAGAGTTGGGAGATGCAGGAATGTGACTTGAAGGAAAAGGACAGACTCTGTATCCCTTTAGCATTTTAAACCACGGGATGGATTTTTTTTTTTTTTGAGCAAAAGTGGACAAGATTAAGAACAATGGGTCTGGACCTCTTTTGCAATAGGATTCTATACTCATTCTACAATTCTAAATAATATTCTGGCATTATGTTCCTTTAGTAACAAGTCATTTGAGATCATGGGAGCCCCAAATGTATGGAGGCTTCAATAAGAGAAGCCTGAGGGTCAAAATTGGATGAGATCCCATTATCTTGAACTTGAAAGTGGCAGTTCAGACAAGTAATGGGTGATTGCCAAAGGTAGGGAGTGAATCAAGCAGGAGAATTTTATCCTGATTTGATATTCATTAATTAAATACAATTTGACCAGTCTCTTTCCTAGTCTGGAGGTTTAAGAGTCAATCCTCTAAAGTCACTTTGAAAAGAGAAAAAAAAATCCCCCCTCTTCATTGCTACTAGGGGGGAAGCAAATTTTTCAATCATTGATCAGCCCTTTAATCTACGGCACGCCTCTATCCAGAGAGCTTCCAAAATAAAATAGTAGCTTTTTGAAACAATGAAGGCTTTTAATTTTTACTTCTTAAAGTAATTAATCATTGATCAAAGAGCAAAATACCCAGGCATGCGGCAGTTGGAGCAGGAATTCGAGAACTACTCAACACGTCTGTGGAAGGTGTTAGCTGTCTCACTGTAGTAAACAACTTGATTAGTGAACATCCTAGGTCTGGGTCCTTTGGGGGGAGTATGGGTTTCAGAGATCATGTCTGAGATAAATCAATCAGCAAGAACTTTAATAAAATTTGGAACTTTGATCCATTAAACTGTCCTCTGGTGATTTCTTAAGGTTCTGACTGCTTACTGCTGCGAGATACATCATTATTTTGACACTGATAAATATGGGAAGGCTTGAAAAGGTCTGGGGGTGGGGGCTGGAAGTTGCTTATGAACCAGTAGGTCTAGTTTTTGAAACTAATTTATTGGAAAAAATAATCACGGTCTTTTTTTCTTTCAATCATAGAAAATATTATTCTCTATGTGCCATTAAGCATGGTAGTCTGGGTTGTTTTTTTTTTTCCAGAAGCAACAACAATTTCCTGACACCCCAAATGCACTTCAACGCGCTATTTTAAGAAAAATATACATGAGTTATGGATTTGAGTAAAATCCATATTTAATCCAGATTATAAATTCCGTAGTGGTTTAAGAGAGTGTTCGTTTTTATCTCGTTATTCAGGTCTCCATTATGTCCCTTGGACTCCCTTCAGAGGTTCTGATTTGAAAGTACCTTTCCAATTGTTTTCTTTATTGATTTAATCTTATAATTTGAGGTTTCAGACTGATTATCCAGCTTTTTAGACAGCAGTACAATTTTTTTTCCCTCTCTGTTTAACACATCGCAGGAAACTGAGTGTCAGGTTTCTGTCTCATATGTTCCATAATTCTGCGTTCTGGTGTGTGATGCCGGCATAACTGGTATAATTTGAGACAAATAGCGATCTTTCCAAGTTTCATAAGATAAATGCTTATAATTTATAGCATTTATAGGAATTAGAAATGCAAATATTGAAATGCTTTAGAACAGCACATGGTTACAGTTTTCCATTTCAGAGGGGTGGGGAGGGAAGGTGACCTGCCCTCCATACCGACGGCTGCTGGCATTTGAGATCGTCCGAGAGTAAGTGGGATGAGTCCCTCAGAAGGAGGGTGGAGAAAGACAAAGCGACCTCCACCCTGTCACGTTGTTGGTGCTAGCTTAGAAGGATGAACGGGATGCTCACGCGGCCGGGTGCGCTTGCTCGTAGGTCCATTCAGTGTTGAAAATACAGCAACATTTAGGTGGATATAAGCGTCCCTGTCAGTTGTTGAAGTCTCCACTGTTGATGCCAATCGTGTTGCCCAAATGTCTTAAAAATCTGTTTCAATAAAAATGTCAAACGCTCATATGATTTCTAAAGCTGTGGGGGGCATTTGAGGCGATCTACAGGGTCGGGGACAATGGCTTAATTATCTCTTTATTTCCCACAATGCCTAGCATGGGTTTTTTGGCTCAAAAATTGTGTATTTGACAACACAATAAAGGAATGGATCTAGTGCAACTGATATCCCAACGCAGACGTCGCTGGTTTGTGTCCTTGAGAAGCTCACTCGTCAACTTGGGTCTACTGTCGCTTACCTCAATGGCTCCAAAGGTCCCCCAGAGATGGAGCCAATGCTTGAATGGTGGTGATCTTCACTCCTTGATCTGGTCTGCGCTTGGGGCTGTGGTCTATTCCCTTTTAGCACAGGACAATCCTTCACATATTTTAAGGCAATTATCATGTCTTCCCTTAGATATCTCCAGAATTTGCCCCAGTTCCTTGGACCATTGTTTATAAGGAAGGCAGTATAAAAAAAAGGACATTCCTAGATGAGTGCTTAATAAACTTGCATTCGTGCTTTGTCTTGGTTATTTATGAGTGATGTGACATTTGGTGGGCCCTTAATCTCTCTGGGCATTGATAGATTCATGTATAAAATGTCATATTAATATTTTTCTGCTTACCTGATTGTATTGTCAAGGGTGTCAAACCTTTGGAAAATTAGAAGTTGTTAAGGAAAAGCAAGATACCATTATTATAATAAGACATAGTTTCCAATGACTCCCCCAATCTGGTCTACTGCCTCCAGCTGTATTTGTTGTTTATTATTGTGTTCCTTAAAATGTAGTGACCTGGATGAAATTCAGGGTTCCATCCATGACTCGCCTTGTATGAAGTACAATAAAGACAAAAGGAGGGGAAAGGAAGAAGTGAATTCATTTTATTTAAAGCTTACCATGTGCCATGCCCTTCGTTCTGTATTTTAATCTTCATAAGTCTTGCAGGCATGTGTGCATAGATAAATCAAGAAAACCTTAGAAATTCTAAGTCACTTGCTCAAAGTCACCAGGTCAACTTGACCCATGTTCTTTCTAAGACTCTGCCATGTTGCCCATGACTCTGTTACCCCACATTCCCCACACATAATGCTAACTCACGTAATAAGATTGCTTGGGGCATCTGGGTAGCTCAGTTGGTTGAGCGTCGCACTCTTGATTTCAGCTCAGGTCATGATCCCAGGGTTGGGGGATTGAGCTCCATTTCAGGCTCCACACTCAGTGGGGCATCTGCTAGAGATTCTCTCCCTCTCCCTCTGCCCCACCCTGTGAACTCGCTCTCAAATAAATAATTCTTTAAAAAAAAAGATTGCAGCAGGCTAAGGGTTTTAGGTTTTCATTTTTATTTGGTTTCACATATATTTCTACATGCTCTGTACTTCTGCAACAGATTTGGGAAAACCTAAATTCAGGCCTTTTTATAGATTCATCCTATGCTTGTGTTCACAACGTCTCTGTTTAAGAATTCACTCTGGATTTGTTTTGGGGATAAATGTCAGGCTTCCCAATTTTCAGCTTTTCCATTTCTTGTTTTCCCTGATTTTGAAAATGGAGACATCTGTCAATCTATCTTCTCTTTTCTTATTCTCCTTTTTTCCTCCTTCCTTTGGTTGCTTCCTCTCTAAGTGATTTAACACATATAAAGCACTCAGAAGAGTGCTCGTCACATACAAAGTGCTCAAAAATGTTAGCTATTATTACTCACGTAACAAGTAGTGATGTAGCATTTCTTATGGACTGAGGACTGTGTTGGGTGCTGGGTATACACCTAAGATGAAAAATGAAATAATCCCAGTCCTGTGGAGTTCACAGGCCAGTCGGGGCATGGACAAATCCTTAGGATGGTCAGGGACCTCCCTTTGAAGAAGTAACACCTGGGGAAGGAGAAATCAGGCAATGCCAGAAGTTTCTTGGTGGCAGAACCCTGAGCCCACATGGGTCACTGCTTCTAGACCCTGACCAGTGGGTCTGAATTCCCCCAAAATGGCTCAACACATACTTAGTAATTCCTCACTCAGCTTGGTCTTCTTCTGGTGATGTGTTCAACCATTTTCTTTCTTTTTTTTTTTTTTAAGATTTTATTTATTTATTTGACACAGAGAGAGAGATTACAAGTAGGCAGAGAGGCAGGCAGAGAGACAGGGAGAGGAGGAAGCAGGCTCCCTGCTGAGCAGAGAGCCCGATGTGGGCCTCGATCCCAGGACACTGAGATCATGACCTGAGCCGAAAGCAGAGGCTTTAACCCACTGAGCCACCCAGGTGCCCAGTGTTCAACCATTTTCAATGTGAAGACCATTCTCCCTTTTGGAAAAATTAGAAGTGATAGGAAAATGAATAAATAAGCCCAGGCCTTCTTTGTTTCTTCATCTTTCTCTGAATGTGCCCCCAACGAGCCATTGCTGTCATGCCTGATGTTTTTGCAAGCTTGTTCTAGGCTTCTGCCTCCCATAACCCACAAAAATATCAGGTCCTCATCCCTGGAATCTAAATGTTACTTTATATGGGAGAAGAGACTTTCTAAATGGGATGAATTCGAGGATCTTAAATTAAGATGAGGACTTCATCCTGGTGGGCCCTACATATAATCACGTGTCCTTGGAAGAGGGAACAGAGGGTGATCTGACACAGATGGAAGAGGAAGAGACAATGTGACCTGGCAGAGTTTGGGGTGACGTGCTTTTAGACGATAGAGGGCCGTCGTCACCCCATGTTGGAAGAGGCAAGGGATTGGCTTCTCCCCTATAGCTTCCGGAGAGAGCACAGAAGCCCACCTGGATTTCAGCTTCCTGATTCTGAGTTTGGACTTCTGACCTCCGCAGCTGTGAGTGGATACATTTCTGCAGTTTTCAGCCACCAGATGGGTGGTAATCTGTTACTGCAGCCACAAGAAACTAATACACTCCCTTACATTATCCCACGTTCCCCAAAACTTGAAACTCTTTTTTAATCTCCTGAGGTTGTATGTTCCTCCTTCCTTTATTGGGTGATCCATGTTATTTACGTTTCAATAAAACCCATTCCAGAACATTCAGGAGGGCACACGATGGAATGAGCCCTGGGTGTTCTATGCAACTGATGCATCACTGACCTCTACCTCTGAAACTGATAATACACTCTATGCTTATTAATTGAATTTAAATAAAAAAAACAAGAAAAGAAACAAAAACAAAACAAAGAACACCACGTTCCATAGGTTTTATTTTCACATCTGAGCTCGCCAAACTGCTAATCATAGTGAAAATATATATATATTTTTAATCGCACTGTTTAGAGGTCAGAAAATATAAAACATTGTTTGGAGACATATGCAATAATTTTCAAATGTCTTTCTTCTTGGCTTTTCAAATACTGATGATACAAGAATGCTTACCAGTTGTTTTTGAAGTAAGAGAAGACTTGTTCAGGAGAGTCAAAATTTGGGGCTAAAAGCACTGTGGATGGGGATAAACCCGGGAAGCTAAGGCCTGGGGGAGAGGCGGTGCTGGGAGAGGTGAGGTTGGCACAGAGACGGGGCAGAGACCCCCTCCCGCAGCTCAGCCCCTGCTCCAACACCCCACACGGCCCTGCCCCTTTTTTGCGAGAGAATTTAATGCCCCTTTTGAAAAACTCTATCAGAATCGGCAGTTAGATGGGTCCCAATGTCACAGCAACAGACTATTGGTGTTCGTTCACTTATATCTTCTTTCTTGCTCCTTTTTAGTCGAAAGAGATTTTTTATTGCCACCTGTCTAATGCTCAAGGTAATCAAATCTTAGGGAAGTGACTGCAGTATACTGCATATACGATTTGTGTGTTTGCTCTGCATAAGAAAGTATCATTCCTTGACACGATTTAGAAAGGTGCATACAGGGAGGGATAATTCACTGGTGTCAAGTTGACTTGGCTTTGGCTCTGGCGCCGCTGGGGCCCATCAGGCCTCTCTGGGAACGTGGAAAGGGTTCGGTGGGAAAGGCGAGGAAGCAGCTGGAAGGGGAGCGAGTGAGGATTTGGTAGGGAGGTGAAGGAGGCGCAGAGGAGAAAGCAAGCGGGTTTGACCTACATTCCCAGCTGCCGGGTCTGCGAGCCTCAGAACTCAGGTCAGTGCCACGGGGGAGGGCGGCCGGGAGCATTTGCACGAGAGCATGGAGTTGGCGCCCAAAGATCAGATCCCGTGCATTTGCCAAACAGTGTCACCAGAGGCCGGTTCAGAGCCTGGAGTCCCACTTCCGGATGCACATGTGTTTCTCTGCAAATAGGGCACGTCTTCTTTCTTAGTGAGATGAAACTAATTTATTCTGCCACATGCCTCAGAAATACTTAACCTTGTTATCTGATCGCAGGGCGCTTTCGCGCCCAGGTGGGCGGAGCCGTGCGGTCTCCTGTTCCCGGAGGAAGAGGTGGGCTGTCCGAATGAGAGGGTCTGTGGGGCAGGGAGACTTTGCAAGCGACTCACGCCCCCAACGGGCCGGGGGTGGGGGTGGGGGGCTCTGGCCTGCCTCCAAGCCACCCTGACACTGTGAGGTGCCCACGACCAGTTTCCTTCTCTAAGTATGGAACTGCGGGACTCCTGATGAGTGAAACCTACCCTACGCACAGCTCATTGTCAAAGCAAACCAGCAGTGGAATGGGGAGAAGACTTGGGGTCTGTCTGTTTCTCTTAGTTCTCCAAGCCAGCATTTCTATTACCACATCTCAGTATCTGACCTGCGGTTCCCATCTCTGCCCAGCTCGTGTATTCTGTGGTGCTCAAAGCTCTTTCCGGAGCGAGCACCGAGTGGAGGGCAGGGAAGAGCACTGCACGCAAGCCTTGGTCCTAGAAGGGGACCAGATGCCCCAAACCTGCAGATGACAAGAGCTCTCCCATGGCAACTGCCGCCCACGGTGTACTTGCCGGCAGGCAGCCGAGGATGCGATCCGGGCGGGTCTCGGCGCTGAAAGCCTTCATCGCAGATACCTTGCAGGAGGAGCAGAGAGTGTGTGTGTGGGGGGGGGCCGGGGGAGGCAGGTCGAGGCATTTGCTTCTAGTGCACAGTGTAAGGGGCTGCCAGAAACTCACTCAGGAAGATAAAGAATACTTTAATGCAGTATTTTTTTAAAAAAATCACAACAATACGAAATAATGACTCATGAACAAAAGGTCAGGATTTTGAAGAACAAGACTGATAGGAAGGACTCCCCCCCCCCTTTTTCCTCAGGCTCTGGTGTGGCCCCGCAGGGTGCTGTCGCTGGAGCCTAGGAGCTGGGAGGGAGCGGAGGTGGGCGAGCGTGCGCGGGGGTGTCCGTGGGTACTGACAAGGGGGAAGGGGAAAGGCGGGCTGGCGCCGTCAGGCGGAGAAGCATCGCCGGGGCGGCGTGGGGGGCTGGGGTTTACCAAGGGGACAGGAAAGGTGAAGCGTGAGATGGGGGAACAGGTGTGGGTGTGGATTGCCTTTGGGAAGTCGGTAGGCGTCGATACGGGGTCAACGGAGGAGGGAAAGCATTTCCGAAAGGCGTTGTAGATAAAGACACTGGCAGAACCCAATCATGGGGACAAGGGGATAAAGGACAAGGAAGCAAAGCAGACTAGACCTCTCCCCGGTTTCTGGGTCCATCTCAGTCCGACCAGCCCGCCTGGCGATCTTCGGCTGGAATTGGCAGGCGGCGCGTGGAGTGATGCTTTTAAAGGACAAGTTGGGAGAAACACACTGGGGTGTGTGGAGCAGGGGTTCAGAAATGACGAACGAGAGGTCCAGAATTTGATTTCCCTGCTCGGCGTTTCTCAAAAGTGTGAGGCTGTTTGCACTTTGGTAAAACAAACCTTTGTCACGTGGAGCTGTCATGCGTAGCTCAGAAAATACGTGTTCTTGCTCCTCTCCACACCTGACTCCCCCAGGACATTTGGAAAAAGCTGTGCACATACCCAAATTTTTCCTTGGGTGTGATGCCTGACCCTCCCACACAGGATCATGGGGCACCCCTCTGAGGAAGACGAAAATCTGGATTCAGGGGAAGAGTTTTCCAAGAGTGACCAAGAGATAGCATGTGGCAGAAGATCTAAAGGCAGAGAGAGTCCCAAAAAGGAAGGTAAGCAGTGGTGCCAAATGGAGCAGAAAGATCAACGGGGAAGGACACCCTCCCAAAAGCAAAAGACAACTGGGGAGGTGTTTCTCATCACACCTTCCGTTATTCCCAAAGAGTTAGGTGTTGTCCTACGTGGGAAGTGGATGGACAGCTCCCTTTTTTCAAGCAGGGTTCCATTTTGATGTTTCATTGTTACAATCCCGTTCAGACAGTCAGGTGATCTGAGAATCTCGTTCTCTTAAAGATGCCACATATCAAATCTACGAATTCTTTGTATATATGTTTGTATATATACATGGGATATGGACCGATTTGTAGGAAGAATCTGGTTTTTATAATCAAAGCGTTGTCTCCTTGCCATGACATAGTCATCGAGGCCATCTGTAGAGCTATCTGTAGGATGACAATATGCAAATATCAGGAAACTTAGCTAAAATTTTCCTTTTACTTCTTTCTAAATGTAAAGAATATTTTTGTGGGTGTGTGTGGAAATAAAAGGGCATACCATCATTTTAAAATGAGCATGCCCAACTATAAATGGTAAATTTATCATTAAATGGAGTGCAGAAGATGATAATGGTCTTTACCTTATCAGTCCAGCACCTTCAAAGATGTATGACCTGCCTTTCTTTGCATATATGGTTTACCTTTGATCTTGCATAAAAGTTTTTTTTATGATTTCACCTTCTGGAATATTCTGCCGTGGAAGTAAAATGGAGAAGGTGACTTTCAGATATTATTTTTCCATTCTGTTTTGTATGCTCTTGCACTTGGACGTTAATTTGGCCTGTGACCTTTGGAATGATCGTGGTTGTCCATTTCCTCTAGGTTCTGTTGGTTGTACTGAATCATATCAGATACCATTTATGAGTCCCTACTCAGCGTTCCAGCAACGTCTTCTTTAAGTTCTTGGTTTTGGAGTGCCCTGTTGTTCCTGCTATTCTAGCCACCGTGCTCTGTCCAGATCAGAAAAGGAACTATGGATTAATATTTCTAAACACACAATACTACCTTTAAAAGTTCTTCATTTCTCTTTGCAAATCTCATATTGTCAACAGAGGTCTTTTCTCCTTCTCATCGTGCTCAAAATGATCTGCCCTTTTATGAATGCCTTGAGACTATCACACAAAGCTAACGGTGAGGGAGCAGATGCCTCGTTCAATTCCAAATAGAAGGAAATCTGTTGTCTCAAATAATCCCTAAATTCAGACACTTTCAGACAGCTATTATCAAGAGACCACATTCTAAGAGCAGATGTGTTATTAAGGCTGAGAAATGTTATGAGGACTTCGTGATCTGACAAATGATTTCAATCTATCCAACATTCCAACATTTCATCTTTTAATAAATTAGAGATTAAAATACCCATCTTAGGGAGACAAGTTGTGTAAGGTGGCTGGGTACTGGATTTGTAACTGATACTCCATTTCCATGCAAAACCTGCCCTAAATTATGCCTACAGGTCCCTTTTATATACAAAATCTGTTCATTTGACTAAAGCAATTATGAAGTATTTTAATCTCTGTATTCAGTCCTCTGGCTCCTTCCTACATCTACAAAACACGGCTTCTGCCTTTCAGTGAGGAATGAAAAACAAACACATCCAGTCTTCCGTCGTCCACCTAAGTATATTCAATCATTTCTTTATACCATTCTGCTTACCTTTATGTGATTACTCTATTTAGAGCCTTTTCAGGGAAGCAATTACTAAAGATTCTGCTGAGGGGCTAATACCCTCCCTTTCTTGTCTGCTGCTAAAACTCTATTTTTTTTTTCTTTTTTTAAGTGCAGTAGCGCTCTTACNATTTTATTTATTTCACAGAGGGAGAGAGATCACAAGGAGGCAGAGAGGCAGGCAGAGAGAGAGAGGGGGAGGCAGGCTCCCCGCTGAGCAGGGAGCCCGATGCGGGCCTCGATCCCAGGACCCTGAGATCATGACCTGAGCTGAAAGCAGAGGCTTTAACCCACTGAGCCACCCAGGCGCCCAATTACTAAAGATTCTGCTGAGGGGCTAATACTCTCCCTTTCTTGTCTGCTGCTAAAACTCTATTTTTTTTTTCTTTTTTTAAGTGCAGTAGCGCTCTTACACTCTTTGGATAATAGACTCTTCTTTTGGGTTCAAGTGACTGTTTTCACCAGCCCTATTCAGGATCACGGAGTGTACGATCCATAACAAAGTGCCCATTCCTCATCACTCGCAAACTCCTTATTATCTAGGGGTTATGCTTTGACCTCCTGAAAACACCCGCAGAGCCTGGAGATTTTTACACAACCCTATCATTGTCAAATAGAATAAAATTTAGATCCCAGGGAATGTCAATTACCGTAAATAACCAGAAGATCAACGAAGGCTTATGGCTTCTCTTCGGCAGAGCGGTCCCCAACTGTACCTATGCTAAAATTCTCATTCCACCTGGTCTTACGGGAGGTGGGCAATAAAACGGCCTTGCCTGGTTTTCTTTTATCATCTGGAATCGCCCTCTTGACTCACCGTTTAAAAATGTTCCTTTGGTAGGCAGCGGGGGAGGGGAAATAGAGTAACTCATACTATTCTCCGAGTGACTGCTGAGGCTTTTATCTCAGATCCCAAGGATCAGAATTGGACAACTCGATTTGGAAAACAGTTGACACTTACATTGTAATTTTAAAAATATGGTAAATTGCTTACCTATGGAAACGTTGCACCATAGGTTGGAATTCGTGGCCAGGCTGAGGGGCAGGAAGGGTAGCTGCAGTCTGAGGGGGGTGCCCGTGCTTGGCCTCAGTGTGTGTATGTTACAGGCAGGGGAGAGCATGACCCCCCCCCCCGGGGCTCCCCCCTCTCCCCCCACCAACCATAATGCTTCGATCTCTACCCTTCACAAATTTAACCTTTTCTGGATATCATCAGCCGAAACCTATTCACTTACTCATCCGGTCAACATTTTTTAGCTCCTACTATGCGCAACATGAAACAAATTGTGTGGAAAAACTTTGGAAAGTAGACATTTAAAGAAACTTGCTCCAAACCCCAGATATGGTATGACGGTGACCCAGTTCCTGGAAGACCTTTAGGAACAGGGAACTTGCGCGAGGGGTTGCAAGAACACTCACGTGTGTGGCAACTTTGGTGTTTACAAGATTTGTGATTTAGGGTATGGGGCTAAAGATTCCTAATCTCTCTAAAATGGGGGTGACTAAGTAAGCACCTGTTGTATACAAAGCATGTTGGGCACTCTGGGGAATACAGAATGAATGACAGAGGGATTCTGGTGTTACTGAGTTTCCGGGAGCTTTGGGAGCAAAAGTGCCTGCCATTGTGACACAAGAAAGCTGGGGAGAGAGGAACAGGGGCCATGAAATTCATGCAGGCAAGTGGCTCTCTGCCTGTGCGGATGTCGGGAAGGAAATACACGCGGGTTTGCGTCTCAGGGAGTGGGCAGGGTTTGGAGGTACAGGAACAGGTAGGATTTTACCTCACGCAGAGGCAGCATGGGAGAAACCACTGGAAGGCGGGACAAAGCTCCAGTGTCAGGCTCCGGGTCAAAGAAAGGGCTCTGCTCTGCTCACTCTCTTCTTGTTTATTCGTGGTGAAGAATACTCGTGACCTCACTCATTGGCTCAGAGGAATTTGTCCAAGAAAAGATTTTAAAGGTGTGTGGAGGGAGTGGTGGGCAAACAATGGCAGAGAGTCCTGGATCAGGTGAGAGGCACAGGGCCAGGGGGGAGGAATGGACACTGTGCAGAGAGAGGAGGAGAGGCCAAGCCAGGAAGGAGTGTATGCAGAGCTTCAGGCAAAGCTCGCAGGGCCTGGGGAGCCCCTACCTAATGGCGTCTGTGTTCGCCATGACAGGTTGACATCTGTTGAGTCAACAGAGCCAGGGGTTGGAGTCTGAGAAGGCTGATGAAGATTTAGCAGCTCTGATGAAACAGAGAGGGAAAGGGGCCAACTATGGTTCTGTAGACTCGCTAAGCAGTCCCGAGGGCCCGGCTGAAATGGGGAATCATGTGCTTGCAATAGAGCCAGACAGGATGGTGATTGCCTCTAAAAGTCTGAGTAGGGGAAGATCCAGGACGAGGAAGCATGATGCGGGCCAGTGAGGCGACAAGCAGGGGACGAGGTTGGTGGCGAACCCCAGCAGGAAGATGGAGCCAGTGTTGGGCTGGGAAGAGTGGCCTGGATAGTATCTCCTTGAAGAGGAGAGAGGCAGGGTTTTCAGCAAATTTTCTGTCTCCGAAGATTAACGTATTGAGAATTTCATTGTGCCAGGTCCCATGGTAAAACTGACAAATAAATACACTTTGAAGGATATATTTTAATGAACATTAAAAAATACTGGAAAGGAAGCATGCAAAAAAGCTCTGAGCTCCTTCCTGTGACTTCACTCTTAATGTAGACAACACTTGGAAAATAGCCCACTCAAGGAAGGCAGATGGATTTCGACTGATAAGCCCACTCCACCTACTTCCTGGTGGCTGCTTGGGGTGTCGTGCTGAAGGATGTGTGTGGGGACCCACGTAAGATGGCACTTCGGTCGACCAGTGACAGCAGTGAGGTCACAGAAGAGGGGGTGGGAGGGTACATGGCACCTCCTTCCACTTGTGCAGTGTAGAGAGACTATGGAAGTTTGGTATTAGTTCAGGTATGTCACCAAAGTATATCAAATCTTGTGCACATCACTCTGTTATTATCACTTTACCTTATCAACAAAACATAATATTTACCTATACCTTTAGAGATTGCAAGCATTTTGTATTTGTGACGCCCTTTGAGCTCTTGCACAGAAGACGACACATAGCACAAATTATAGTAAAGTGAGGAACATTATTTTGTCAAGTAGGTGTTGATCTAAAGTACTATTGGGAGAACAATTCGCTTTAAGTGAACTATGTCCATGGAAACGTGATTCTTTTATCTTTCAACTTCTGGAAGCTTTAAAGATGTTTGCACGTTAGCAGGCTAAACACAAGAAAGAGAAATAGAATGGTTATTTTATATTACCAGGGAAAAGAAAGAAGTCAATGTTTAGTTCTTTAGAAAGAACTGTTTTAGGATCTTTAGGTGTCTTCTATGTTGGGTGATCCGCTAAGTTGGGGAACTGAGTGAGGCTGAGGGAGGTAGGAACTCGCTCCAGGGCAAACAGCTCACAGGTGGCAACGGCAGAGTGGTAGAGTGCAAACGGGGTCTGTCTGGCTTCAAGTCCATGTTCTTTCCATCACTAGGAAAGAAGGGGGGGTGTTGCCACCTTTGCCCAGGGATAACTTGCCTGAACTAAAAGCAAATGTGACAACGCTGTCAATTTCACACCTAACACAAGGTACAAATGGTGATCACTATAGTGTTGGAACTGTGGCTCTCAGCAAATTGCTCTCAATTGTTTTCTTTTTTTTTTAACCAGCAGGAAAAGAGGTTTTTAAAATGAATCCATCTAGTTTTGCTTTAAAAATGGATTCATAAGGAAGGCAAAATTGTACAAGCGGGTTTATCAATTGGCACTTACTGAACTTGCACGTGTGTGCTAGAGTCAAGGGACCCTTTGCTAACACTTCTCTGATCTTCTTTGGTTCCTATTCTCTTGTGCTGTTTGAGCCTAGGGTGGGTTTATGCCTTCTCTCATAAACCGGTGGTTAAAATGTGGTGCTGGTCCTGGAAAGCTGGGGCCGTATTAGCCAGCTGAGCTTTACAGAGGTATTGATGATAAACGAAACTAGCGAGTGAGGTCGGTCCTCTGGAAATCCAAAGACAGGGACCGCTGGTAACCCTGCAGAGGGTTTTTCTGGGGCTCCAATAGAAATAGTTTGTCTAACTCAAAAACAAATCTGACATATTAAGTGTTTCATTGAGAGCCCCAATTATGTCTCGAGTTTGGTGCTGAGTTTATTTTAAAATGTATCTTGAAAAGCCGGTGGTCCAAATTTTCCCATAGACTTACACATGATGAGAATCTGTCCCTTTATATTTAGCTGCGGGCCACCTAACAAGTTCTTAGGCGAAACACATTATTTGCTAGTACAAGAAGAATAAATACTGTATTTGGAAAGTTCCAGTGTTCTTCTTTAAAATATCGCCGTTTCCATAGCAATAACATAATGTACCAAAGAGTAGAATAGTGTTTCTTTAGAAATCACGTGTATGGATGCACGTTTCCAGGAAGGGCTTTGAAACATCTCACCTGCCTGGGGCCCGAAAAGGGAACAATGGTGACGGATCATCTTATGAGCTGGAACTTGGCCCCATATTTCACTGCCTGGTTATATGTCGGCTTTCTGCTATGGGTCATGTGGGTAATACTTCCTCAGGCTCTGTGCTCTGAGAGGGCGAATAGATTTATAGTCATTCACTCGTTCATGTAGGCAACAAATACTTATCAAGCACCTGTATGCCAGGTGTATATAAGGGACTCAGTGACGTCATGGAGCTTATAGTTCTAATGGGGAGAGGGGGTTAGGAATAATCGTAACCGATCCTGTCACGCCCAGGTTGTTCTAGCATGAGCCTCGCATTATAGGCAGTGAAGGGTGTTTCAGGGGGGTCCTGCAATTAGGGGATTGCAGAGAAACATAGAGGTTCGGGGCAGCAGTGAGCTCTGTGTGAGCAAACGCTCTTTGGAAAGATGCTGGATGTCACTTAGGTCGTGCCTGTGATCTTTAAAACTGGTAGTCCCTTGGAAGACTCTCTTTGAACACCTCTCTCCTCTTTACTTTGACTTGAATCGGGTGCCTTTGCCTTCCTGTAATCCTCCGCACTTGTTCCGTGTGCCGATTTTGCCTGTGCGAGCCCCGCATTGCTCCGTCAGCTCCTGCTCCCGCCCTGCCCCCGACTCCCGAAGCCGGGAGTGTGGATGCGTGGCAGGCGTGTTCCTGGAAGGCTCGCTCCTCTGGTTAACTAATGGCCGTCTGGCATCTGGCGGAGGGGATGCAGGTCACGAATGTCTCCGTGCTGGGTCATCACTATTCAGAGAGAGAACAGTAAAAGGAGCAGAGTGTCCCCACCCCCTCCCTGAGGCCACACATCTTTGTCTGTTACACAAGGCTCCACTTGTGCCTTCAGAAGCGAGACCTTGAAATATTTAATGTCTTGAGAAACCCACGTCTATCCGCCATGTGCGAGGGCCTTTTGTGCCTCCTGGTGCCCTGGTCCCGAGTCGGCACCGACCTCTTGACTCTCCCAGGCTTTGAAAGGTTTGGCTAAGCGTCCATGTCACTCCAAAGAGCTCATGGTCGCAGACACTCTTAAAGCCGCCCCGGGACCAGAAGCAGCTTCGTGGGCCAGATGTGGGGTCACAGAGTCACAAATGCTCCCAGGATGGTCACCCTTGGCTTCAGAATTAGACACGTTGACCAGCTACCCCACATGCCTTCTTAGATCCCCGCTAATAAATCAGTCGGCAGCGAGGTCACAGACAGAGGGCTGAAATGTAAGCCCGTATTTTCAAGTAAGCATTTCCAACTTTTGCTTTCGCCCCCCAGCAGGGCCAGAAGTCCCAGACGGCAGGGAAAATCGAACTCCATCAAGGAGGTGAATTTTGGGTTGCCAACCACCCAATTCTTTTAACCACTGTGATTCCACCCAGATGTTCTTTCTTAAATGCAAAAGGCATCATTTTCTTGCCAAGAAATGGAATGATTGATCAAGCCTTCTTTAAATCATTCCATCTTATCCATTCCCATCTGAAGGAGCAGCTAGTGCATTAATATTAATATTCTTTTTGTCTCCCTAGAGAGAGGAATGCCCTGGTAACCCCCCTCCCAATTACTGCCAACACCACAGGGATATGAAGTTAGAGGAGGAAGCGACCGATGTGGGGCCTGCATTTGTTTTATTAGCAACAGCTGGTGGCAGTCCCTGGCCCCCCCCTTTTTTAATGCTATGCTTGTCAGATCTAGCTTCTTACGACTGGATGGCAAAGGGTAAGACAAGAACACAGCACATTTCAGCTTTTGCAGGCAGGAAAGGGGGATTTATGCTAAAGACGATGCAGGCAACATTCAGAAGCTGATGAAGAAACTTTGCAAAAGAGTATCCGCTCTCAATGTTGTGTAGGTAACATTTGAGCAATTAGACAAACATATTGAGTAACTGAAACCACCTGTAGGATTTGGAAAAAAAAAAAACAAACAACCCAACTCACTTTGTCTTTCCTTCTCATTTGTCCAGGATACTTTTATAGAAATAAAAATGTGGACTGCACATGTCTCCCATTTATCCTTAGTGTAACTTTAAGAATGTTTATGATGAAGGGTGGAGTTTGCAACACCAGGGCTCACTCTGTGTTGGAAACACTTGACCATCAAAAGGAAATCTGTGCCATTTGCCCAGCAAAGAAATAAATCTTCCTTTACTCACTTTTGGCCTGATTTCTATCTGAGAAGCCCAAATGGACACCGTTTCATCTTTATTCACATGTGGACTTTCAGGTAGCATTTTCAGGATATTACATTCGCATATGGACTCTGTATCAGACAGAAACTTACAACGGCTCCAACGTGTGTCCTTTGCAATTGTATTTACTCTGTTTTCTTCTATTTTTCTTAATCTGATCAAAATTGAATGAATTTTGTATATGCACTAAATTACCAAGCGTATACCATACTGTCAGTGTTACGAAACCGTTCCAGTTTTATAAAAATACCAGTTATATATCATGCAAATAAGAAGACTTATGAATTTGCATATGAAACCACATTATAAGTATTAGTAGGAAAAGGGCATGGCGAGGTAGTGTGCTGTTTGCTCAAGTCCATAATTAGTAACTATTGGGAAGAGTGGTTAATATCATCACCAAAATATGGATCTGTGCTCTGCCTGCCTCTTGGGGAGAGAGACTAGAACAATGCCAAATGGAAGGAACTCTTGGCTGCCCTCCCTCTTTCTCTCATATGTGACAAATTTAAGACATACATCTCTTCCTTTTGGATCAAGTACTGTAAAAAACAAAAAATCTCTCAAGATAACAGTAACACTCACAGGATTGATGCTTGGTACTGCGGTGGGATCTTAAAAACAGCAACGAACATACCACGGGGAAGCAAGGGCCCTCTCTAGAGTGTGTCATCTCATGGACTGTGCACTCCCTGCTCCTCTTTTCAGCAGACAGAAGTTCACCTCAAAGGAAGCAGATGGCCCCACAACGTGTTGGCTGTCATTGTCTGCCTCTATGGTAGTTTCGTGGGTGCAGACCTGGGGGATTCATTTGCTTTGTGTAACTGATAAAACACAATTTTTCAAGAGGGAGAAGGCACCGCATCCTTAATGAGTGTTGGAATGTTATTTTTAGACACTCCAAAAATTATTGTGGGAGGCAGAATAATGGCCCCCCCAAAGATGCCCACGTCCCAATCCCAGAAGCTGTGAATATGTCACTGTACACAGCAAAAAAAGACTTTGCAGATATGACTAAGGGTTTTCAGATGGAGAGATCAGTCTAGATGATCCAGGTAGCCTGATGTAATCACAGGAGTCCTTCACTGTGGAAGAGGGAGGCAGAAGAGGAGTCAGAGGAAGATGTCCCTATGGAAGGTCAGAGTGATGAGGTATGAGAAGGATGTTACTCACCACTGATGGCTTTGAAAATGGAGAAGGAGGATCACGAGTCAAGGAGGCTGGAAGAGACAAGAAAATGGGCTGTCCACTAAAGCCTCTGGAAAAGAGGATGCCATGATTTTAACCCAGTAAGACCTGGGTCAGACATTGGTGTGCCAGAACCATGAGACAACACATTTACATTGTTCTGAAGCATGGAGTTTGGGGTGACTTGTTACAGCAGCAATAGTAAACTAATATGTTCGTGATACATGTTTCTTTTTGTTTCTGAGGATTCTATTCTGAATTCATGACACTGACTGCTTCTAGATGTTCCATTGGAAAACTCACTAACACTCAGACCCAGACAGGGAAGAAAATGGATATGGAAGAACAAGGATGTGCCCTAAATGAGTAGATGTAACAAGGCTACTTATCATTTCGATTGTGTTTTCTGAGACCCTCAGAGGAAGCTATGATTTTAGTTTCAAGAAATGTCATGACTCAGGTTGGCATTGCTGACATTGGTTTTATTTAGAAGTTAAAGGGAATGGCCATATGCGTTCATGTTAATGATTGAGCAAGTCATCGTGCAAAAATCTGAGTCTTAGTGCCTCTATTTTTAGTTAATATGTTTGTTTCCCAGCAAACTAGGTAGACAACAGTGAAATCAATACCTTTAATGTTATTCAAGGGCCATCTTTTAAATCCGTGGGAGAAGTCTTGATCAAACAGTTCCTTTTTGTCTCATTCTCTTTCATCAGGGAAGTTAGAGGCGGAAAAGACTCGCTAGATCACATATTAATGATCCTGTGTTAATGCAGATGTCTCCACTAATTAATAAAGGAAACATAAATAAAATAAAGGAACATGTCTAAATACCTCTCAGTCTAGGAAAAGTGAAAAATTCTTTTCCTCATACTTACACAAAATTTGTTTGTGTTTTCCACAAAACGTAGAGTTATAAAATCCTGACCCTAACTAAGTCTTAACCTCAGTGGTTCTTTTTAAACACATTTCCTCCCCAGCCAAGAAGCAGGTAGAATCAGGCAAAGGCAAAGTCAGAAGACACTCCCATGATGTCGGGACAGTAGGCAGCATCCCCACGTAGAGCCAGACGCTGAACTCGCATCTTGTTTCCCAGTGCCCTTTGCTGGCACTCCGATTTCCTTCTCGGGGGCTCCAGATACCCAGTGCATGGGAGCCATAGGCCTAAGGAGAGCTGCACAACTGGAATGGGATGACTTCACAAAATAGTCACTTAGAAATGGAAGCTAATAAGAATCGTCATAAACAAATGTGGAAACTGAATGCTTTGTGTGACCTAGTCCCGGAAAGGATACACCGTCACTTCTGTAATATCCTGTTGGTTTAGCACCACCCATACTTGAAAAAGGGGGCTACACAAGGACATGGTACTCGGACGTAGGACTCATGGAGGGCCATTTTGGGGGCCGATTATCACACAGTAGATGGTTTTCCTTCAAAGACATTGATCCGGTTGGTCCTTTCGACTTCAAGTGACAGAAACGCTTCCTTCAGAACTGGAAAGTTGACATGACTGTCTGCCCACATTCTCTTCTTTCAGAGCAGCAACACTCATAATGAATGTATGAACTTGAATGGAAAGATTGATATCATTAGTATGGAAAAAAACAGTCTGCCAAGTAAATCATGTCCATGAATAATCACCTCTATGTTCTTGAGAGAGAGCCTTTCTTTCTTCTCACTGCAAACAAACAGCTAGAAAACAACTTCTGTGTGGGGTCCAACCAAACACTTCAAGACTTGATTTTTGGGAAGTCACTGCATTCGCTCGGCTTAAGGCAGAATGTCGTCTTCTCTTCCGCTTCCTTGACAGAGTCCCTCAGATTGTCTCTCTTCTTCATTATACACAGCTAATGGATAATCCAAGGCTCTGACGCTGATAAAATGAGCAGATGTTATGTAGTAGTGGACACGATTACAAAATCGTTGGCCAAGTCTTTGATGTGAGCACACATCAATGTCAAAAGCAGCAAGACACAATAGTGTGTCCTGCCTCTTTATTTACCAAAGAATGAAAACCAGATGGGTTGATGCTGAGCTTAGCCATGTGCTTCATCAGCTCAACAAATACCAAGATGTTGTGTCCAAGTCGGACCCTTGTTTGCCAATAAATAAATAAGTAAATAAAACACTTGTAACAGTTTTGTAGATGTCAATGCCCTTTGAGGTTTCCAAAAGGCCCTCACGAAATGGGAATTCTCTGACAGTATCAGAGCACAACTCCTGGACAAAAACCACAAATCAGATTCATTGAGAGATGTCAGTAACTGTCTTTAAGGGAAATGGCTTATTAGCCAATTCTTCCATGACTTTTTCAAATGGTTAAAAGAAATGCTGATGATTCTGGGAGGGGTTTGACAGAGACGCTGTTCCAATATTCCTTCTTCAATCCAAATTAGAAGTCTCCTGAATGTTCTCCAAGACATGTGGCTTCACAGTTGTATATGGATTCTTTCCTTGGGAATATTACAAGCAGCTTTGAGAGATGCACGAAAACAAAGTTTTTATGTGGAAGCACAGTCACATTTTGGTAAGGTTCCAACCAGAAGTATCTACCTTGCCTGATGTGTGGAGAGGAGAGGCCGTTTAATTGGGTCTGTATTTCCACAGGGCAGGTCTGGGTCACACAAGAACACTGTGGTTTTTGTATCCCCTGGTGTTCAGATGTAAAAGTCGAAACAAAGATACAAAGGCCTGACCAATTGTTTCTTTTCTATAAGATTTTCTCCAGTTTAACCTGGGCCTTTGTAAAAAGGCAGAAATATGAGGGTGTGTTTATTTTTATTAATATCTATTGGAAATGAACCTCGGGGCCATATCGTGGTGATGATGATTTTGCCCTTACCTGACCGGGTATGATGGCCTCCCTTGCCAGCCTGCACTTTGCAACATGAAGTGTTGAAAACCCATCCCTTGATATGTTTATATGTGGAAACCCATCCCTTGATGTGATGTCGAGTGGTGGCCCTTTGGGAGGTAAGTAAGAAATTGATGAGCTCTTGAGGGTGAGGCCCTTGTAGATGACACCTGTACCCTTGTTAGAGTCGAGAGAGAGCCTGCTTCCCTTCTCTGCTCTCCTCCCTGTGAGGACAAGAAGGAGTTGGCCATCCACACCCCAGAAGCAGGCTCGCACCAGAACCTCACCACACTGAAACCCTGATCTCAGGCTTCTAGCCATCAGAGCTGTGAGACATACCTCACTGGTATCAGACCCCCAATCCATGGTATTTATTCAGCAACCCAAAAGACTGAGACAAATTTCCTAGGAAATCTTTCCACATTCACTTGGTTTCTTGTCTTTTGCCTACTGGACTAAGCTGCTTGTGGACAGGAGTGGTCTTTAATCTCTTTGTCCCAACATTGTAACAATATCACAAAATACAAACAAAAATACTTATTTCTTATGATAATGGTTTACAATAGTAATTCCTATGCTTTACATCCCATCTATCTAGATGTAGCGATATATTAGCAGTGTTGGCCCCATCGCGGGTGTTCATGAGATCTTAGTTGAAGAAATGAATGAATGCATGAGAAACATAACCCATCCACCGATCTCCACCACTAGCTGGTGAAGAGAGTCGCTTGGTAGACATATTCCAAATTAACTGGCAGGTGATGTCCATGAGCATGTCAAGCTCTCCTATCTCAAGAGTGATGGCCTTGGGATCAGAGGACTGGGGTTCAAATTTCATCTCTGCCACTTAACTTGCTGGGAAACAGGTTTCTGCTCATTCATTTACTCATTCATTCTGTAAGCACTTGTTGCTTCTCTATTTGTGCTCGGTCATGACGCTGGGAATGCTGCTAGGAACCCCTGTATACCATGACATGAATTTTACAAGATTACTATTAGAATTCGATAAGGTTGAGTGAAATATCATGTGAAAGTACCTAGAACCTATCTCACAGTGCTTGACTTGTAATAGGTGCTCAGTAAAATTTAAAAGCATGTTAAACAAGGTCAGCCAGCTCCCTGTACACTGAGCACGTCCACCAAACAGTCTTCTCTTTTTTAAAAAAATAATTTTATTTATTTATTTTAGAGACAGAGAACAAGCAGGGGGAGTGGCAGAGGGAGAAGGAGAAGCAGATGGACTCCCTACTGAGCAGGGATCCTGATGTGGGAGTCGATCCCTGAGATCATGATCTGAGTCAGAGGCAGATGCTTAACCGACTGAGCCACTCAGGCGCCCCCACCAAACAACCTTCTCATACTAATTTAATTCCTCAAAAGAACTCCTGGACTCAAAATAAGAAGTTCTAATGAAGTACATGTTCTCATCTTCAGTGTAAGTATGTCTCCATATAACTGAATAGTGTTTCTCCCCGTCCTTCCCTCTCCATGCCCGAACTTTAAAAATATATATATTAGCACTGACCTTTCATTATCAAGCTCACATTGGAAGTGGACCAGGCCCTGTGATAGAATCAGTGTGGCCCATGAACTCAGGCTCACTCATTCATTCAGCAGGAATGCTCTGATCATCAGCCATGTGGCAGCCTCTGGGCCAGATCTCAGTAACAAGAGATGGAAAAGCAGGGTCCGTGCCACCGGGGTCTTCACGGGGGAAGTACTTGCATCGCAGCTTGGGGAGTCTGACAGGTGCCTGCCTAGCTCACAACCTGCATGAACCCAACAAACAAAACTTGGCTCGATGAGGGAGAGTGTGTGTATCTGCATGTGTTTTGACATCCATAAATCCATAAGCAAGTCCTTGGGAGGTCCTGAACTTTATAAAAATTGCATCACGGCAGGAAGCTGGCTTGCTGCAGTGTGGTCGCTGAGAGGTAGGTTTAGAACATGACACGACACGTTGGAAGCTCCATCTGGTCGTCTGAGCTATAAAACTGTGTCCTTCACTCTTTTGCTTAGCAAAGGTGCTCCATTCATCCATCCATCCATCCATTCACCCATCCATCTGTTCATTCATTCACTTATTCAGCATCAGTTTGCTGAGAGCCTGCCGTCTGCTGGAGATGGTTCTGGACTCCAAGCCTTCCCACCAATCCACTCCCTGCCTCAAATGTGTCATCTTCCATAATGAAGGCCAACCCATGGCCTCTGATTCCCTGGGACTTCCATACTAAGGTCCGTATTACCTTTGGGTAATTAAATGAAATGTAATAGAAACTTAACATAGATGCAAAAATGTGTGCATAAAATTACATTATTACAACCGAATATTCTCATATAACCAGCACCCAGATCAAATCTGAATGCCACCAGCACCCCGGAAACCCCTTGGAGTCACCCCGCCCTCCAAACGTGTAACTCCTATCCTAACCTGTAACAGAATACATTAGCTTTGACTGTTTTGTATTATATATAAATAGGATTTATATAAATATATAGGATTGTATATAAATACAGTTTTTATCTTTAGGCGTTTATAATCTTCTGCCTGGATTGCTATATTTTGTAAATTTTGTGGGGATTTTTAAAAAATTTTAAATGATGGTAATGTAACTTATGTAACTTCCTGGTAGAAAAAGCCAGAATCTGGAACAGTATCTTGGACAGAATATATGAAACTGGGTGCTCCCCAGCCCCTCCAGTTCACCTAGACTCAAGGAGAAGTAGACTCAGGACCTTAACCAGGAACTTGTCTGAGGATGGGGATCAAGATTTTTATTCTGGTCATCATTCGAGGATGCTGCTCTGAGTGTGTGTGTATGTGTGTGTGTATGTGAAATTTATCACTGCCTGATTTAAGCGGCACTTCTGAAAATGTGCATGAGAATAAAAATTGAGGTTTATTTTTTTCCATCCTAATAGTATTAACGGACCATTCTCCAGACTGGAGTTAACTTCCTGCTGACCTTTTGGATTTATCTGAAATGCTATTCTGAGCCCTGGAGCTTCCTTCTGATGACTTCACTGATTGACAACCGAAGAGTGTCATAGGGTCCCATTAGTGATGGTATAGCTGGTGTTTTCTCTTCCTCTCCAACTTAGGCAACAGCCAACTGCCATAACACTATTGAGACTTACACTTGCCCCCTAGTCTTGTCTTCCTTTTTCTTTTCTTGTTTGTTTTGTTTGTTCTTCTTGACAGAATATCAGCATTAACTCTTACTGAAAGCCCACCAGGTCCTTGGTCAAAAACCAACGTGCAACCCTTCTGAAAACCTCTTTCTATATAAGTCACTTTCATTGTCAGCCTTCCCCGTCCCCAGTGTTTTGGGTAGACACTGACCTCTACCATGCACTCAGGACCCTAGCAAATGAGCTGTTCTGAAAGAGAAGGAAATACACCACTGAACATGTAGTTTCGTAATAGAGCCATTCTGGGAAACACTGACCTAGCAAATGGCCCCAGCGTATTCACTGTGAATGTCCATCTCCAAATAACCACAAACAAATCCTGTAAAGTCACAGCACAGCAAGTTGCTCAAAGGGCATCTGGGGAGTAGGAAGGCAGTGGTTGAAAGTAAGAGGAACCCAGCTGGTGGACGCCTGCGGTACAGGAAGCGAGCTCCAGGTTGTGGTGGGCAGAGCTCAGAGCTGTGGAGCTTGAAATTCACATCCAAGATTTTCCGCTCCCTGTTTCGGTACTGTTATTTTTACTGCTGCCAACTCAGTGTTCGACGCTGTACTTACCTTGGGACTGGCACCTCATATTCTAGGTCATTAATCCATCTGGCTTCCCATCATCACACTAGCACTTACACCTTTCAAACTTTCTCTCCTCGAGGCAAGGCTTGGGGACCAGCACTTCAAGAATCACGGGCTACTTCTGACCCTCCCCTCTCCTCTTCCTACACATCGATCCTTTTCCTGTTATTCCTATGGAGATGCGGCATAAGAAATGCTATTAAGTCACACTTCACCTCCTGTGTGCTGGTTCTTATTTTGCTGTTTCCACTTGGATCCAGCTGTGGCTTTCCCATTTTCCCAATGAGGGGGGTGGAAGGGACAGGGACATGGGGGGACACGTTCAGAAACACCTTGTCTTCTCATTTGCTTTTGTTGTGAAGGTGGCTGTCAGTGCCAAAGAGTGACCTGCCCATCTTCCGTAGTTGCCATGGGAGTGACTAACAGAGTCTCCACTTGGACACCAGGGGTTTCTACAGTTTAAACAAAGACAATGGGGAAATATGTTTTCTTGACCCTTTGCAGGAAATCCTGCCCAACGCACACAAGAATGCAGCATTTCCTGGACCGTCATTGCTCAGACCTAGCATTCAGGGTGGGCTTGAGGGAATCTGGAAAAAGACACATTGTCTCTGACTTAGAAAACCTGAAAGTCATTACCCAGGTCTGAAAGGGCTGATGGGCAACAAAAACACCAGCATTCATTAGCTGGGTCTTTGGGATCTAATAAAAAAAAATGACATGTATGTTTCAAAATAGATTAAAAAAAGAGAGAGCTATGCATTTGACCCCAGCACTGCCCATTTTCCCTGCTTAGTTTTTGGCTTCTTACAAAGTCTCTATCTTCAAGAGTAAGAGACTTGTTGGAAAGAGAGGAAAGGTGATCTCGTGGCATTGCAAGCAAACGATTGCTTACTATCTTTCTTCTAAGTGCTGTGGTCTCTAAAGCAAAAATGCAAGCTACAGATTCCTTCCCTGGACCCTAGTGGAAGTCACAAGAACACGTAACACACAGTTCTCCTGGTCTGCTCTGGTCCTCCGCACGGTGACTTATCAGACCAGCGATGGTCTCTTTTCATAAAAATAACAAGAGAAACATCTGTCTCTCTGCTACTCTCTTTTCCAGACAAATGGCACTTAAGATTCTCACTTTGGACTTATAAGTGCCCCCCCCACGCCCCCCCCACCAAAGCAGCTTGAGGGTTAACTACTTCTCCCTCATTCTTTGAATCTGTTGCTCAATTTTCTTGACTACTACTTTCAGATAGTTGAAAAATCAAAGACCACAGCAAAATGCACGCACGTCTCTGACACCGTAGGATTAAAACAGCAGCAGCAGCAGCAGCAACGACAATAACTGGTGAAGAATACTGGGAAATCAATTATTACGTGTGTGCCAATAATTCTCCTTTTCTTTTTAAAAAAGAAAGTTAGGCAGGCAATGTTTTAGAAATATTTGTTACCTAAAATATTGCCAAAGTCTGAAAATTGAGGAGTCAAGCAGATCGTCAATGGAATAATGTTAAGACTGGTGTTCTCTTAAAAAATGTTTCTACAGCTGATGTCAAAGAAATAACTGCCTGTGGTCTCTTCTAGGCATTTTATGGGCTTGGGCCTCACATTTAGGTCTTTAATCCATTTTGAGTTTATTTTTATGTATGGTGTAAGAAAGTGGTCCAGTTTCATTCTTTTGCATGCTGCTGTCTAGTTTTCTCAACAGTATTTGTTGAAGAGAATGTCTTTTTCTCCAATGCATATTCTTGCCTCTTTTGTCATAGGTTAATTGACTATAAATGCATGGGTATATTTCTAGGCTTTCTATTCTGTTCTACTGATCTGTGTGTTTTTTTGGTGTGTGTGCCAGTACCATACTGTTTTGATGACTAGAGCTTTGTAGCGTATCTTGAAATCTGGGATTGTGATGTCTCCAGTTTTGTTTTTCTTTTTCAAGATGGCTTCAGTAATTCATACAAATTTTAGGATTATTTGTTCTGGCAAGGAAACAAAGGCAAAATGAAAGTATTGGGATTCCACCAAATTAAAAGCTTCTTCACAGCGAAGGAAACCATGAACAAAACAAAAAGGCAACCTACCGAGTGGGAGAAGATATTTTCAAATGACATATCTGATAAAGGGTTAGTATCCAAAATATATAAAGAACTTAGTCAGCACAAAGAAAAGAAGTAAACCAATTGTGAAATGGGCAGAGGACCTGGATGGACATTTTTCCATAGTAGACATCCAGATGGCCAACAGACACATGAAAAGATGCTCAGCATCACTTGTCATTAGGGAAATGCAAATCAAAACCCTAATGAGATATCACCTCACACCTGTCAGAATGGCTAAAATTGAAAACACGAGAAATAAGAGTTGGCGAGGATGTAGAGAAAAAGGAATGCTCGTGTATGGCTGGTGGGAATGCAAACTGGTACAGCCATGGTGGAAAACAGTATGGTGGTTCTTCAAAAAAATTAAAACTAGAAATACTTTGTCATCCAATCATTCCACTTCTGGGTATTTATCCCCAAATACACCTAATTTGAAAATATACATGCACCCTATATTTATTGCAGCATTATTTACAACAACCAAGATATGGAAGCAACCCAAGTGTTCATCCATAGATGAATGGATAAAGAAGATATGATATATATATGTGTGTGTGTAAAAATATATACACACACACACATATACGCAATGGAATATTACTCAGGCATAAAAAGAATGAGCTCTTGCCCTTTGCAACACCATGGATGGATCTTATGGCCCTTTTCAAGGAGGAGGGTGGTATCAGCTGAGTTAGCTGAGTATAGAAATGGTCCTTCTTGGAGATTAGGAGACTGGCTTCTTAAGAGATTTTCCCCTTTCATTTTTCTCAGTGTTATCAAACATGGCACTGATCCTTCTGTAATTTTACTTGATGTCATGGGTGAAGCCTTGAGAATCTGTAGATTTCAAAATATTCTTTGTATTTAACTTAGGACCAAGATGTACTAAAAAGGACTGCTTTTTAATGTCTTCTGTTACAACCACGAATGGGAAAGCGTTTTCTTCACCTTTTCTCGTGCATGTTTCCATGAAGAGTGTTTCTGTCTCCTCCTGGGGTTCTGTTAAGCAACATCTCCTTTCTTGCATTGGTTTTATTAATTGTCTACATGATTTTATGCCTGGACTGCTCTCCTTCATTCCAAACCTTAATACTCACCTCATGTTGCTTATGTTTTATGGGATTCTCCAGACAGCCATGTTCGTGTTGAGGTCGACCTTTCTAATCCCCTTATCATACTTTCTTGAAGAAAATTCAGCTACTCTGGTCTTATTTGCCAATGAAACCAAACCACCTTGTAGCAGCCTGCCCCTCTTCCTGTCTACTGTCTTTAAAAGAGTCATCTAGAAGTTTGCCTTACTACTAAAGCATCAGTCAGAAGACTGAATGCTCTCTCTACCATTTTCTTCAAATCCTTTTGAAATCAACTAATGAAAATAAAACCAACAAACAGATTAGGGTAACATAAATTCTTGTAAGCAGCACTGTGGATGAAATCTACTCCCCACTTTCCACATCCTGCACAGCCTAATTTTTGTAATATTTTCATTGATTGACTTTTAAATTTTTTTAAATTTTGTTTTATATTGAACTTTGGCCCACAATTAGTTCTCCAGGCAAATACTTCTCTCCAAATTGTTTTAAGAAAGTAGATTGACAGGAAGGAGCACCTGGGTGGTTCCGTCAGTTAAGTGACTGGCTCTCGGTTTTGGCTCAGGTCATGATCTTGGGGTCCTGGGTTCAAGCCCACATTGGGCTCCTCACTGTGTGTGGAGCCTGTTTGGGATTCTCTCTTCCCCTCCCTCTGTTCCTCCCACCCCCTTCTCTCAAAAGTGCTTTGAAAGGAAGATGAAAATAAAATTTCAAAATTTGAACTTAAGATAATTTTTAACTATTTTAAATAATTTAAAAGTATTTATGGCATTAAAGATCACAGTGTAAGGGGTTATAAAATCTTAAAGGAGGTACTATTTTTTGAATATGCACATGGCCACGCTGAAATAGTGATGACAAAAACATGGAAACATCTGAGCTGAGCAAAATGTCCTCAAACTGAGCTCATTGGTTATTTAAGGACCCACAAATAGACCATGAACAGAATCCATCTGTGGTGGTTTTAAAACATGGTTGCAAAGTCTTTGGCTTTCCTCCCACTGAGTGGTGGGAGTCCAATTCCCTTTCCTTTGAATGTAGTTTGACTTTACTGACTAGGTTCTGGTCCCACCCCCCAAAAAATACGTCAGAAAAGAAGCTAAGAGACTCCTGACTCTCAGTTAAAAGGGCCATCCTGCTTCCCTCTGGCTTTCTCGTCAGGATGCTCACTCTTGCAACACAGCGGCCATAACAGAAGGAAGCCCAAGCCACAAGGAGATGTTATGTGGAGATGACCTGGCCAGTGCTGAGGTCTCAGCTGTTTTCTAATGGACCCAAGATTTAATCAGATTTGCAGACACAAAAATGAGTCATAAAGGAAGAGGCTTTTATAGTCACAGATCCCTATCAATGGGAGGCATGAAATGCCACACAGGACAACATGAGGAAGCACCAGGGTCAGTCAGGAGGCAGAGAGACGGAGGGGAAAAGGCAGACAAGAGCCTTTGTGGTAGTTTCCACAGGAAGGAACAGGTGAGGCAGGGAAAGCAAGCATAGGATTGGCTAGCTGGAAAATTTCAACAGACTCCGGGGCCCAGGGGCTGTCCCTAGTTGTCTGGAACCTGGCTCTGGGATGAAAGCAGAGGAATAGAGTCTGCTTGGGTTTCTCTCTCTTCCTCTGCCTCTCCCCGATGTGCTCTCTCACTCTCTCTAAAATAAATACATTTTTTTTTAAAGAACAACATCAACCACCAGGCATGTGTGGAGGCCTCTGAGGTGTCTCCCTAAGTCACTGTTGTCTGGATGTATCAGCCAGGGAGATCCTGAGTGAGAGCATTTCTCTGAGCCCCCAGGCAGCCCCTGGACACACGCAAGACCACCATCATCATCGTTATCATCATCATTGATTGTTGTGGGTGTTTTATGCCCTGAATGAGTGTGCGATGTCCAGAATACCCTTTGTTTAAGGAATAGACGTTATTTTTAAAAAGGTTTTATTTATTTATTTATTTATTTATTTATTTATTTATTTATTTGACAGAGAGAGAGGGTGAGTGGGGGAGGAGCAGAGGGAGAGGGACAAACAGACTCCCTGCCGAGCACAGAGACTGATGCAGAGCTCAATCCCACAACCCTGAGATCATGACCTGAATAGAAACCAGGAGTCAGATACTTTCACCAACTGAGCCACGCAGGTGCCCCTCAGGAACAGACGTTATTGCATAAATCATTTTTACGTGCTCTGCTTATTCTTTAAACATTGGAGACAATCATGAACGTGGCTAATGTTATACATTCTCACATGTAAGACATTCTCTCATATAAGAAATTCTTTGAAAAGCGTAATTATGACATCTCCAGAGTGGCTTAAACACATAGATTGTCCTATCAGCCATAGCTTCTATTTTGAAGCAAATTACTCTCATCAGTTACTATGTATATACAAATAAAGATGTTCTTTTTAATTACGCTCATCTTAGCTAAGGACCATTGAATTTGAGAACACGTCTGCTGGACAACACTAAAATTATGGAGCAAGAGCTTTGCTTGGGCTGCTACCTGCAAGGCATTCACTCCCAGATGCCCAAGCAGCTACTCTTGCACCTTTGGGAAAGCAGCACAGGTGTGCAAGACTTCTACCTGGTATCGCTGAGGGATTGGTGGGGCTGCCTCTATACCTCGTCAAATACTGATGCACTGTCATGGAGAGCAGTCTCTGGGGCTCTTGGATCCATCCATCAGTCTGTTTCTGCTACTACTGAAGCTACAGTTGCACAGAGACGAGCTGGAGGCAAAATGGCTCAGCTCACCACCCAAGAAGCAGGTTCATTCCTTGGGCTCATGCTCATGCATGCCGTGAATATGACCCAGCAGGTCTTTGGAGGGTATTCACGCAAGCGGTGCTAATGACCATCAAACACTTCACCAGAATCAGGAAGGGAAGCCTCTCCCTTCCAAAAAACGGAGAGGAAACCACATATTTCTTTATGCCCTCCTCTAAACATCTCTGGATAAGAGGATGTGAGGTAGACCAGGTGTAGAGCTGCAGAGGACACTGGGCCCCCTTCCTGTTCCTCTGTCTCCCCTCTTTCCAGGTTTCTGCCCCCCACCCTCTGTGCCCCTGTTCTAGTCCTGTTGTCTGATAGATTTCTCACTTAAAAGGGAATGCTCGATGTCACCTCAGCCTCGGAGACCCGAAGTTGTGATGCTGAAATATTGGAAAAAAGACAGGTGAGATATAAGGATCTGGGGGCTCAGGATCTGTGCCTAGAGCCTCTTCAAACCAGATTAGACTGGCTCTTGCCAGTTCAGGGTACTATGAGGCCAACCTGTTCTGTGGGATGGGCTCCAAGAGAAGTCCCAGTTCTACCTGCAACACGTTAGAAGACAATCTGGGGAACCGGAACACGAAGCAATTTCAGGAAACGATTTTGAAATCAGAGGGTAAAACAATGATTTTTTAAATCTTAGGATTCTGACATTAGCATTTTAATAAGTTGTTATGCACACATTTTCAAAACAAAATCTGAAATTATCAATGAAGCATAAAAGAAAGCTCTCTGGAGGTAAAGTAAGATTTCCTTCAAGTGCATCTAAATGGTCTTGAACAATGACCTTTTGAGGTTCTGCTCATCTTATACCCCCAGATCCTAGCTATATACATAATGTGTGCTCATCATTGGGCCAGTGAGTGGGAGGGAGAGAAAAAGACACGGGATCTTTGAGAAGCAGAGAAGTAACTTACACACTCAACCAAACAGACCAAGGATGATTGATACTTCTTTTAACACCAAATACTGGGATGAAGAACTATTTGAGACAGGATCTATACTACTAATTAAATTGATAGCACCGGTCACTTGTGCCTGAATATGGTTGCTCTGTGATTAACAACTCCCCCCTCACACACACACACACACACACACACACACACACACACACACACAGCATCCTGCCAAGTGAATAATATCCTTAATTCAATTAAGCTGTTTAGAAATTGCTGTTGTTAGATACAGGGACTGGTTCTAGAAGGCTCCACGTCTCGATTAGATAGACTCTGTGCTGCTATAGGTTAGGATTTGGGTTGCAGGCAAGCAAAGAGTTTTGATGACTACTTTGCTTCTTGTCTTTTGATTTATGATTTCGGCATTTGCTACCTGTACATAAATTTAGAAATTTTTCTTTCATGCTATTACTGCTATTCATTATGAGTCTATAACTCACCACAGGCTAAAATGCAATCTTTGGAGCCATGATTTGCATCTATATTAAATGCAAATATAACCATATCTAAATGTATTCACAAAGAATTCATTTAAATAGTCAATAGCACTATTGAAAAACCTGGTCTATAAACGCAGGCAAAAGTCATTGAATGTGTCCAGTCAGCGAAATAAATGCATAGTGAAACATGGTCCAGCATAAGTGTCCTAAAACCCAACACTTTCCAAAAAAGGAAGAAAGGAAATGAATAAATACAAAGACCTAAACCATACAATGTCTCCTGGGCTCATCTATGTTAGGATTTGAAATTACCATTTAATTACTTATATACCATGAGTATCTTTAAAAGAGGGGAAAGGTATTTCGGAAACTTTCAATAAAAGCATAGGTACAATATTTCCCCAAACCATCAAAAAAGTGTTGAAGGAAAAAAAAAGCCATATAGTAATAACTGAGAGGAAGGGGAAGATTAGGTCAAGACATCCTGTCAAGAAAAAATACACCAACCAAGCACAGAGCTTGGCTCTCAATTTCCCGGCAGGCGGGGCGTGCATGGTATTTAACGATGTTGAGCTATTTCAAGAGACCAAAAGAAAAATAGCAGTACACCATTCTTTCACCAAGTATTTACCGAGCACCCAAAACAATGGTGAACAAGTCATTCAAAGTGTTCCTCCTCACTGTTGTAGAATTTCAAAGCGTCCATTGGACTTATCAATCAAGTATCACAAAGAGTCTTTCCACGGCAGCTGAAATACACAAATAATGTGACATAATGCTTGGTGTGTCCTCAGATGGTAAGAGTTGGTTTCCTACTTTGAAGGGTAGAAGACCCACAGCTGAAGAACTTAAGGTCTTGTAGGAAAAATAGGTTTATTGGGACAGGGGTCACAGATTAAACTTAGGAAAGTTTTGTGCATATTTTTATGTCCCCTGGAATAAAGTAGCGTAGCAATGAATGATAGATTTAATGATGTTTTATAATGACTAGTAATAATAAAGACTATGAAATTCAATTTTTAAAAGATTTTATTTATATATTTGAGGGAGAGAGTGAGTGAGAGAAAGAACATGAGCAGGGGCAGAGGGAGAGGGAGAAGCAGATTCCTTGCTGAGCTCAGAGTCCGACTTGGGGCTCAATCCCTGGACCCCGATGTAATGACCTGAGCCAAAGGCAGACACTTAACTGACTTAGTCACCCAGGCGCCCCTGTGAAATTTATTTTTTTCTACAGTGCATTGTTTGCTAGGATTTCCTTTTCAGACATTTTAATCAGATGGTATATATTCAGACGTCATTCTTGCAAATAATAATGATACTGTATCTGTAATTCTGTATTGATTCTCCATTCAAATACCCAAATATTTTAAATTGTATCATTTTGATTCTCACATTCCATGTTTTGTGGTGTTTATAGAAATTGGGATTATTAAATTGGAAAAGGCTTTATGTCCCTTGCCACAATGCACCTGGTTATATAGGTCACAATGCTGGCCGTGAAAACCTCACAGCTTCATTGACACAGCTCAATTCTCTTCTTTCCAACAAAAAAGTCGAATTTTAAGAACCTAGTTTCCTTTTCCTTAGCTGCCTTTCTTTCCCTAATATTTTCTTGCAAAAACTTTACTCCCGTATCTTTGTTTTCAATTTCTAAACTTTATTTCCTTCTTTTCTAATTACCCCCTGAAGAAATGACTCACAATTTTGATATATTGGAACTGAATTCTTAGAGTTGTTGAAAAGATACTCAGAGAAAAAACATCATGTGGTAGAATTTTGATTAAGAGGATTTTGTTTGAGCATGGTGGACTCTACTAGCCAATCTTGAGAGCTCTGAAAGTTTGTGGGGTTGGAATGAAGATGTTTTAATCACATACCATGAGCCAGACACTGTTCTAGGCACTGTGCCTATGTTATTTTCTATCATGAGTACAACTCAAAGCTAAATGCTATACATCCACTGCACAGAAGAAAAATGGAGGCTCAGAAAGGTCAAGTACATTCTCCAAGGTCCTATAGCTGATAAACAGTAAGCTGCAATTCAACTATACTTTTCTCTGGTACCAAGCTTCCTTAGATTTCTTTTGGAATCTTTTTTCTCTAAGACATATAACACACCAAAATGGACACACATGGCCAAAAAAACCATTTCCAAATATTTGAATCTTTTCTCAGTCATTTGCATCAATATGTTAAATTATATGGAATAGATTGAATAAGCCGGGTAGTCATTCTAATTTATCTGACCATTTAGAAAATGTAAAAGTATGGACTTGATGATTCTTTTTGACTTTCTTTTTTTGTTTAAATTAACATATAATGTATTATTTGCTTCAGGGATACAGGTCTGTGAATCATCAGTCTTACACAATTCACAGTGCTCATCATAGCACATACCCTCCCCAATGTCCATAACCCAGCCACCCTATCCCACCCCCCCCCAGCAACCGTCAGTTTGTTTCCTGAGATTAAGAGTCTCTTATGGTTTGTCTCCTTCCTGAACCCATTTTGTTTCATTTTTTCCCTCCCTACCCCCCACGACTGCCTGCCCTGCCTCTTAAATTCCTCACATCAGAGAGTTCATAGGATTGTTGTCTTTCTCTGACTGACTTATTTCGCTTAGCCTAATACCCTCTAGTTCCATCCATGTCATTGCAAGTGGCAAGATTTGGGGTTTATTGATGGCTGCATAGTATTCCAGTGTGTGTGTGTGTGTGTGTGTGTGTGTGTGTGTGTGTGTGTGAACACACACCACATCTAGACATATAGGTTCTTTCNATACCACATCTTCTTTATCCATTCATCTGTTGATGGACATCTAGGTTCTTTCCATAGTTTGGCTATTGTGGGCATTGCTGCTGTAAACATTCAGGTGCACATACCCCTTCGGATCACTACATCTGTATCATTAGGGTAAATACACAGTAGTGCGATTGCTGGGTCATAGGGTAGCTCTATTTTCAACTTTCTGAGGAATCTCCACACTGTTTTCCAGAGTGGCTGCACCAGCTTGGATTCCCACCAACAGTGTAAGAGATTTCCCCTTTCTCCCCATCCTCGCCAACATCTGTTGTTTCCTGACTTGTTCATTTTAGCCATTCCAACTAATGTGAGTTGGTATCTCACTGTGGTTTTGATTTGTATTTCCCTGATGCCAGGTGAGGTTGAACACTTTTTCATGTCTGTTGGCCATTTGGATGTCTTCTTTGCAGAAATGTCTGTTCATGTCTTCTGACCATTTCTTGACTGGAATATTTGTTCTTTGGATGTGGAGTTTGAGAAGTTCTTTATAGATTTTGGATACTAGCCCTTTATCTGGTATGTCATTTGCAAATATCTTCTCCCATTCTGTCAGTTGTCTTTTTTTTTTTTAATGCATTTTTTTAAAGATTTTATTTATTTATTTCACAGCGGGAGAGAGATCACAAGGAGGCAGAGAGGCAGGCAGAGAGAGAGGGGGAAGCAGGCTCCCTGCTGAGCAGAGAGCCCGATGCGGGCCTCGATCCCAGGACCCTGAGATCATGACCTGAGCTGAAAGCAGAGGCTTTAACCCACTGAGCCACCCAGGCGCCCTGTCTTTTGGTTTTGTTGACTGTTTCCTTAGCTGTGCAAAAGCTTTTGATGTTGGTGAAGTCGCAATAGTTCATTTTTGCCCTTCTTTCCCTTGCCTTTGGTGATGTTTCTAGGAAGAATTTGCTGTGGCTGTGGTCAAAGAGGATGCTGCCTGTGTTCTCCTCAAGGATTTTGATGGATTCCTGTCTCAAGTTGAGGTCTTCCATCCACTTTGAGTCTATTTTTGTGTGTGGTGTAAGGAAATGGTCCATTTTCATTCTTTTGCATGTGGCTCTCCAATTTTCCCAACACCATTTGTAGAAGAGACTTGTCTTTTTTTCCACTGGACATGTTTTACTGGTTTGTGAAAGATTAGTTGACCATAGCATTGAGGGTCCATTTCTGGGCTCTCTATTCTGTTTCACTGATCTATGTGTCTGTTTTTGTGCCAGTACCAGACTGTCTGAGGATTACAGCTTTGTAATAGAGCTTGAAGTCTGGGATTGTGATGCCACCAACTTTGGTTTTCTTTTTCAACATTCCTTTGGCTATTCGGGGTCTTTTCTGGTTCTATATAAATTTTAGGATAATTTGTTCCATTTCTTTGAAATAATTTGCTGCTATTTTGATTGGGATTGCATTAAATGTGTAGATTGCTTTAGGTAGCATAGACATTTTCACAATATTTGTTCTTCCAATCCATAAGCATGAAAGTTTGTTCCATTTCTTTGTGCCTTCCTCAATTTTGTTCATGAGTACTTTATAGTTTTCTGAGTACAGATTCTTTGCCTCTTTAGTCAGGTTTATTCCAAGGTATCTTATGGTTTTGGGTGCAATTGTAAATGGGATCAACTCCTTAATTTCTCTTTCTTCTATTTTCTTGTTGATGTATAGAAGTGCAACTGACTTCTGTGCATTGATTTTATATCCTGACACTTTACTGAATTCCTGTATGAGTGCTAGCAGTTTTGGAATGGAGTCTTTTGGGTTTTCCACGTAAAGTATCATATCATCTGCAAAGAATGAGAGTTTGACTTCTTTGCCAATTCAGATGACTTTTATTTCTTTTTGTTGTCTGATTGCTAAAGCTAGGACTTCAAGTACTATGTTGAATAGCAGTGGTGATAATGGACACCCCTACTGTGTTCCTGAACTTAGGGGAAAAGCTCTCATTTTTTCCCCTATTGAGAATGATTCACTGTGGGTTTTTCATAGATGGATTTGATGATATTGAGGTATGTACCCTCTATCCCTCTATTGTGAAGAGTTTTGATAGAGAAACGATGCTGTACTTTGTCAAATGCTTTTTCAGCATCTATTGAGAGAATCATATGGTTCTTGTTCTTTCTTTTATTAATGTCTTGTATTAAATTGATTGATTTGCAGATGTTGAACCCACCTTGCAGCCCAGGAATAAATTCCACTTGGTTGTGGTGAATAATCCTTTTAAAGTACTATTGTATCCTATTGGCTAGTATTTTGGTGAGAATTTTTGCATCTGTGTTCATCTAGGGTGTCTGTCTATAATTCTCCTTTTTGATGGGGTCTTTGTCTGGTTTGGGATAAAGGTAATAGTGGACTCATAAAATGAGTTTGGAAGTTTTCCTTCTGTTTCTATTTTTTGGAACAGTTTCAGGAGAATAGGTATTAATTTTTCTTTAAATCTTTGGTAGAATTCCCCTGTTAGGCCATCTGGCTCTGGACTCTTGTTTGTTGGGAGATTTTTGATGACTGCTTCAATCTCTTTACTGGTTATGGGTCTATTCAGGTTTTCTATTTCTTCCTGGTTCAGTTTTGGTAGTTTATATTTCTCTAGGAATGCATCCATTTCTTCCAGATTGTCAAATTTGCTGGTGTAGAGTTGCTCATAATATGTTCTTATAATTGTTTGTATTTCTTTGGTGTTGGTTGTGATCTCTCCTCTTTCATTCATGATTTTATCAATTTGGGTCCTTTCTCTTTTCTTTTAGATAAGTCTGGCCAGGAGTTTATCAATCTTATTAGTTCTTTCAAAGATCCATTTCCTAGTTTCATTGATTTGTTCTACTGTTCTTTTAGTTTCTATTTCACTGATTTCTGCTCTGATCTTTATTATTTCTCTTCTTCTGCTGGGTTTAGGTTCTCTTTATTGTTCTTTCTCTACCTCCTTCAAGTGTAGGGTTAGGTTGTGTTCTTGAGACCTTTCTTGTTTCTTTTCTTTTTTTTTTTTAAGATTTATTTATTTATTTATTTGACAGAGGGAAAGAAAGAGAGATCACAAGTAGGCAGAGAAGCAGGCAGAGAGAGAGGAGGAAGCAAGCTCCCTGCTGAGCAGAGATCCCGATGCGGGCCTCGATCCCAGGACCCTGAGATCATGACCTGAGCCGAAGGCAGAGGCTTTAACCCACTGAGTCACCCAGGCGCCCGAGACCTTTTTTGTTCCTGGAGAAAGGCTTGTATAGCTATATACTTTCCTCTCAGGACTGCCTTTGCTGTGTCCCAAAGATTTTGAGCAGTTGTGTTTTCATTTTCATTTGTTTCCATGAATATTTTTAATTCTTTAATTTCCTGGTAGGCCCATTCTTTCTTTAGTAGGATGCTCTTTAGCCTCCATGTATTTGAGTTCTTCCTAACTTTCCTGTTGTGGTTGGGTTCTAGTTTCAAAGAATTGTGGTCTGAAAATATGCAGGGAATGATCCCAATCTTTTGGTACCAGTTGAGACCTGATTTGGGACCCAGGATGTGATCTATTCTGGAAAATGCTCCATGTGCACTAGAGTAGAATGTGTATTCTGTTGCTTTGGAATGGAATGTTCTAAGTATATCTGTGATGTCCATCTGGTCCAGTGTGTCATTTAAAACCTTTATTTCCTTGTTGATCTTTTGCTAGATGATCTGTCCATTTTAGTGAGGGGGGCATTAAAGTCCCCTACTATTATTGTATTATTGTTGATGTGTTTCTTTGATTTTGTTATAATTGGTTTATATAATTGGCTTCTCCCCCGTTAGGGCATAGATATTTAAAGTTGTTAGATCTTCTTGTTTACAGACCTTTTAAGTATGATATAGTGTCCTTCCTCATCTCTTATGATATTCTTCGGCTTAAAATCTAATTGATCTGATATAAGGACTGACACCCCAGCTTTCTTTTGATGTCCATTAACATAGTAAATTGTTTTCCACACCTTCACTTTAAATCTGAAGGTGTCTTTGGGTCTAAAATGAGACTCTTGCAGACAGCATATCAATAGGTCTTGTTTTTTTTATCCATTCTGATACCCTGTATCTTTTGATTGGGACATTTAGCCCATTTACATTCAGGGTAAATATCAAAAGATATGAATTTAGTGCTATTGTATTGCCTGTAAGGTGACTGTTACTATATATTGTCTCTCTTCCTTTCTGGTCTGTTACTTTTAGGCTCTCTCTTTGCTTAGAGGACCCCTTTCAATATTTCCTATAGGTGTGGTTTGATGTTTGCAAGTTCTTTTAGTTTTTGTTTGTCTTGGAAGCTTTTTATCTCTCCTATTTTCAATGAGAGCCTAGCTGGATATAGATTCTTGGCTGCATATTTTTCTCATTTAGTGCTCTGAATATATCATGCCAGTCCTTTCTGGCCCGCCACGTCTCTGTGGATAGGTCTGCTGCCAATCTAATATTTCTACTGTTTTATGTTACAGACCTCTTGTCCTAAGCTGCTTTCAGGATTTTCTCTTTGTCACCAAGACTTGTAAGTTTTGCTATTAGATGATGGGCTATGGACCTATTTTTATTGATTTTGAGTGGAGTTCTCTGTGCCTCCTGGATTTTGATGCTTGTTCCCTTCACCAAATTAGGGAAATTCTCTGCTATAATTTGCTCCAATATACCTCCTGCGCCTCTCTCTCTCTCTTCTTCTTCTTCTGGGATCCCAATTATTCTAGCATTGTTGCATCTTATGGTATCACTTATCTGTCAAATTCTCCCCTTGTGGTCCAGTAGTTGTTTGTCTCTCTTTTTCTCAGCTTATTTATTTTCCATCATTTGGTCTTCTATATCACTAATTTTCTCTTCTGCCTCATCTATCCTAGTAGTAAGAGCCTCCGTTTTTTAATTGCACCTCATTAATAGCTATTTTTATTTCAACTTGGTTAGATTTTAACTTTTTATTTCTCCAGAAAGGGATTTTATTTCTCCAGAAAGGGATTCTCTAGTATCTTCTATGCTTGATTTGAGCCCAGCTATCACCTTGATAATCATCATTCTGAACTCTAGTTCTGACATATTACTAATGTCCATATTGATTAGGTCACTAGCTCTCGGTATTGCCTCTTGTTCTTTTTTTTGTGGTGAGTTTTTCTGCCTTGTCATTTTATCCAGATAAGAATAGATGAATGAGAGAACAAAATACTAAAAGGGGAGCAACGACCCCTGAAAAATATCCACTAACCAAATCAGAAGAGAGCCGAAACTGGGACGAGAAGAAAGGAGCGGGGAAATATGTGTGTGTGTGTGTGTGTGTGTGTGTGTGTCTGTGTGTGTCTGTGTGTGTCTGTGTCTGTGTCTGTGTACACACACATATTGGCAAATAGAACAGAGCCGCACATTTGATTTTGGGTGTATTTTGGTCTGTTAGAAGAAACTGCCTCCCAAAATTTTAAAGAAAGAGAAACTTATATATATACAAAAATAAGGGTAAACATGATGAAGGGATAGAATATGAGTGTAAAGATGAAAATTAAAAAAGATTCTAAAAAAGGAATTGATAAGTTGTTTGAAAAAAAGAAAAAAAAAAGGAGGAGAGAATGTGATCAGACTGGAGACTAGAACAAAGCCATGCTCTAGATTCAGGGTATATTTTTGATCTGTTAGAAGCAACTGTATCCCAACATTTTAAAGAATTAGAAACCTATATGTATACAAAAAATAAGGTTAAGTACAATGAAGGGATAGAATATAACTATAACAATGAAAATTAAAAAAGATTTTTTAAAAGGTATTGATAAGATAAAATATTTAAAAACGGTTAAAATAGGAAAGAGGAAAAAATTTTTTTAAGTAGAATAAGAAAAAAATAAAATTAAAAAATTTAACTTTGAAAGACTAATAAATCATGGGGGAAAAGCCATGAATTCTATGTGCTGTATTCCCATATCTCTGGAGTTTTCCAGTTCTCATTGATCAGTGAACTTGGTATTGGCTGGATGTTCTTGCTGATATTCTGGGGGTGGGGCTTGTTGCAGTGATTCTCAAATGTCTTTGCCCTGAGGCAGAATTGCACCACCCTTGCCAGGGGCCAGGCTAAGTAATCTGCTTGGGTTTACTCTCAAGAAGTTTTGTTCCCTGAGCACTTTCCCTACACTTTGGAGGAGGGGAATGAAGATGGCAGCCTCCTAATCACTGGCCTGGAGAAGCAGAGAGCTCAGGGGCCCCACTCCTCAATGTGACCTCAGAGAAAAGCAGTCAATCCCTCCTGTCTCCCTGGTCTCCGGCCACACTCCGAGCTCACCCAGCCAGTGACTGAGCATTTCTATCTCTGATGCAGGACCCCATTTGGAGTGCCCAAACCCAGCAGATTCCTGCTGCGCACTCCTGCACTGCTCCTCCTGGAGGAAGAAGGTGAGTCTCCCCTGATCTGGCACCTATAGGGTCCCTGCTCGAAGAGTAGTGGCCCAACTGTGCCTCGATCATGGTTTAAGGCAACTCCAAGCTGAGAGCCCCTTCTTGGCTCTTTCTCTGCAGCTGGCTTCCCTGCTCTGATATCTGAGAGCTCTGACACACTCAGACACCCCTGTGACCCCGTTGGCCCTGAGACCACTGTCCTCACGAGGGTCCCACCCCCTTCTTAGCCTCTGGAGCAATGTCCCTCAGTGGAGCAGACTTCTAAAAGTTCTGATTTTGTGCTCTGCTGCTCTACTACTTGCCGGGAGCCAGGCCCTCCCCAGCGGTCTATCTTCCCATAGCCTCGGATTCACTTCTCCGCAAGTCCTACCTTCCAAAAAGTGGTCGCTTTTCTGTTCCTAGAATTGCTGCTCTTCTTCTCTTTGATCTTCTGTTGAGTTTGTAGGTGTTCAGAATGGTTTGATAGCTATCTAGTTGAACTCCTGGGACCCAATGATATTTAGGTGTCCTACTCCTCTGCCATCTTGCTCCTCTTTCAGACTTGATGATTTTTGATAGACACAAAAAATTTGGTATTAGCCCAAATGTGTTTCATTGGTTGTTGTTCATTGTGTTAGTGGCCATCTTTTGTGTGAGGGACAGTACAGCAGCGAGCAGTATAGCTTGCCTCTGTTACTTCATACTTGTGTGAACTTTGTCAAGTTTCTTTCACCTTCCTATGCCTCAGTTTCCTCTTTTGTAAAATGATAATAATAGTAATTATCTTGGGACACCTGGGTGGCTCAGTCAGTTGAGTGGCTAACTCTTGGTTTTTTTTTTTTTTTTAAAGATTTATTTATTTATTTATTTCACAGAAGGAGAGAGATCACAAGGAGGCAGAGAGGCAGACAGAGAGAGGGGGAAGCAGGCTCCCCACTGAGCAGGGAGCCCGATGCGGGCCTCGATCCCAGGACCCTGAGATCATGACCTGAGCCGAAAGCAGAGGCTTTAACCCACTGAGCCACCCAGGCGCCCTAACTCTTGGTTTTGGTTCAGATCATGATCTCAGAGTCCTGGGATTGAGCCCTGAGTCAGGATCTCTGCTCAGCAGGAAGTCCACTTGTCCCTCTCTCTCTACCCCTTCCCCTGCTCACACGAGCTCTCTCTCTAAGATAAATAAATAAATCTTAAAAAAAATAGTAACTATCTCAGGTTAAGAGGATAAATTAATTAATATGGATAAAAAGCTTAGAGAAGTGACTGGAATGTAGTTAGTTCTGTCTGGGTCTCTATTAAATTAAAAAACAAATTTTTTGTGGTTCAGTGATAATATAATTTTCACAGTGAGCCTTGGGGAAAAAAATGAATCCCAAAAGTAAGACAAAAATCTTTTTAAACATGTAGACAGGCTGATGTTAAGGGAAAACAGATCATTTTGGTCATGACTTTATGACTGTGGAGTGGGTACTGTTGGCCTCTGGTGAGATTCTCATTTGACAAAATGGACATTGAAACCCATCTGTGTTAGACAATCAGTTTCTTCATTTATTTCAATGCAGTAAATGTTTGTGAAAGTTACCTCTGTTACTATGATGCCAGTCTTTGACCTACGATAAAATGGGAGGTTGAAATGTCTCCACATAATATGAATGGATATGAAAGAACAATGTTCATTGGAAACCAAAACAACATTTCAACTTCCACTTTGCTGAGAATGAATGCATCTGGATGTTTGGGACACCGGGTGACTTCGGGGAGGCTGTGAGAATTTCCTCTGTGTTTGCCTTCAGTTGTGAATGATGGGAAATCATCCCCCTTGATTTAACCACAACATTTCCTGGAGTTTCAGACAAAATAGCATTTTTCCCCCATTATTCTTTACTTTGTAGGCACAAGAATGTCAGACCACTTAGGCTGTACAGGAATAGACTCCATAAATGATCACCACAGACCTAAAAAAAGTCTGATAAACATTTCTTGAGTGCCTCCTAAAAACTAAACCTTAAGAATATAAAGATTTTAAATGCCATAAACATCAAAATCAGCAGCAGTGTGTATAGGTACCAGGTTGTGAGAATTACGTGCTGGTCTCTGTGTTTGGCACTTTACATACATACCTCTTTCAAACTCCTGGGAGGTAGGGTCCCTGCCCTTATGAAGTGGACAACTCAGAGAAGGCACCTGAGAAATGACCATAGTGTCAAGCAATGGGTGGTCTGCCCTGGAAGTCTCCTCCAAGCACACGTCCACCATAGCCTGTATGAACCTGTGCCCAGCTGCTTCTCCAGGCCCTCTGGCTACACCCAGGGCCTCTTCTCCAGAGGAAATCAGCTCCCACAGAAGACCAAGAGCTGATGCTTTATTGCGATTGGGCCGCACTAAATCACTGGGAAGGCAGGTGAATTCACAACGTGCCTCAATAGTATACAAGAAATAAATCCAGATTTCCTTTTCCCAGCTAGAGCTCGATTGCCATGTTAGGCCACAGGATGTCTACAGAGAAAGGTATTTAAGAAATAAGAATCCTGGGGTGCATGGATCCAGTCGGTTAAGAGTCTGCCTTTGGTTCAGGTCATGATCTCGGGGTCCTAGGATCGAGCCCTGAATCAGGCCTCTGCTTAGTGGGGAGTCTCTTCCACCCTTTGCCCATCCCCCACTTGTGCTCGCTCTCTCTCAAATAAGTAAATAAAATCTTTTTTTAAAAAAAGAAATAGGGCGCCTGGGTGGCTCAGTGGGTTAAAGCCGCTGCCTTCGGCTCAGGTCGTGATCCCAGGGTCCTGGGATCGAGGCCCACATCGGGCTCTCTGCTCAGCGGGGAGCCTGCTTCCTCCTCTCTCCTCTCTCTCTGCCTGCCTCTCTGCCTACTTGTAATCTCTCTCTCTGTGTCAAATGAATAAATAAAATCTAATTAAAAAAAAGAAATAAAAATCCTCCGCATTTAGCTGCAGCTTTGGGCGAGCCCAGTAATATTCCTAATTGGTTACTGCTTATGGAATGCCAACCACCAGCAAAGAGCCCCATGTGTGTGGACGGGCTTCATCTTCCCAGCAACACTCTGATGTAGGCACCACTGTCATTTCTGTTTCATTGATGGGAAACGACACGGTGTCAAGCAGTAAGTCATGGCTGTGTAGGGCATCTGAACCCAGGTCTGCCCCTGTAAGTCATGCCATGCCTCTCAGACATGGAGCCCCTCTAGCCCCAGGCATGGCTTTATTTTACACCTTTGTCTGTCTCTGTATCCCCATCTCCACCTCTTTAGCCTCTCCTTGGCTGGGATGTCAGCTTGTCCCTGGCAACTGTGGGCCATTGCCATAAGGTCAGGGATGCCCAAGAATGGAGGAGAAAAATGAGGTTGGTTCAGAAATGGGATGAGGAATTTCTGCAGAGGACCTAGGAAGAGGCTAGGAGAGTTCCTGTCCTGGGTGGTTCTACCTCCTCTAAGGAGCAGGTACAGCTCAGAGGGGTTCCCATCCATCAGTCCAACAGCAACATGTTACTGATCTTTACCGCCCGCTGCCCTTCCTCCCCTTTTACAGATGTGGACACTGACTCAGAAGGAATGCTAAGAGGCTGACCTAGGCCCACACACATTAACTTCCAAGGCAATGGGGAAGCCTCCCAGGAGGACCCAGACTCCAAAAGCTGAATGTGAGATCAGGTGTTGCACCTCCTTTAAAGACAAACCAGGCTGCGTGGGCTTTCTGTGTTTGCTGAATTCTCAAAGTCTCCACAGATGTGCTGATTTCCTTGGGAGAGTGAGAGGCCCTGGGAAGTGATTCCTGCTGACCACATTCATCTCATCCACAGCCCTGCTCCTGAAATTTGGTGCCCTATACGCGGGAACCACGCCCACCTCATTGAGGACAGCATTCTGACCTTTTAAAACCCACCTCCTTTCCAGTAGGACATTGAAACAAAGACACTTGCATGGACAGTGAATCCATGGCCTTACCTTTGGAAAGCCCACACTTCTGAGCAAATGACAAATCGACCCCTTTCTCCTTTGACTGCTGATGCAGTGGGTGAGAGGACATTAAGTGTTCTGAGTTCTGGTTTCCTTTCCACCGGGCGGGTGTGTTGGGCCACAGGTTCTCACTGGTATCTTGGCGGGTGAAATGGTGTGGTCTGTGTAGAGTACGTGCAAGCCAGAACTTCCACAATGGGGGGGGGTGCTTTACCTGGTCAGCAGCTCACCCCCCACCCTGAAACGGCTCTCATTCAGACAGTTCCAGCTGGAATGGGAAGAGAACTCAACAAGTACCATGTTGAGGGTGACACTGTGCCCCCTGACCCCACCTCTCTTGCTTCCTGCTGCTAAAAGGAAGCTCTAAGGGAGCCTGGGTGGCTCAGTCAGTTAAGTGTCTGACTCTTGATTTCTGCTCAGGTTATGATCTTAGGGTCATGAGATTGAGCCCCAGGTAGGGCTCCATGATCAGCACGGAGTCTACTTAACGATTTTCTCTCTCTCCTTCTCCCGCTGCCCCTCCCCCTGCTTGCTATCTCTCTCTCTCTCTCTTTTTCTCTCTCTCTCTCTCTCAAATAGAAATTAAACAAAAATTAAAAATTAAATAAATAACAGGAAGCTCTAAGATACCAGGAGTCTCAAGCTGTGATCTGTGGATGTTTACATGTGGCCATTGACTTCAGATTCTAATCTGCTCTTAATATTTGTAGTAATGTCTGAACATGTTTGGTGGAATTAGTCATTTGCTTATATCTAATAAATTTAAAAAATATAGCCCCTCATTACTGCCTTATGTGAAGTAATGATACCATGTCAATAAATTCTGATGAGATCAGTTGCTTTAGGAAGCCAGGGATTATTGGCAGAACTGATGTCCCACAGACTCCTTTATGCAGGCCATAAAATGTTCAGAGGCACAAAAATACTAAAGTACAATATTAATGTTGTTGTAAATAACATTCAAAGATGATTATGATAAACAAAACAAAACAAAATACCATATAGTAACTTTGCCAGTTGCTATCAATCAGAGGGCCATAAAATCTCAACCTGGCAGTAAACTTGAGAGACCACAGTCAGTCTCAGGTAGGAGTCAGAAGTCCCTGGTGAGAGCAAACGTGTCTACGATTTGTATTTTTAAAAATGTTACTATAAATCAGGTATCACACACCTGGCAATAAACTCAAGAAGCCACCTCTCATGTAAGGCTTGGTGTCAGAATTCCCCAATGATAGAAAACTTTTCCACGATTGTTATTTTTTAAACATTAATACCCAAAGTGGTTCTTATGCTGGATGCATCTGACAAATGTTTACGTGAGAGATTGGGGTTAAATTACTCATAGGCCCTTGGTTATAATATTACTTAAATGTGTCCAATGTAGTATTACTTTTCACTATTTTGTTAACCTAATTCAGGAGGGAATTTTTTTTCTTCTGATTGTGTTTGAGAGCTGCACATCATGCTCTCAGGTCTCAGGTGTAAAGGCTGCTCTCCCCAGTCCCCTGCCTCCTATTTGTAGCCCTTAAACTGACACCCTTGCCTACATTCTAGAAGGTTCCGTGCATTTACATGTAAGGCAAAGTAAAATAGAGGTGAATACTGAATGGCTGATTTTGGCTTTGCTTAAAGATGTTTTATATACAATCCTCTATTATTTGAAATAAAACTGAATACCCACACCCCATATCATAATCATTCCCATTTTCCAAACGAGAAAACTTAAGCATTAAGGGGTTAAGTGAATTATTTGAGATCACCCAGCTTAGGGTAAAGGCCCTGGGTGTTTGGTTTGTCTGACACAACCCAAAGATTTTAATCGTTCTGACACTTGTCTTTCCAAGCACCACATGTGTCCGAAAAAAATCCAGAGCACCATTGTAAAGAACATGTTGGATGGCTCTAGTTTCAGGGGCCTGTGTTGTCTATTACATTCATTCATTCATTCATTCATTCATTCATTCATTCATTCACTCATTCATTCCCATGGCTTCTCATTCATTCAACAGATAGTTGTTGAGATGCTGGACATCATGCCAGGTGCTGGGGACGTATCAGAGAACAAAACAGACAGATATACTAGTTCTCATCCAGTAGGAGAGACATTGTCCTAGCAATCTCATCAGTCATTACCTAATTATAAATTTGGAAATATGATTCAAGGAAGACAGAAAGAGAGCTGTGAGCGTGTGAAGGAGCACCTTTATTGAGTCCGAGAACAGGGAAGCCCTTCCTGAGGAAGGGACTGTTAGGCTAAAAGATAAAACCTTCAGAAAGAGTGACAGTATGAGTTGGGCTCTGGAATGTTCATGACAAAATAACAACGCGGTCTTCCAACTTAATACAGTAGTCATTCAGAAATTCCTCTTCTCCCTTCAAGAAACCACGTGGAATAACTACCTATAGATACTTGTTTAAAAATTAAGAATTCAACCCAAACCCAACTGTTTTGGAAGCTTGCTTAAGACTTTGGATTCTGGAAAATATTGGCTCCTCTTCCTTACCCTCCCATCTATCAGCATCTTGCTAATTTTACCTCTTAAATGTGTGTATATTTGTCCCCCTCATTTGTGTACACTTCTCACTGCCTAATATCATTGCTCACCAGGATCTTTGCAACCACCTCCCTGCCTTCAGTCTTGTCAGATAAATTATCCCTGTTGGTACCTGTTGGTGTCCCTGTTGGTGTTCTCTCTCAAACACGGATTTAACCAGGGTATTTTCCATCCTTACTTTGCTAGCTCCTATGTATCAGGCTGGGTTAGGTATATCATCTCTGACATTTCTGTCATTGCCTTTAATGTGACACTCCTTGCTACCATTAGCATGGTTTGGTTGCATGCAGAATCAGGCAGGCAAAAACTTGGGAGAAATTCAGGATCCATTAAGATAATATTCAGTGACCTCAAAAGAGTCAAAGAAACACAAATCCAATGGAGGCAGTGGAGAAATTCATTACATCTTGGTGGGGATTGCAGATTTTGGGGACCGAACAGAAAATTTAGTCATGATAGAATTTAAGTCTTGGGACATGGACAAGAAAGAGCACAGTCCTTTTATCAAGTTTAGAAGCACCTTTTGTAGTGACAACAAAGAGATTTCATTGGTCTCGTCATGATGGTAGTCAGAATCAAGTCCCATGATCCAATGAGGGGTATCTCTAGGTCTTTAGGAAACCTCAGTATATTTGCTTAGGTTGGGATGACGAAGTTTCTTTAGTGGGTAAGTTTTTTGCTTTTTGTTTGTTTGTTTTCCCCTGGGAAGATACAGAATTAAGTTAGTTAAATGTTGAAATAAACAAATATGTTAAGATTTTAGTTACCTTTGTTTTTGTTTTTGTTTTTTTTAAAGATTTTATTTATTTATTTGACACAGAGATAGAGATCACAAGTAGGCAGAGAGGAAGGCAGAGAGAGAGAGAGAGGGGAAAGTAGGCTTTCCGCTGAGCGGAGAGCCCGATGTGGGCCTCGATCCCAGGACCCTGAGATCATGACCTGAACTGAAGGCAGAGGCTTTAACCCACTGAGCCACCCAGGCACCCAAGATTTTAGTTACCTTTGGAAAATATGTGTGTATATTTGTTCTAGCGAATATTTAGAATGTTTAAGAGAAATAAGCACATTTCAATATGTAAAAGAATGTCATTCTAATTTCACATTTCAATTTAAAATACGACATTAGTTAGGTCGACTTAACTGATTCTAAGTTAAAAAGTATAAGAGACTATTACCAAGGTTGTAAACAATGTGAAAACAGTTCAAAGAGCTTATGATTCATCATGTGTGCAAGTTTCCTTTTATAAGATTCAAAGGAGCAATGCAGGTACTTGAAAAAAAATTGTTGATTATTAAACAATTGAAGCATTTAATGAAGAAATTGAGTATATTATTTTTATAAATGCAGTTTAAATTATTTAAGAGAATTCAATTAAGTGTAGTGAAAGTTTTCTCCAATGTGGTTGTAAAAATGTACCAAAAGTATAAATAGAACAAAAATGTTTGTAAGTTGGAACTTAAAAGCCTAAGGTTCGACCTTAAAATGAGGCTTTGAACTTGTGAATTTTTAATTTTAATAAATCAACTATTAATTTTTAAACCTCTGAAGTCTCTGCAAGGACAGGAACATTCAAACTAAGGAAACAATTTTCAGTGATTTATCAACTCGTTCCTTTTTGCAGTGAGTACCATGAAGATGAGGGTCAAGTCTCACAGAGATGCTCATTTTTTTATTAAAATGACATTTTTTCTCAGCTGCTTCTCCTTTTTATTAATGGGATGGCCTCTTATTTTAGTCTGTGTTTATACAGACCATGATAGAATATTAATACTGATTGCTTAATTCAGCTTTTAAGACATAAATAGTCTTGAAGTCGGTTGTTTAAAAAATTTTAGTTCAGAAATTCTAGGGAAATATATTTTTTCCAGCTTTATTGGGATGCCACTTACATTGTGCAAATTTTCCTATCTTTGAAGATCTAATTAACTTTATTAAATATGTAAATTTAAGGTGTACAATGTAATGCTTTGCTATGTGTATATATTGAGAAATGATTACTACAATAGGTTAGTTAACACACCCATCATCTCACATAGTTATAGTTTGTTTTCCTTGGTGTGGCAAGAACTTTTAAGACCTACTCTCTTAAGAGAACCACTTTTAAATATACAATACAGTATTGTTAGCTATAGTCACCGTGCTGTGTATTACAGCTCCAGAACTTACTCATCTTAAAACTGAACGTTTATACAGTTTGACCATCTTCACCCCCATCCTTATCCAAACTCTCTGTTTCTGGGAGTCTTGTTTGTGGTCGTTGCTGTTGTTTTAGATTCTTATTTCAGTTAGCATAATGTCTTCAAATTTTATCCCTGTTGTCACAAATGGCAGGGTTTCCTTCTTTTTTACGGCTGGATAATTGTAAGTTGGAACTTAAAAGCCTAAGTTTCGACCTTAAAATGAGGCTTTGAACTTGTGAATTTTTAATTTTAATAAATCAACTATTAATTTTTAAACCTCTGAAGTCTCTGCAAGGACAGGGACATTGAAGCCATTGTGTATATATGCCACATTTCTCAATCTATTCATCTGTCGATGGCCACTTAAATTGTTTCTATGCCTCGGCTACTTACTGTAAACCATACTTATGAATATGGGGATGCAGATAGTTTTTATTATTTATTTATTTAAAATGGGGAGGGGCAGAGGGATAAGGGGAGAGAGAATCTTAAGCAGGCTCCATGTTCAGCTTGGAGCCCAAAATGCGTCTCAATCTCACAACCCTAAGATCATGACCTGAGCCAAAACCAAGAGTCAGATGCTCAGCCAACTAAGGTACCCAGCACCCCCAGATATTTCTTACAGATAATCATTTAATTTCCTTTAGATATACCCAGAAGTGGAATTATTGAATCACATGGTAGTTCTATTTTTAATGTTTTAATGTTTTTCTTGTTTTCAATGTTATTGTGAATAAGATTGTTTTCTTCTCTTCCTTATCAAGTGTTTTGTGGTTAGTGTATAGAGACATAACTGATTTCTGCACGTTGATTTTGTATCCTGCAATTTGACTGAATTTGTTGATTAGTTCTAGGGTTTTTTTGTTTTGTTTTGTTTTGGGGGGGGTTGTTTTGTTTTTTATGAACTCTCTCAGCTTTTGCTTGTTTGGGAAAGTCTTTATCTCTCTTTTACTTCTGAAAGACAGTTTTGCCCGGTATAGTATTCTTGGTTGACAAGGGTTTTTTTTATTTTGTTCTCAATATTTTGAATATATCTTTCCACTCTCTGCCTGCAAAATTTCTGTTGAGAAACCCATTAATAGTCTTATGGGGGCACCCTTGCTTGTGGTGAGTTGCTTTTCTCTTGCTGATATCAAGCTACTCTTTGTGTCTTTAACTTTTGACAATTTAACTATGTCTCAGTGTAGGCCTTTTCAGGTTCGGCCTATTTGGAATCCTTTGGGCTTCATGAATCTGGGAGTCCATTTCTGTACCCAAATTTGGGAAATTTTCAGCTATAATTAGACTTTCTGTCCCTTTCTTTTTCTCTCCTTCTGGGATTTCCATGATGTGTTCTTTCAATGATATCCCATAAGTCCCATAGGCTTTTTTCACTCTTTTACATTCTTTTTTCTTTGATACTTCCCTGCCTGGATGGATATTTCAAATGACCTATCCTATAGTTCACTGATTCCTCCTGCTTTTTAGTTGAGCCTGCTGTCGACACTCCCCATTTAAGTCTTCAGTTCAGTCGTTATATTGTTCGGTTCCAGGATTTCTGTTTAAGATTTTCTTTCTTTCTTTCTTTCTTCCTTCCTTCCTTTTTCCTTTCTTTCTTTCTTTCTTTCTTTCTTTCTTTCTTTCTTTCCTTCTTTCTTTCCTTCTTTCTTTCTTTCTTTTCTTTTTCTTTTTTTAAATTATTTCTATTACCTGTTGAGCTTCTCATTTTGTTCATGCTTTGTTTTCCTAATTTTGTTAATTGCCTGTCTCTGTTCCTGAAGTTTACTGAACTTCCTTAAAAGGATTATTCAGAATTCTTTGTCAGATGTTTCATAGATCTCCATTTCTTTAGGGTCAGTTATTGGAGCTTTATTCATTTCTTTTGGTGCAGTCATGTTTACCTGATTCTTCATGACAGTTGATTCTTTGTGTTGGTATTTGTACATTTGTGTAAGTGGTCTCCTCTTTTCCAGAGTTTACATGTTTATTTTGGCATGGAAAGACCCTTACCAGTCAGCTCAGCTTGGGTTAACTGATGGGTCACTAGTAGCATCCGTGGGCTGACTGGATTGGTTGCTTGTGCATTTAGCTGAGCGAGGTCACTGCTTGTAATCTGAGGTTAGGTCTTTTTTTTGGGAGGAGTGCCACTGGCTGGACTCTGTGGTTGTATGGGCCTGATGACTGGGCTCCACATTAAAACAGGGCCACTGGGTGGGCTGCCTGATTGGGCAGGGCTGTTGGCTGTGTTTTGCAGTCATGTTGGGCCACTAGCTGGGCTCTGCAATACCTTCTAGGTGAGTGAGGATGCAAGCTATGCCTGTGGGAAGTGTGGTACCACTGGCTAGACTCTGTGATGAAGTAAGGTTGTGAGCTGGGCTCTGCAATCACTCCTGGTTGGATGGGGTCTCAAGCTGTGCTCCCAGACCACTTGGTGCCACTGCCTGGATTCTGTGTTCAGGCTGGGCCACAAGCAGGGTTTCACAGTCAGATGTGTCCTCAGACTCTGCTCTGTGATCAGATGGGGCTTCAGACTGCACCCTGAGGTTGGGCAGGGCTGCAGGCTGGACTCTGTGGTTGAGAAGGGCCTCCAGCTGTGTCCCACAGTTGGGTGGAGCTAAAGGCCACAGTTCGGTGTGTTCACTGTCTGGGATCCCTGCTTGGGTGAGGCCACAGTTTGTGTTCAGGAAGCAGGAAGGGCTCTAGGCTTGGCTCTGTGGCAGGGTGCTACCATAGACTGGGCCCCAAGGCTTTCCAGGTCACTTTTCAGGCACCCTGGTTATATGAGGCCAGGCCAGAGGCTTTGTTAACAGGTGTGCATGGCTGCTGGTTTTATTCCCTGCCTAAGTGGGCCTATAGGATGGGCTCTGCAGCTGCCTGGGTTCTCTGGCAAAACTTCCTAGTCAGGTGGAACTGGAAGCTGTACTCAGCAGTGGGGCTGTGAATCGGCTTTCCTGCCTGGGCAGAGCCATAAAACAGTCTCCATGAAACAGTATGGCTCATTGGCTGGGGACCCAAATCAGGAAGAAATGACAACCAAGCTCCCTGGCCATATGGGGCCACTAGCTTGGCTCTGTAGATGGCCAAAGCTGCTGAGTGGGACCTCTGCTTGGGGACCATGCCAGCAAGAAGGTGGTCTGCAAAATCTGAGTGCTGGTTCTGCAAGTCTTCCCCTTTCTCATCTCTATTGGATCCCCAATGGTGGAACCCTGCAGATTTCCCAGTGATCCCTGTGAGGTGAGACCCAAGTAGACCTCCCAGGAAGCATCCTGCAATGTTTGGGGAACTGGGTACCCACCGCGGGCTCTGTTTTTCCCACTACAGTAAATGTAGGCCCACGTGGGCCCTCTTGGTGCAGCGCTGTGCTGGCCTGAGGGAGAGACAATGTGGTCGGACTGTAGCTGTTGATCTTTCTCTTCTTTTTTTTTTTTTTTAAAGATTTTATTTATTTATTTCACAGATAGAGAGAGATCACAAGGAGGCAGAGAGGTAGGCAGAGAGAGAGGGGGAAGCAGGCTCCCTGCTGAGCAGAGAGCCCGACGCGGGCCTCGATCCCAGGACCCTGAGATCATGACCTGAGCCGAAAGCAGAGGCTTTAACCCACTGAGCCACCCAGGCGCCCTGATCTTTCTCTTCTAATGTGATCCTTCTTGGTCTCTGTGGCCCAGGAGTTGCTTCGGCCTCACTCGCTAGTACTGGTGTGTTGTCTGTAAATAGTGGATGCTGATCTCTTTGTGGGGGGACTAAAGTTGGTAATGACCTATATTTGTCATCTTGATAATATAATCCCCTGTGGGAAAATATCTTCAGTTAAATATACTGTAAAGATAATTCTTTATCCCTGAGACAATCTTGTAGGACCAGTGTATATCCCTGAAGTCTGTAATGGATGTAAAGTCTTTGGAGATTATTTTCATCTAATTTAAAGATTCGGCCCATTATTCTGGATTGGGCAAAAACTGAGTTCGTTTTTCAGCCACCTTCAGTGAAATGTCCCACATAAATCATGTGAGATTTTAGATTATTAATACATTTTATTGTGCCATCAAAAAGTTTCTAAGAGGCAGAACTTTTAGTGAAGGCAAGATTGCATTTAAAGACTGGCACCCTTCTGAAAGTCAGCAGCAAAGTGGTGGGGCTCGAGTGCTTCCCAGGAAATAGTGGCGTTCCTCCCAGCCCAGTGAGAGCAAATTCTGCATTGTTTTTGTAGTAGGAGAGACACCTTTCCATCAGTTCAACTGTGTTTGGACCAGTCTCCGCTGCAACCAGAGGTTCACATGTATGAGGTTCCTGACTAATCAAGCTTTCTGGGGTCACAGGACCAATGTGGGCGACTAGCCAGGCCACATGGACATCAGACTCATGACACAGGCCCAGGGGGTGCCGAACAACTGGCGGAAAGGTAAGCACCGGGGCTGCATGCTGGACGTGCAACTCGGTCGCCGTAGACAGCCTGGCGTGGGCTGGGGACTGAGGGGCACTCGGCCTGTGCTGGGCTCTGTGGGCAGGGTGTGTACAAGGGGCCCAGCAGCTGCCCTGTGCCAGCACAGGTGGGACAGCTGCAGTGAATGGGCCAAAGAGCCACCTCAAAGGCACACTGTGCCAACTCCAAACACATGGCTTTGCTGTGGACAGCTGAGGAACCGCAGCAGCAGCGGCAACAGCATTAGCAACAAACGGCCCGCCCGGCCCAGGCCACGGTGGGGAGGGACAGAAGGAGTCCCCATTGTGCGAAGCAGGCCAGCAGGCAGGGCTGCCTGGAGCTCTGTCCGCAGCAGCTGCAGTCGCCAGCCAAGAGTTATCTTTACATGTGAGTCATTTGGACAAGGACTTCCGGTCCCACAGGACTCCTTTCTCAGCTTAGCCGACCTAAGAGACATCTCTAAACTCCCACCAGAGTGCGTCTGCAATGGGTATAAGGGCAACTCTGCTGTGCTCCTCTCCTACCCAACTCCACTAGAATGTTCTCCACATCCACAGGGTCCTGTTTCACTGGTAACAACCACCCAGTGGACTTTAGCTTGGTAGTTGTCAACTGAAGTATAGAGAGACCAGTTGTCTATCCTCACAGAGCCCCTCCCCCCACCTGATGGTGTAATTCCACCCAACTGCATTCTTGGATCTTTCTCCAAAGCCAGCATCTCCAGGGCAAATGGATGTCATGGGTAGCTTCCTGTTCATTGCCCCTGTTCATATGTTACGCAGGTTGGTGGGGGTTTGCAGAACAAGGCACATGAGCACCCACCATTGAAAACTTGACTTTGGTTGAATTCTATGAGTTCTTTCTAAATAGGTGCCTGCCCTGTATCTTGGCTGTTGCCATGTTATTCACGTTAATATTCAGACTCTGTCCCTTGATCTGGAACTGGCTGGTGTTAGAATGTTCACTATTATTCTCAAAGCCCATCAGACAATTTTCTTAGTCCTCCATGTGGGCTCTTATCTGATGCCATCTCCAAGGCCACCACCAACAACCATAGTTTGGGACCTATTTTTCAGACCAAAGAATTGTTTCTCTCTTTTTTTTTTCTTTTTAAAATATTTTATTTATTTGAGGGAGGGGGAGAGAGAGAGAGAGAGAGAGAGAGAGAGAGAGAATGAGCAGAGGAGGGGTAGAGGGCAAAGCAGACTCCCCACTGAACAGGGAGCCTGACATGGGACTCAATCCCGGGACCCTGGGATCATGACCTGAGCTAAAAGCAGATGCTTAACCAACTGAGCCACCCCTGAAGACTTGTTTTTCTAAATAATTCCAATTTTGTTCAACAAAGCTGGTGGTTTTGAGCAGTTCAGTAGCAATGTCTCTCAAATTTAGAGAGTTCAAGCATGATGCACTTTCAGGGGAAATGGGTTTGGTGCCCTTTATATGTGATCTGAATCACTACAAATAAATGTTTAAGATACACTAACATCTTAAATAGACTTAGTGGTATTTTTTTTTAATAGCACCAGTATTTGAAAAGGGGAAAAAAAATTTCAACCTCTCCCCAATGGATTAAGAAAAAAGTGTATGAGCAAGAAACTTCTAGTACTACTTATGAGACTTCTAATATTACTCCACAGCTAGTTTCCAATTCATATTTTGTCACTGATTTCTCACTGCTGGTCCTTTGCTCTTTTAAAACTCTGATCCTTTTTACTGTCTTTATTTTAAACATTCCCATCCCTCCCTTTTTTCCTCAGCCACAGTATACAACAATCTGAATGTTTCAGGAATATCTTTCTGTATCTCTACGTCTGTGCCTTGTTCTGTCTCTGGGAACCCTGATCCCATTTTGTGAGGAGTAGCTTAGAAGTGTCTTGTTAGAACACAGAGATAGAAAATGAACTTCTTTTCTTCACAGATGCAAAGAACGGGTCCCAAATAGTGAGAACAAAGCAATACTTTCTGGCCTGTGTGTCAGTTTGTTTCTTTTTAACAGTGGTGAACCATATGTAACATAAAATTTACCATTTTTACCACTTTCAAGTGTAGCATCAAGTAATTTCATAATGTGTGGCTATCCCTATTTCTAGAACGTTTTCATCATCTGAAACAGAGACTCAGCAACCATGAAGCAATAACTCCCCTCCCCCCAGTCCTAGTAATCTCTATTCTTTCTGTCTCTATAAATTCACCTGTTCTAGGTATCTCATATCAGTGGGATCCCACAATACTTGTCTCTTTGTGATGTGCCTGTTTCACTTAGCATACTGTTTTCCAGGTTCATGCAAGTTGTGGCATGTACCCAAATTCCATTCCTTTTAATGGCTCAGTAATATTCCACTATATAGATATACCACATTTTATTTATCCATTTGTCCATCTGTCAATGGACACTTGGGTTATATCCACCTTTTGGCTCTTGGGAATAATGGTGCTATGTCTGGTTGCTTTTTTTAATTAAGCTTTTATTTATTTATCAAGAGAGAGTGCAAGCAGGGGGAGGGGCTGAGGAAGAGGGAGAATCTCCAGAAGATTCCATGCTGAGTATGGAGCCTGACATGGGGCTCGATCTAATGACCCTGAGATCATGACCTGATCCAAAATCAAGAGTTGGACACTCAATCATGTCTGGTTGCTTTTTGAGAATCAGCAGCTTAAATCTAACTGGAAACAAAGGTATCTGCTTAGGATACTGCAGATTTTCTGAGAAATTTTTAACCTAACTCAAAGTTTTCAGAGGCCTTGGGTGATACAAGAACCTATTAACTCAGTTCTGTAAGAATTTAAACTTCAAAAGCTAGTAAAAAAAATCAAAGAACATCATGAAATTTATATCAAGATTATTAGTTACAATTTCACAATCCCATGACCTTTAGACGCTCCTGATGTCACAAGGACCTCCCAGACATTACACATAGGCCCTGAGTACGTTACATGACAGTGGGTAAGATCGTTTCTGTATAAATACCCCATTTTGTGCATGAGTGACAATTAGTAATACTATACCCCCCAGTTTTGCATTACGTGATAACCGTAATGCCCCACCAGAGGTGGAATACATATTCATCTTTGGAAATTATAGGAGTCAAAATTAACTAAATTTACCAATAAAAATTATTCCTCTTTCAGTTAGAGTCATTGGGTAAGAAAAGTTGATCCTTCTGAGTTCAGGGATTTCCTTCTCTGAAGCCACATCAGATTCCATGTGAAATAAGCATACAGGCGATTTTGTTGCATTCCTGTCTATCTTCTTTATCTGCCTCCTTCCCCGCCTCCCTCCCACTCCCCTCCCCCATCCTGCTCTCCTAGCAAATGAGAAGCCCTATGTATTTGCCAGGATTCTCTTACCTGTAGCTCTCCTTGTCTATGAGACATAGACCCATCTGAGGCTCATTCATAGTCAGCACCATGATCTGGGGAGCTCTTTGCTGGGCTCCAGCTGAAAAAAAGTTCCTCTTCATAAGAAAATGGAGCTCTCTTAGTAGTCTACGACCTCAGGCCCCTTGGCTCTTGCTGGAAGTGCCAAAAATTTGTGCCAGAGACCACGTAAACATTTGCCAAAAGTGGTAAAATCAGGGTAGTTGGTTCTCAGGATTTTCTTGTTCATTTAAGGGGCTAAAGACAAAAAGGTGTTACAGATTGTCTCCCTGGTGATGACCAGGGCCTGATGACGTTCTGGGAACACTCACGCACTGGGATCAACGGTGAAACAGGCTGTGTGTGTGGAGCGGGGTGGGGGTGGGAGAGGAACAAGACCAGGATATACAGAATAGGCACCTTATTCCAAAGCTATGCCTAGTTTGGAAGTCACAGTTCTGATCAAAACTCCGGGTCAGAAGGCATGTGTTCCCTACTCTGCATCTAAATCTGGACCGTAGCCTGTCCATACTCCTGGCTGTGACCCTGTGCAGTATTGTGAGATACACACACACACACACACACACACACACACATACACACACCAATAGTTAGTTCATTATTGGACTCTGATGTTCCAGGCTTCACATCACATCACAATAATTTCCGGAGAAGGTGATATTATTTTCATACCACAATGTACCAATGAGAAAACTGAGAAAACTGGACCAGACTGATGTATCCATGGTGACACAGCTCCAGAGAAGCACAGGTAAATCCCAGCCAGGTGTGGCCCACTCAAGCCAGCTCTTTTAACCGGCGTGCGTCACTGCGGTTGGCACACAGTCTCCGAGATGTTAGAGTTCAAGGGCCATCAGCGAGGGCTCTGGGGGAGTCTTCCAAAGTGCAGGACCTCCATCGGGGCAAGCTTCAGGTTTCCCCGTGCCTTTCCCTGTTGTCTTTGTCCCTCGTGCAACATCCCCGAGTCCCGCTGAAGCCACTAATCTGCCCAGCCAAGACTGCTAAGTTTCCTTTGACCCCGTCACATTTCTGGCCTCGGTTCTTGTCGGGTAGCTGTCTGTCTTTGCAAGCTTGCTTGGTCCTCGAGGCTCCCTCTCAGCCTGCCAGCCTCCTAGGGGCTGTGAAGGAGCCACACCATCAGGCCTCAGTCACTCCAGTGCCTGGCATGTAAATCACGTCTTAAATGAATGAATCCCTTACTCTAGAAGTCACCTAGGGGGAAAAAAATAAAATAAAGGAGCCGGATGTGCAGCTGAATGGGGGACTTGGAATGAGAGAAACCACACTTCTTAGAGAAAAAAATGCATAAGCTGCATTGACCCCAGAGTCCTTTTCCTTGGCCTGCCCCCAAGACTGCTAAAACCCCAACTGACTGCTTCCTTCCCACCACTGTCTGCCTTCCTGCCAGTCTGTCCGGACCACTGAGTTGAGAAACCAGTAGGAAGGCCTTGAAAACAAATGGCCCAGCCTTCCCACCAGCCAGGACACTCAGGCACCGAGGAACAGAGACAAGGACCGTTTCCCTACGCTCATGCTCTGGAGCCCAAGATGGCGCGACCATGGCGGGTGGGTGCACACGCACATACACTCACGCACACGTGTGTGTTTCTCAGTAGGGGACATGAAGTCATTATTATCCGGTGTTCGTATCCCTAAAGCAATGATCTGTCTTTTCTTCGGGTTGGAGAAGGAGCCTGGCCTGAGGGTTCAGGGCAGTCCTTTGACCTGTAGCTTTGTGGGTGGCCTGAGACGGGACGTGACCCAAGGTCTGCCAGGAGACAAGGGAATGAGCAGGAAGGTAGAGGGCCCTGTGCTGAACTTAAGCTCTGGGCCTTCCAAAAAGGAGCCCCCAGAGCATAATTCTTCCTTGGCTAATTAAGCATGGACAGGGGATAGGGGAAAAGCTGTGTGGCAAGCAAGCGCGCATTTCCCACTTTCTCTTACCTATGGCAGCGGCAAAAGAATGTGGTGGGAGCAGGGTTGTCCATAAATAGTCTGGCTCCAGACTAGCAGAGACAATTCCTGTTACAACCACAGCTTCAGCATGTACTAGAAATGACAATGCCATCCAGTGTCAATAGTTCCAGGGGGACCCTTCATTCCTAGTTACAGCAATGAAACCGCTGGTGGGTGGTCCCTGCTGCTGGTTGTCTTCATTATCATTTCATTGTGCTTCGGGGAGGCCCGGTGCACTTTGGAACTCTCTGGCATTCTAAAAGCCTTTCATGCATTGGAGTGGCTTGACATTCATATTTATATATCTCGCTTGCATGGGCGCAGAGTCTCTATTCGTGGGAGCGTCGTCCTTTGTGCATTCAAGGTCACACCCCATTTAAGTGGGAATTGTAATATACCCTGAGAACATCAAGCCATCCCATAACTCAACTCTGCAATCCAGACTCCTCCGGGGTTCTTCCGGCTCTCTACCTCTTGACTCAAAGTCAAAGGCAAGCCTAGAAGAAACAGGTCAAATTAAGATATTTGAGTCTACCTCGGAAACTTTGAAATGTTTACTTTGGAAACTCAAAAAGTTCGAGCTCCTTTGAAAAATATCCCTTCAACATTGCAGCTAGAAACTAAGGGGGGTTGTGTCAGTCCGAGACCTGGTCACCGTTCCTGGCTCCTCTCCCTTTTCGTGCAGTGGGTGATCCCTTCTGGTTGGGTCTATTTATGGAGTACCTTTCAGTCCCACACCTCCATTCTCATCCTAAACCTCCAGAGTCCATCTTCTCTATTCTGTGCCTCTCTGGCCAGCAAGAGAATTTTCTAAATTGTAAGCCTGATCATAGCGGGTTCCCCCAGTTTTCAGAGTAAATGTCGGCATCCTTAGTATGGCCTAGAAGGATCTTGGTTGCTCTGTCCCTGCCTACCTGGCTCGGCAGGTGTCCATAGCCACACTCCCATCCAGCCTGTCTTAGGGGGCCTTGCCCCTTCACACAGCCAAGCCCCAGCACCAGCTCTTCCTGGCCCGGGGGTGCGCTTTCTCCCCCCTCCTCTTGTATTTCTGACTTGTATTTCCCCTGGAACACTCAACTTAAGCACCTTTACCTTTACCCTGATGGCGCGTTCTGCCCTCCCTGTCATCATGGATTTGCTGGTCTGTGTTCCTCACTGGCCATCATGAATCCTCCAGGACAGGCTCCGAGCCCCTTTTTCCCTCCGGATCCCCAGGGATTCTACGGGGCTGACCCGTCGGGAACAAGCAGGTGACCATCGAATAAATATCAGATAAATTTTGCTAAATCCCACCTGAAATAATCTTTCAAGGTGCTATCGTACGGTGGGAGCCCACATCCATCAAGGTAATAAGCAGCTTCTTGTCATCCCTTGACATTATGTGGGGAACACCTGACATTCTAGCAGGAGACTGTGGGCGATGGGCGTGGGAGGACCCCTGGAAGGCCGTGGTGACGCGAGGCAGAGCGGCGCCTTGCCACTTCTCGTCTCCAGCTCGTCGGGCCCTGTGTGCCCCGGCGCATGTTGGTTTGTTGGCTTACTTTTATAGCTAGTTTGCTGTTTCCTCGTGAGGAGATGAGCGGGGGCCTCGGGATCCCTCTCTCCTCCAAGGCCACCAATGGTTCACATGAGAATTTCATACCAAATGGCAGAATGAGTCCCAAGGAGACCCTCCACCGCCAGGAGGAAATGGGATATTCAGGGTTTTTCCTTGAAATAGAACTCCCCAGTGTTCGCGGAGGTATTTTCGTTGGTTACCTTGTGAAAACGAAAGGGGGTTCTTCCTCAGTTTCTGAGGGGCAGTCTGGGTTTGGCTTGGATAAAATATTCTGAGAAGAGGGAACAGAACCGGTAGAGTCTGTGGTGAGCCTGGCTGGGCATCTTCCCCTGCGTGTCCCCCACACCTCCCTCGGGCTTCCCTGGTAAACTACACAGTTTCCTGGCAGCCTCTCCCTCGTCTTCAGGTGGCCTTTGTTCAAGCATTAGATGGATGTTTGCAAGATTATTTAAGTGATTTCCCACAGTTTATTTCAAGCATTTACTGTAGGTGGCTTCAGGAATTTTTAAGAATGAGGTAAACTACAGAGCACCTTGCTGAATGTATCCTATCCAGCGTGAGCGTCACACAGTATTCTGAAAGATGGGATAAGGCCCGTTCTCCAGCAGCTTCTAACTGAGGAAGGGCCCTGGGTACACCGGAAATGCCTTCGAGGGGCCCCTCCAGGTGCTGTTCGGAGTGTCGTCCTTCCAAGCGTGGCCCCAGGCCCTCCCTCGACATTCTCCTACACACCCTCCCCAAGATACCTTTTCTAGGATTCGCCGATGGAACATGAAGAAATCGGAGAATTTAAAGCCCAAGGATATGAACTCAGTCCCTTATAAATATGATTGTCCTTCTCTGGTGCTGTAAGCAAGCTCTGACTCACTTCCCCTGCTCGATAGGATTTCCTCCTGTGTGTTCTTCCAGCGAAAAGGGATTCTTGGGATGCCTTTGCTATTACCCTGCATTTTCAGTGCATCTCTCTTTATATTCTTAGGCCTTGCTGGAGGCGTTCCTAGCCATCTCCCTGGCTTTTGGCCTTACCCATACTGGCCTCACCCTGGGGTGGTTCCTGGGGGTTAGTCATCCAGCACCTTCCATAGGCTTCACTGGGCATAGAAGTGTTGTCTCCTGCTTAAGGGAGTTCCATGGCAGAGCTTCCCCGAGCCCTCCTGCATCCTAGACAGGCAGGCCCGGAGCCACCCCAAAACATATTGAAAGTTCTTACGTCTCCCGGAGGCGTCGATATGATCTAGCATCAGCCTGAACAAAAACTACACTATGGAAAGTGAGCAAACCAAACTTCCAAGAGTTCACAGGAACAGACTTGTCCTAACCTTGTACTCTAAGTATTCTCACGTGATTGATGCTAAACCGTAGGCCCTATACTAGTCTCTCAAAGAGGTGGTCACTACTCTCCAAACACCTGTTCTTGCCAATGAGTCATCATGAGATGCAAGATATCAACTATATAGCTACAGATATTTCTAGGATCATTCACATTTCACCCCAAGCATCATAGGGTATCACCTTGCATGGTTTTTTTGTTTTTGTTTTTTTATGTGTTCATGGGGTCAGCGCTGCTGACGAGAATGATCACATTAGAGAGAGATGTTCATTTTATTAAAACTTACAGCACTTTTCTGTGAAGGACGGGAAGAAACATGACCTTAGCTTTCAGATATCTTACTGATGGAGGACTGATGGGGAGTAAAAGAAAAGCAAACAAATCAGATCATTTCGGGTACTTTTAAGTGCCCTGATGTAAAATAGGGCCTATATGAGAGAGGGCCTGGGGACGAGTTGGAAGGCAAGGCGCTGCGGGAGCGAGGGCACGAGGAAGGCTTGTCAGAAGAGAGGCCTTTGAGCCCAGGTCTGAACGAGAAGGAGGCCGGCACACAAAAGTCCCAGGGAAGAGTGTCCCAACTGCCAGGATAGCAAGTGCAATGGTCTCGAGATGAGAGTGAGGTGGCCCCAAGGACAGCAAGGCTGGAGTACAGACAGCATCAGGGAGAGGGACTTGGGGTGGGGGGCATTAGAGTGAGACGTGGACCCAGGTCATAGTGGTCATTTATAATTTCATTTTAAACAGAATCGAAAGGCATGAGAGAGCTTTAATTTAGCAGGGGGTGACACAGCTCTGCTTTAGGGAAATTACTGTGTCTGCCCTGCACAAGATAGGCAATAGGGAGCAAGAAAGGAGGTGGTTCAGAGGGGAGATGACGGGACCTTGGCCATGGTTGTAACCACTGAGATGGGGAGATGCTGTCAGTCTGAAGATATATTTTAGAAGTAGCACCAGTGGGATTTAGCTCATGCATTGGATGTAGAGTTGGAGTGGGAGAAGCAGCAATGACTCCAGGGTGTCTATTCTGAGCCACTGGGCGGATGGTGATGCCATTTGCAGAAAGGGGGAGAGCTCAGTTGATGGGGAAGAAGTGATCTGAGGGGAGAAAAAAAGTCAAGAGTTCAGTGTTGACTCTGTTGGTTGTGAGGTTCCTGTTAGTCATCTGAATGAGGATGTTGAGTGGGCAGATGAGTATTTGAATCTAGAGCTCAAAGGAAAGTCAAAGCTGGATAAAGAATGTGATGGTCAATGGCAAAAGTCATGTCTTAAATCTGTGGGACAGAATAGGGTCAGCTTACCTTGACAGAACATAGATAAATTAGAAAGTCAAGAACAGAGTCCTGGGGCACACCAGTGCTGGGAGAGAGTGAAGAGTAGGAGCCATCCAAAGAGCTTAACATAGTCTGTCAGATAGGAGGCCAAGGTGAATGTGATGTCCTGGAAGCCCGGTGAAGAAATTCTTTCCAGAAGGAGGGGCAGTGGCCCATTCCAAATGCTTGCCGAGAGTCTAGCAGGAGGAGGGCAGAGAACCGATTCCTGGCTTTGGTGTCAGTAGTCTTGGTCGGAGTGCAATGGAGGGGACAGAAGCGTGAGTGGACTGGCTTCAGGAGTGGTGAGAGCTGAAAGAATGAAAATGATGAGTGGTAACAATCATTTCAAAGATTCCCTGCTTAAGGGAAGCCCAGAAAGGAGGCAGGGCCGAGAATAGGGCCAGAGGTCAAGGGACGGTTTATAATGTGGATGTCAGTGGTTCTTGTTTTTTGCTGATGGAAATGAAGACAAGACCTGGAGAGAAACTAAGGAAGATGGAGGGAGCACAAGGAACAGCAGAAGCAGAGTCCTTGAGAAGAGCATAGGGACTGAGATTCACCATAAATGGATAAGTCAGCCTTCAAAAGAAGCAGGGGTCCTTCCATTTCAAGGAAAACAAGTGATTTCAGATCAGCAACTTTGAGCTTGTGAGTCCCTGCAAAAAAGTGAGTGGACAGGTAGGTGTGTAGGTATAGGACTTTCAATAAGCATGCGTGATTGAGGAAGACAGATGCACAGTTGTAAGGGGCATTTGCAAAGGAGCGTTTATGGTGCCAGGTCAGGAATCTAAAGTTAAGAAACGAAGTGAGAATATGCATGTGTGAGTGTGTTGGGGGTGGGGAGGTGAATAGTGAAAAAGAGGAGGTGGGCTGATGGATTGTCAGTCATGCCTATGCACAGTTCTACTGGAGGAAGGGAGGGATGCTAGAACATTACCAGGAAAGGTAGGAGCTGGTGGTCAAAGAGTCAGACATCTAAACCTGAGGTCTTGGAAGTTGTGTGGTTATTGTTAATGACAAGGTCTAGGGTAAGCCATAGGAGTGTGTCTCTGAGCTCTAGAGGGAAAGATCTCTGGAGCAAAAAAGATTGAGGAAGTAAGAGACCAGGATGTTGGCGGGATCATCAGCATGCAGAACAAAGTCATCATGAATGGTGAAGCAGGAGAGGGGTCAGTAAGCAAGGTGCCAAAGTCATCTCCCAGAAACCACGAGGTCTTCAGCCTCAAGAAATGAGTTGTGAAGTCTGATGCTCTTTATTCCAAAGAAGGATTTTGAAGAGGGGAAGAGAAACAGCAAAGGGAGCACAGACACCCATCGCACATCCAGAGCTTATGATACATGGGTGTAGAAGGAAAACAGCTTGCCCCATGAGAACTTTGAGGAAAGCAAGGTGCTCAGCACAGCGCCAGGTGTCAATGAAGGCAAGATGTCATTGGAAACTTCCAGATGGGGAGAGAGAGGAGAGGGAATTTAATGTTTACTAAGACCACTTCAGTGGGATTCCTAGGACATCTTCCAAACTTCTGCACCGGTCTCTCGAAGGGGCGGTTTGCTTGGGAGCCCTAAACTTCCCAGCATTCCAGACCCACCGTGTTTGTGTTAGCTGTCCCAACACAATCCCCTCACCACACCAGAGAGGTGGAATAGCCAGGAAATCCAATGCCTCTGAAAGATTTATCATTGTAAACTGTGCGCAAGACTGCCTACAAGGAAGGGAAATGCCTAGTGGTGTTTGGGGTCTCTGAAAGCCACCTCTCTAACCAGACCCCTCTCCCCATCACCTTAATTCAAATATCATGTTTTTGGAGAACTCCATATGTATAAGAAGAAACCCAGAATCTACTGGTTTTGAGACCTAGAAAGTCGAATGTTCCAGGAAGGTTCGGAGCCATTTAATGAGAACCCATTTGGTCTTCAGGACTGTCCCCCCTTTTCGTTTCAGAGGTATTTTTATTAGAGTCACGGCTCATTTCTGAATGAGGACTCTCAAGGTCGTGATGCCTGGATCCTACTGGGTGTGATAATAAGGCTGTGAAACCTGGTACACTTCAATAGTAACTTGCTCGTGGTGAAGATTTCATAGTACTTGAAACTGACATAATATTTTCTACTAACAGAAAGCAAGTGGCAAAATTTTGTGGAAGTATTTGCTCTTAGGTGGAGCAGACAGAGCTTTCATAGAGAGGAAAATATTTTGTCCAAAGGTATTTGTAAAAAAAAAAAAAAAGGAGGCTGCAAATGAAAGTGATTTCAGTATTACGAATGAGCATGACCACACAATTCGTTCTATTTTCTTAATTAAATTAACGTATATAATTCAGGCCGATGATCGGTCAATTCAGTCAAATATTTGACCAAAAGACAATAGAAATTTCTGATTGTTTGGGTCACAGGGCTTGACTGAGTCCAAACAAATACGTCCTCCTGGTGGGACATCAGCTTGCCCAATAGAGATAAAAACTATAGTTTACATTAATTAAATTTGACTTATTTTTTTTAAGTAGGCTCCACACTGGGAGCCCAACATGGGGCTTGAACTCACAGCCCCAAGAACAAGACCTGAGCTGAGATCAAGAGTCAGATACTTAACCGACTGAGCCACCCATGTGCCCCAGATGGGACTTACACAAACTAATTGAGGGGGTTTGATGATGTTTAATATAAGTTCACAAGAACAAGCTTCTGCTATTATATAAAGTGATAAGGTACCAGAAGTGGGAACCAATATAAAAATAATGGGCAATTGACATTTGCAATGATTTTAAAAATGGAATAAGAAAGGGCTGAGGAAGTTAATGAAGTGGTGACGATCTGAGAACAGTGTTCTTTTGTGCAAGGGCACTGTAGATCTGGAATGTGGTAGAGAATTCCGCTGCATGGTGCACTAACGCGGGGCTGCACCTGCCCCATTAGTCAGTCATGTCTCCGTGGCGGTGATGCTCTCACAGCCTTGTCGTGGGTTTTGTTACATGTACAACCATAGACCAGAGTAAATACAGGCATGCCTCCCTTTATTGCATTTTGCAAATACTGCGTTTTTTCCAAATCGAACGTCCAAGATTTCAGGGGAGAGAGTCACAGCAGACGGGGTAGAAAGAGCAGGAGAACTAGAATAAGGAGTGAAGCCTAAAGATGAGACTGAAATTGTTGCAGTCTCATCACAAAACCTCAACCAGTGAGCAAAAAAAGTGGTTTCTTGAGATGGAATCTACTCCTGTGAAGATGCCGTGAAGAAAGATCACTGAAAGGACAGCGAAGGGTTGAGAATATCCCATAAACTGAGTTGATAAAGCAGCGACAGGGTTTGAGAGGACTGACCCCAATTCTTGAAAGAAGTTCTCCTGTGGGTGAAATGCTATCAAACAGCATCGCCTGCTACAGAAAAATCCTTCAGGAAAGGAAGAGTCCATCAATGCAACAAACTTCAGCGTTGTCTCATTTTAAGAAAGTGCCATGGCCACCCCAACATTCAATGCCCCCCACCCTGACCGGTCAGTGGCTACCAACATGGAGGCAAGACCCCCAGCAGCAGAAAGATTGTGACTCGCTGAAAGCTCAGGTGATGGTTAGCATTGTTTTTTAACAGCGAAGTATTTTCAAATTAAGGTATGTCCATTTTTTTAGATATAATGCTCCTGTAAGTTGATGACTGAAAGAGATGTGAAATCTACCACCTGACAGATTCCAGGGAAGGAAGTCTTTCCCAAGCCCCATGGGCATACTCAGAGGCACTCAAGGAGCCATGGGAATTTAGGGGTGAAGGGAAAGCCTGTGTGAAGCCCTCTAAGGGAACCCAGTTTCCCTGCATTCGAAACAGCATTTCATTGAAAATTCCTAAATGGCACCAGAAGGTATTCCGGGCCTTGATTAGCTGCTCTGTGTGCCTTCTTCATGTTTTCTAAGAGCAATGTAAGGCTTTGATATTGGAACATATCCTTTTTAACTTCATATTTTATTTGAAGTCACACAGGGGGAAAAATAAAGCAATGGTTTTCGGCTCTGGTTCAGTTTCATAGCACGAGGAAGCGGCATGCCTACCTGAAATAGACCTACACAGGTTGAAATCCTATGGTTTTTTCACTTATTAAATGGGGAAGATAACCCCTAAGTCAGGAGTTCTTGCAAGGAGCATCGAACACAAAGCATGCCCAGTCCCTACCACACAGCGAGCACTCAGTAAACGTAGGTATTGTTGGCATTATGATCTGAGACTGTCTGTTTCCACAACCTTCCACTGGCTCACTGCCTAACTCTTACTCTTTTATGGAGTAGCCAGAGTGACTTTTCTTAAACATATAAATGAGATCCTGTCATTCTCCTACTGAAAACTACCAGCCGTTTCCCTGTGCTTAGAATAAACTCCAAGTGTTTCACCAGGACCCACAGTGACGCGGGCCCCTGCCTTACTTTTTCAATAGAGGCTCCCAGCCCTCTTCTCCCTACTCAATGACACAACATCCCATGTCTTCCTGCTCCTCGGAGGCGCCCAGATTATCCCCTCCACAGCGCCTCTCCCTCTGCTGTTTCCTCCTCCAGGGGCGCTGCTCTCCCACATCAGCGGGCTCCTTTTCGTCATTGGGGTCTTAGCTGACATGTTACTTCCTCGAATAACCCATGCTAGTCAATCCTAAGTAGCCCCCTCTCACCCTCCAACACGCTTCACCAAATGACTCGGGTTTGTGTTACATCATAGCACCAGCCGCTCTGAACTCTTCTTGTTAATTGACTTGATGCTTCCTTCCCATCTTCCCCCAGAGGAAGGAAAACCCCCCCGAGAGCAAAACTTCTTTTTGGGCAAATGCTAGGTGCTCCATACAGAGCTGCTAAGACATGAATCGATAAGAGAGTGAATACACTCAAGAAATAACAAGAAACTTTTATAATAATCCTTAAAACAAAAATAAATGACATTTCATTAAGGGGTGTGTGTGTGTGTGTGTGTGTGTGTGTGTGGCATAGAGTTTTTTTCGTGGATCTGAGTAATAAAAAGAAAAAATCCACAGTGACAGGGTTTCACAATGCTGAGAAAATCGGATTGCCTTTCCCCAGGGGCCAGAGGCTCGGGGAGCACTGACGGACGTGATCTGGCTCCGATTCGTGTGCTGAGTCCAGACCGAACCAAGACTTGCTGTTCGCCCTTCTCTAGGAGCAGCCAGGGTACAATCACAGGGAAGAGGAGGGAAGACGAGAGGGCCTCATCTTGTGTGTTCATTCCCTCAGGGTCCGATTCACTGAGAAGACAAAAGAAAGGGGAGGCGTCACCGATCTGAGGAAGTTGGAGCTCCCCTGTGTTTCTGTCCTTCCAGGTAACCCGCACAGTCTCATCCTGGGGGGAAGGAGAGGCAGCAACACGTCCCTGGCCTCTCTCCAAGCTCCTTCGAACAGAAGTTACAGCAAGACCCATGGACACGTGCGGGCCCACCTTCCGGAAGCCGCGCCCCTGTCCAGGGACGCCACTGACCTCTTGCCTTTTCAAAGGCAAAATTTGATCCATTAATGTTCTCCAGTGTTGGTTTCATAAAGCAGTTGGATGGGCCCTTCTTCACAAATGAATAAAAATGAGTAAAGTCCTCAGAATCAAAGGAAAGCCAGGACTGGCTTCCAGAAGCACGAGGCAACCCAGAGAGTCCATCTGCAGCCAAACCATGCAACAGACCCAGACAGAGCTTAGAGGCTGGCAACAAGTCTGCCTGGAGGATCTGCCAAGGAGCCAGATGCTGTTGCTTCCAAAGCTTGGCATCAGGGCCCCTGACTGCCATCCAACAAAGAGGAAAAATAGGAATGATATAATGTGGTGGGATAAAACACATCCCACCTCAACCTTTTTTATTACTCACTGAAAAAAAAATATGGAAGATATTTATGGGAAAGTACCAATGTTTTTGGAAATATTGTACATACATTAGCTACAACACCATTTTTGCCAAATGGGAAATATATTTAAAAGATGCAGTCTGCGTCTGTCTAAAAATAAATTGTCATCTTTTCTGATCAATGTATATGTCCAGGATATGGAAATGACTCTGCTAATTGAGGATGCTGTCAACCAGTGCACTTGGAAGTTACCAAGAAGTAAACTTGTGAAGAAGTCTGTCTGTGTCTGTGCATAAAATAGCAATTAATGTTGTTGTCATGGGAAGGAGTTTGAGAGAGATCGGGCTTTGACAAAGAACTACCCAGTGAAGGTGGTGTGTCGAATTTCATGGTTATATAAAGTATTAGGAGTTATGCGAGGCTGGATGAGAGAAGATGTTTATGAGAAAGTGGAACGTGGAGGAGCATGGTATTGGCAAGGGCTCCGGGATGGTATTAATAACCCACTATATATGACAAAGTACTGGTATGTAGTGAAAATTCATTGTCATTCTGCTTCATCTGGGTTTTAAATTAGCAAATTAATGTCACTCTTGATAACGCTTGTGAAATTTCTATTGTTTTGAGTGACTCAGAATTCTACATCTAAAAATCAGAGAGAAGGCAGAGAAGAGATGGCGTGTTCTTTGTTGGGTGAGACGAGGGGTGTCACTGACACCAGTGTGCTTCCTTCCACTTTCGCCTGGACTCACACGCGCCCCCCCCCCCGAAATCCCGCCCCCCAAAGTCACCGCAAGCTCTGGCCGCTGGGGGAGGGGGGCGGGGAGTTGCTTCCAGGAGCCTTCAGCGAAAATGCCTATCGCCTCAGCACATTAGCGCAGGCAAATTTGTCATCTCAGCCCTTGACAGGCATTTGAAAACAAGGCACAGTCTGTGGGGGACCAAGGACACTGTGAGGGCATCAGGTCAGGCGGGCCTAGAACCCCTTACCCACCAGGTGAAAGGGCCAGTGGTGTTCTCACGCAAGGTGAACCCTGGGAGAAATTCACCCTCCTCGCTGCTTGGCCAGGTTGGGGCATTATTTCATTTTCTGTCTCAAGAGTGAGAATCTAGGACAAATACCTAAAAAGGGAAAAAGTTTTGGGTCTAAAATGCAGCTGTTTCCTTTCTAAGTGACCATTTAAATGGGAATAATTGCATCTCAAATATTAAAATATTTTTTCTTAACCCGAGACCCTTGGGTTCCTCATATGAATGGGGAAAAAAAAAACACAATCGAGTCAAATACAATCTGAGAGATCATTCCCGACAGGAAAGATGAGATTTTCTTTTTTGTCTTTCTTTCTTTTTTTGTTTCCTTTTTTTCATTTCATACTGCTCCCACACTTCAAAGAACGCAATCCAAAGAAATATACCATTTTCATGTAGAACTTCTCGAAGACCTTCTTGGGTCTCTGGACCCTGTTGCAGAGAAAATCACTGCAGGAAAGGGCACCACAAAAAAGCCTAGATTCAACTCCCTGCCCCACTTGTGGGACTAACCTGTATATATACACACAGACACAAACACTTGTCCACAAAAGCCCACACGTACTTCAAATAAAGACCCAGGGAGAGAGTCATAGACTCTTCTTGGTTTTTAGATTTTGAAAGATCAAACTGCCAAGGCTCTCTCCCCCTAATAAGGATGCCAATTGCTGGAACCACGCGAGTCTGTACTGATCTCTTACTCACTACACCATTTATGCCAAAAGAATAACAGGGAAGAACACAATTGAGAAAGTGTTTTTATATCCGTTTTGACCTTCTCATGATCCACAATGGCTTCTCATTGTACCCCCCGCCCCCAGCAAGTGGAAAAGAGGATCTTATTAGAATGTCGGCAAAACCAAAGAGATTGTTCAAAAATTTATGTTCAATACATCTCCAAATTGGAGCAAGAGGTCAGGCTCAGCTCAGGTGAAAAATGTGATGATATAAACATAAATTCATCACTGTTACAGTCTGCAGATCATGTGTACATTCCAGAGTGTCAGGCGAGGACCATGATTTGTGTCACTGCAGAGGAAGATAAATCTCTCTAGAAGACATAACAACCAGAATCATGGCCACCATGTAATAGATCAAGATGCACCCCGATCTTTTCCAAACGTTATTTACAGTTATCAGGGCTTGAGGATGGCAAAGCACAAATGGGTATTAATCTTGACTCTTCCAGACCGAGGCTGACTCAGGGCTGCTGCCTCTTAGAGTCGGCCCATGATTTCCAGCAATGTGATAAGCTCTGGCTATGTGCAGTCTGTCCAAAAGGGATCAAATATAAATATTTCCAAAAAGAAAGAGTGTTTCCAATCCCATCAATCAAAGCCTTTGAGAACTCTGTCACTGTAGCATTCTGGAAAGGATTGCTATGTGAGAATTTGTTCCAGAAAGGAGCTACTGAAGTAAATGAATGAGACCATGTTACGGAAAGAAGAGGGGGATAGAGGTGAGCATGGGGGCTGAGCAGAGCAGAGTCAGAGCACAGGAAGCGGCAGCAAGGAGGCTTTCCTAGAGCAGAGCCCTGAAGCCTGAACTGGAAACCTGTTCTCTAAAGCTTATAATAGAACTGCTGTTTTATCTTTATATACCTTGGCTTCCTGACTATGCAGCCAAAATGGGTCCTTGTCCCCTGCTATCCACTGTATGACCTCAGATCAAGGCTATGTCTACACCTTCTTAGCCCTAGATTTACTTTTGGAGGTCCCATCCCCACTCTACATCATTAAAATTAAAAACATCGATTAAAATGCACTCACATCCCTGGGGCACCTGAGTGGTGTGGTTGGATGAACATCTGATTCTTGGTTTTGGCTCAAATCACGGTCTCAGGGTTGTGAGATCAGGCCCTGTGTCCAGCTCTGTGCTCAGCAGGGAGTCTGCTTGAGATTCTCTCTTGCCTTCTCCCTCTGACCCTCCCCCTGCTGCCCTTCATGCTCTCTCTCTCTCTCTCAGATAAATATGTAAATCTTAAAAAAAAATGAAAATGTATCCACATCTCACATCAGAGGGGCCTTCCTTCCTTCTTTCCTTCCTTCCCTCCCTCCCTCCATTCCTTCCTTTCTTGCTTCCTTCCTTTTGCCATAAACTTTAAAATTGTATTGTTGCTTTTGAAATTATTTGGCTATGTGTAATTTAAATCATGATAGGCGGTGGTTCCTGGCAGCTCTTGTGTCTATGTAGGAATTCTTGTAAATAGAAAATATACATCTGTACATTGTATTCAAGTGCAGTATAATTTTTATTAATGCTAAATTAAGCGGGCGCCTGGGTGGCTCAGTGGGTTAAAGCCTCTGCTTTCGGCTCAGGTCATGATCTCAGCGTCCTGGGATCGAGGCCCACATCGGGCTCTCTGCTCAGCAGGGAGCCTGCTTCCTCCTCTCCCTGTCTCTCTGCCTGCCTCTCTGCCTACTTGTAATCTCTCTCTCTGTGTCAAATAAATAAATAAAATCTTTAAAAAAATACTAGATTAAGCTATGAAAGAAGTGGTCATCATGTCATGTTTTATAAATTAAATATTTATTCATTTTAATTTTATAGCTTTCTTTTGGGTCAATACATTTTTTAGTTCTCAAATATTTTAGGGGAGCCCTAGGTTTCTTATGTAAGTGCCTGATGGGCGGAATGAGCTGTCCCAGGTCCTTAAGAATGAAAGTATGGGTGGGGGGATTCCATCCATTAAACTCTGTATTCCTCTGACCTAAATTCCCTCAACTCTATGGTATCTCTAGTTCTTCTCCACAAGAGCACATAAAACTCACTTAGGTGCTGAAGGAGGCTGTTGTGTGGTAGAAGGGATACCGGGCAGTACACAGTCCACCGTAGAGAAATGTCACAAGGATGGACCCAGACACTCAAAGAATAGGACAAAGTACTCAACTCAAAGAACAAGGCAGTACCTTGTGTGCTTCCTATTGTTTGAACTCCTTTTCTTTTCTTTCTTTTTTTTTTTAAAGATTTTATTTATTTATTTGACAGAGAGAGACGCAGTGAGAGAGTGAACACAAGCAGGGGGGCTGGGAGAGGAAGAAGCAGGCTTCCCGACAAACAGGGAGCCCAATGCAGAGCTCGATCCCAGGACTCTGGGACCATGACCTGAGCTGAGCCCATGATCTCCTTTTCAATAGACCTTTAACCCTTGAGGTAGTGGTTTCTTCTGACGAAGTCTCCATCCTTTGTCTTTCTAGACCCAAGGTATGCTTTTGAATTCACATCCTGTCTGTTGGCTCAGGAGTGAAGCTTCTTTAGGATTTAGGGCCTGGGCACAGGATTTCTGACATGTCCAACCTTGATAGAAGCTAAGAGAATGTGCAAACACCTCCTTCTCAGAGCAATTGGGGGAGTATCCTGATATCACTCCCCGATTTACTCTTCTTTCAGAATGGTGCAAAAAAATACCACCTGAGATGTATATTTTAGCTAATTTCTATATAGTTATTTATTTTATGTATTTACCTCTCAGTAGAAATAGGTGGAACTAGGAGTGCTTTCTTCTGTCTTTTTCTTGTGGTTACACAGTGGCCCTGATCTCTTCTGTACTGTGGAATACCCATCTTGGATTGGGTCCATCCTTCTTGCCTTAGGCTATTCACCTGGATGGACTTTGGCCATGTAGATTCACCTGTCAGGTCTTCCAGAGTTTTTCAGAAAAACCATTTGGCTTTGTGTCACTCCATCCTTGGGTCCTCCCCACACTGGGTGCAGCAGATATCCGATATCTCACCTCTCCGCCCTGGGCAAGCAGACCCCCCACACACACATCCAAGACGAGACCTCCTTTCTTAGCTACTGGTCACGATGGCATTCTAACAGCAGCCCATGAGTTTTAAATACTCAAGCCAACATTTTTATATTTTACTTTCTCTTGGTTTTCTTCCTACTTCCCTCATCATCCCAGTAAGTCTCCTTGTCTATCTGTCACCTCTCAGGAGCTCCACCCTGATACCCTACCCAAAACAGTCACCTTCACCCCTGCCCTCCCAGCGTTCCTGCCCTTAACTTCGGTCTGTTCTTTATTCCTTGAAGCACCTGCTCCCTTTGAACATACAATGTAATTTACTTGTCTATTTTAATGATTTATTGTTAATTTTTAAATCCCCTCCCCAGTAAGTAAGCCCTATAAGACCAAGGGTTGTTGTCTGCATGTTCTCTAATGTAACACAAACATCTAGAACATTGCCTGGCACATAATAGATACTCAACAAATATTTGTTGAATGAATAAATGGACAATACTTCCTCCATTCCCCAAAGGGTGGGGATGGGGGCGTTTTGATAAAAATTTCTCCTAACTGGTGTTGTAATCTCTTGATGATAAGCACAAAAGCCTATAAATATATCCGAGATATTTCATCTGAAAGTCTTACAGGACAGACAGGTCCTTTCCTTTCTGGTCAGACTGAAAATGCAGCCATCTCATTAGTTATGTCAACATTACAGATGAGAGAGAAGCCACCATCCAGGTAGGATTTAGTGACGTGTGGTACAGAAACGGGGTTACCTGTGTCTCAGAAGCCTAACGTATTGTACCCAAAAGTTTTCTCACTTCACTGAAACATGTTTCATCTATTTGTTTAACTGAGAACTCACTGATAACTGCAATAGCCACAGCACATGTAAACACACATTCATTTCTCTCAAAGAACTCTTCTGTGGCTTGCCTCAAACAACTTACATATGTGCACATAAGACAGAAGTCAGACAAAAGAGTTGAAATTCCATCTGTTTTGCTTTGCTTCAAAGGGCAGAACTAAAACCAACAGGTAGGTATCATAGGAATGTGTCTGAGTAGAAGGAAGTTCTAACAATTAGACCCATATCAGAAATGAAATGGTTGTCTTGAAAATGGAGGGCTCCCGTCCCTGGAGAATTGCGTCACGGATGCTGTGAAAAGCATTCCTGTAGTGAGTGAAGAGTTGGACAGAGTGACCTTCCTGGGCTGAGATTCTGGGAAACTCTGAGTTATAATGGTTGGTTCCATAACTCACTCTTCTTAGGGGACAAGGAATGTTACCTTAGCTGGTTGGTAAGTAAATTGAGGTGAAAAAAAAACTGAACAGATGACCCACATTTTCGGAGTGAAAATTCATGAAAAAAAACCACCCATATTTCTGAATTCCATTTTTCCTTCACATCAGATATAATTAGCTTTCAAAGTGAAAAGTATCAATCAAATGTGAAGGGCAAGGCAGAAATGTTTCCATATTCTTTCTTCTTGGATAAAAAGGAATCAACTTCCAGCAATCAAAATTCACTTCACAGAACCCAAAAGTAAGTTGAGATCACCTAATGGGGAAGATCAGACATTTTTTTTAAGATTTTATTTTTTAAAATTTATTTGAAAGAGAGAGAGAGAGAGAAGGAGAGAGCACGCAAGCAGTGGGGGAGAACAGAGGGAGAGAAGCAGATTCCCCACCTAGCAGAAAGCCTGATGTGGGGCTCTATCGCAGGACCCTGAGATCATGACCCGAGCCAAAGACAGATGCTTAGCTGACTGAGCCACCCAGACACCTTAAGATCAGCAATTTTTAATGGCCTTTCAGAGTAGTCAAATTATCCCCATTGGAGAAGACAGGGAACGAATGGAGTGAGTGTCAGAGAGGCACTCATAGGAGCAATGTAGACTCATAGACTTAAATCCCAAGAGATCACTAACATTGGGCATAAAAAGAGTTGGTGGAGATACTTGAAGATACAGCCAATACCACTAGCATGATCTTTCCCGGGTGCTTGTAATAATAGTTATCATCTGAACTTCACCTATAAGCTCTTGAAAGGGTCATGCAAAATTATTTGTTTTAAACCATTGTATAAGCTATAGCTGTTTCCCATTAAATGGTATGTCTAAGAAATCTTGCAATCGACTTTAAAATTCCCAGTGCCACAGTTGCTGCCACCACTCGCCTCCTTTCCCGTGGATGTGATGACCAAGGCTGGAAGGTTCAAGGGGAGCTGGAAGGTTCTTCCAAGCTGCAAGAATTCTTATTAACTTCCACAATGGGAAAACAGGCAGCAGGGAGAGGCTGCAGTTACATAGACTTTACTCTTGGGACTGGAAGAGGCCAATAAAATGTTATCTCTATGACTCCTTACATTCAAGATCTTTTCAAGTGAGCCAAATGCCACAGGACTGTGAGCCCCTTTGGAGTCTTTTCTTTACATAATCCTGAATCTTAAAAGTTTTGAAAGTCATTCATCTTATCAAGTGGAGGTAATATCGATCTGCCAGAATAATTTAAATTCCAAAGACAAAGAGATGCCATTAAAGAAAGTTACTGTTTTGGAGCTTTATCCTATAAAGGATCCTAAGATTCCAAGTTTGAAATATAAACCCTTCATTGCAAAATCTTGAGGAGAGAAGTTCTCCTATTTAATACAAAAATGTGAGAAGTAAAGAACTTCTTGAGTTCATACTACTTCTCCCTCCATCTTTGCCCACCGAATGTTCTTCTTTCTCCACATTCCTTCCCTTGGACATTCTTCCTTCCCCACAAGAGCTGAGTTGAAATATGGCAAGATTACCTTCCAGCCTTTGAATGAATTTTTTTGAACCCATTTGCCCTTGAGAGTGTAAGAAGGTTGGTTCTGAGGGATAATTATCTACCTGTTTTGGTTCTCCAATCGACTATAATCTGAACCCATTCTGAAATTAAGACTCTGGCTGGAGGTAAATTGGGAAATTGACATGCATTACCTCTGCCTTATAATTGGACATCACTCCTCATTAGTGATTCTTTTTGAGCTAGAAAGTACTAATTATCAGGGTTGTCTCTCCTCACTCCTTTTTTCCTCAAATGATCTCTTTTTGTTCAAGTTCACAGAGCTGGCATCCGACTTCTTTCCACTGTTTTAAGGATGCAGCACAGAGCCATGTTTGCTTTCAGTGCCCTGAATTTTGAAAGGTGACGATGCGTCCTCCAAACTACCAATCGCTAGCTCTAAACCCTGACCATCTCCTTACCATGGCGTTTGGAGAAGGCAAATATACAGAACAGGGGTCTGCAAACTATGGCTTGTGGACCTAATCCAGACTGCCACCTGATTTTTTAAAACTTATTTTAGAGAGAGAGAAAGAGAGCGAGAGCAGGGAGAAGGGCAGAGGGAGAGAGAGAGAGAGAAAGAGAAACTCAAGTAGATTCCATGCTGAGCTTGGAGCCTGATGTGGGGCTTGATCTCACGACCCTGAGATCAGACCTGAGCCGACACCAAGAGGTGGCACTCAACCGGCTGTGCCACCCAGGCACCCCTGCCACTGGATTTTTGAAAATAAAGGTTTATTGGAACACATCTGTCTATGGGTTTTCTGTCTATGCAGTTGAGTTGTAGCCACAGAGCTGTATGGTTCATGAAATCTAAAATACTTACTATTTGGCCCTTCATTGAAAGAGTTTGCTGACCTGCGGTCTAGAGCATGGTACAATAGAAATAGCCCATGACACGGAGTTGAAAAATCAGCAATGGAGATTCAGCTGTATTTCTCATTACTTTCTACTTGGAAAAGTCACTTTACCTTCCAGTTTCTTCTTCTGTAAAATAAGACCAATAGCTTATATAATCTCAGAGCTTCTCTCAAGGACTAAAACTGTGTGATCTGTGAGTGGGACTGCCCTGACAGCTCTTTCCCTCCAGGCCGGCTCTAAGCAAATGGCGAAGCTGCTGAAAGTTGCTGGCACCATCCTGTTTGCCTTATGTCAGGAATATCCCTCGCCCCCGCTTGGTAACCCAGGACCTTCCCGCCTCCCCCAGCGGCCGGGCCCTGAAGCCCCTGCTGCTGGGGTCTGCACTCCCAGGCAGGCCCCTCCTCTGACCATCATCATTCACGTGTCCTTGATCAGGTACTTGCTCTGTGACTCGTCAGGTAAATCTAATAAATGAATTCCAGCTATAGCCACTCACACCGCTTCAAGTCGTTTCCCCCTCCAGGAATGCAGGCCAGAACACTGGTTCTCTACCCCCTCTCCTTAACTCAATGAGCAAAACCCAGAAGCCCAACAAAACAAAACTCAAAATCATTCTTTCATCAAGAATCACAGTTCCGGGGCACCACGGTGGCCCAGTCAGTTAAGCGTCTGCCTTTGGCTCAAGTCATGATCTCAGGGTCCTGGGATGGAGCCCTGTGTCAGGGTCCCTGCTCAGAGGGGAGTCAGTCTGCTTCTCCCTCTCCCTCTGCCCCTCCCCCAGCTCATGCTCTCTCTCATGAATAAATAAAATCTTAAAAAAAAAGAGAGAGAGAAAAGAATCCTAGTTCAGCTGACTGATCCCTCCATGGGAATTCTTTGGTCAGTCCTTTTGCCGAAGTCTGGATGGTCCAGTTACAAAGTCATCAGTGAAAGAGCTGACAGAGCCTTCTATTTTGCTGCATGAGTTCAAGCACATGCTAGGTCCCTAACTAGTTGTGAGAACTGGCATGGGTTATAGACCCTCTTTCCAAGACGACAGACAATAGATATAAAATCCCCAGGATGTAGTAGACACTCACAAAAGTATTCCTCATAATGAGATTGCTTTTAAAAAAATGCTTGCTACCCGCTAGTTATTCCCTCCCCACCCCCCGGCTCCCCCCACCGAATGTCTTCCCTGCTTGTAGAAGACCTGAGTGTGCTGGCCTTCCATGTCATGCTCCCTCTGAGGTTCTTGGTGGGCCAGTGAAGCTGGAAGAGCCTCAGGTGGAAGCTACTACGAAACCAGAGAGCTGGAATCAAACCCATTCTCATGCAACTGCTCCCACCTCTTTAAAGACACAGAGGCATGTACGCATGAAGTATGCAGTAAGGGACATTGTGGGACACAGAAGTGTGAGGATGTGATATCATGGAACAGCAACCAGCAACAGTTCTCCCAGGGACTATTAAATAACTAGACTCAGCCCTCCCTTCTGACTCTAACAGTTACAGTGACTCACAGATCTTTGCTTAATCATGCTCTTGCTGAAACGGACTTGTGCTTTTGACCTCCCGGATTAAGTCTAGAAACTCCTCGAGGGAAGCACAGTGTCTTCCTCCTATTTATGCTGCATACGCAGTGGCTGGCAACAGGCTCGGCACGTAGTCAGGGGCCAGTAAATGATGGAAGGATTCATCATGACTGATTAATGGATGAATTAATAAATGGATGGGTTAATCGACTGAATATTGGGGAGGGGGACCCTTGAACATTTAGCCTCATCCATTGTGTGGGACCAAGATGGAAACAGAAGGACAGATAAGAGGACCCCGGATGGAGAGGATTCTGAAAAAGAAACCTAGCATCCAACAAAAGCCGGAACTAGCAGCAGCCCAAAGTGGCCCAACTGTGAACAGTCCGATTGTCCAACTCTGCAGCTCTCGGCGCCAACCCCCAGTCTCCGAGCCGCCAGGCCTCCTGGGCCCGGTGTCAGAACCCACGCTGTCGCGGGAGCAGTCATGCGTGTTACCCCAGCAGCCGGGCCTCACGGAGCTGTGCCAACTTACCTTCCGCTACCAGGGCCAAATCGCTTCATCCAGTAACTCTCCAGACCCCTGTCCCTCTCTGACATTTGGGGGATGGCAGCTCCCAGCCCACAGCAAGCAGTTTCAAAGAAAAATGCAAAAGCCATTCCTTTTCTTTTGGCGAAGGGAGCCCCAACTGTGTCAGGCCTACTAGCTGACTCTTAATGCATCCGAGTTATTAACAGTCTCTGTTTGCGTTTCTGTGTTCCGTGGGGCTGTCTCCCAGCCCCAGCACCTGCCCTCGCAGTCTGAGCTCTCCCCGTCATGCCAAGCCACTGTGCACATTTCTGGGGTGCTGCCTGAACTACTCCTGGCCCTGGTGCTTCCTCAATGATCATGGGGCTGAGCAGGGAACCCCACTTCCTCTGTTCACTCTCATTGTTTTGGTTCAGCTTCACATGCTCTTCTCCCCCTTCTGGGGAGTTCAGGACTTGAGGTCACAGAGGCTTCTGGTATGTGGGACCAGTGTCTGTATCGGCGCCCCCCCTGCCTTGGTGGGGAAGGAGTCCCCCTGCTTTTCAGGGCCAACCCGGCACCACCCTTCAAGGAGCAAGCAGACCGTCCAGGGGGCTTGTGGTAAGCGTGGTCGCACACATCTTCACCTCTTCTTGCAGACATGTGGTTAGTGGTTAAGACCTAAAGTCGGACCATCTGGATTCAAATCCAGCCTCTGCAACTTACCATCTGGGTGACCTTCTCTGGGTTGTCTTCTCTGTATCTCAATTTTCTCATCTGGAAAATGGAGTTGGGGATGTGCCCACTTCACAGGGTTGCAGCGACAACCAGGTGAGCCAGCTTCGGGCAGATGGGGTGTTCCAACCATCCCCCGGCCATTACGGTGTGAGCGACATGGCTCTAATCCTCACTGTTGGCTGCTTATGTGAAATTCTGGGTATTCTGATGTCACCTTGGCCTCTCACTAGCTGGGTGATCACAGAGAGGACAAGCTTGTATTGCATCCCAGTTTCTTCATATCCCTAAACGCAATAGTGATACCTCGATCTGCAAAGTTGTTCTGAGACTCCAGTGAGATAATGTGAATGACAATGCTCTATGAAAATGCTCTGGAAGCTACACAATGCTACGTGGTGTTGGGTGATTGGGTGACACTATCTCAAGCAAGCGACTGCTCTGATCTTTCTCTAAAAGTCCGTCCTGGGAAAGAGGTTCCAGAACTTGACTCTGACCCCAGAGCCGTCTAATGTCATGCTACCCTGAAGGTGGATAAGTTCCTTTTTTTTTTTAAATTAAGGTATAATTGACGTATAACACTATCTTAGTTGCAGGTGTATGACATGACTCAATGTGGAATGATCACCATAGTAGGTCTAGCTAACATCCGTCACCACACAGTCACAAATTCTAAGTTCTTCTTTATGTTGTTATAATTTCTCAAAACATTTTAATGATTTATGTATTAGAGGTGGGGAGGGGCACAGAGAGAGGAAGAGAAATCCTCAAGCAGATGCCCTGCTGAGCACAGAGCCCGACACGGACCTGAGCTGAAAGCAAGGGTGGGGTGCTTAATTGACTGAGACACCCAGGCACCTCTTTAATTTCTCAAATTTGATTCCATAAAAGCATGAACAAAAATGTATCCTTACCACGTCATAAGACAAGAAAAGTGGAAAGAGCCCGGCCAGGAGGCACAATGCCGAGGTCCAAGTGTCCCATTAAATACCCACGTCCCCTGTGCAAGTTGGCAAATTTTCCTTGACCAAAGTCTCTTCATCGCTAAAGTGAGGGCAGTAAGCATGCCTTTGATTATTCGTCTTCGCAACACCTGTTCATAGCAGCCTCTCTTACTGTGTGCCCTGTGTGGCGGGTGGATCTGAGGGGATGCTCCGGGGGGATGCTCACTGACACTTGGCAGGGCCTGTCAATGTGACTTACCTGATCTACTTTAGAAGACCCAGTTGCCTTTTCACAATGCTCCTACAAAATAAATTGCTCAGAGAGCACATTTATGGACATCATAAACCTGCAATTACATACAGATCCGAACAATATGTGGGTACCAGTGGGTGCCAAGGGCCCTGGTGATGCCATTTCTATGGTGCTTCTGTTGTTCTTGTTTTGCATTTTATCAGTGCCTGTTCATTGGTTAAATCCCAAACTGATCATCTGTGTGCATGAGGGACTGAGCATATCCCTAGTGGATCTGGAGTCCTGGGAAGTCACCACATCGCAAGAAATCTCTGGTTTGCATGCATCTTCCAGGGCCCTAGTCCTCCCCTCCCTAAGAGAAGGGATGCCCTGTCCCCATTTGTCTCAGTGGAACAGCGAATCAGCATCTCAGGTGGAGGGGAAGGATAGCCATGTGCAGGGAGGTCGAGCCACCAGGGTCTTTTCTGAGCAGCGAACCACGGGCAGCCAGACCCCTCCGGAAATCATATCATTCCTGCTCCCTGACTTCCCACATCCAAAAAGCTGAACCGGGGGATATGGGCTGTGGTCAGTGTCTCACCTCCTGCCCTACCAAGCCACGAACCATGCCCTGAAGGTGAGTTGGGAAAACACCCAAGCCTGGCACACAGCAGAAGGGAGGAGATCTTCGTGCCCAGAAATTCTGTGTCTGGAGGTCAAGCTTCATGAGTGGTTTAGCGGGCCAGCAGCAAACCCATCTCCAGGCCAGTCTGTTGGCGGCTGGGGGTGGGGGGCAGTCATTTGCCAAATGCACCGTGTGTTAGATGCTTCCCTAGGTGACGAGTCATGAGGAGAGGAAATTGGATCTGCATGGAGGTGGCTGGAAAGAATGAGCGCCAGGGGAAAGGGCAATGAGAGCGAAAGAGACATGGAGGAAGGCCGCCTTTCCGAAAGTAAGTGAAAAATGATAAAAATGTGTGTTGACTTTAATGAGAGGAAACTTCCTCACTTGTACCTGCTGCTGACATTGCCCATCAGGGTTTGGTTTGGGTCCTTGGAGAGCCAAGTGGTAGCAGGCAGTGAGGCTTATGAAAGATTCATGGTTCTTTTTTGTTTGTTCGTTTGTTTTAAGATTTTATTCATTCAAGAGAGAGAGAGCTAGAGAGAGCACAAGTGGGGTGAAGGGCAGAGGGAGAAACAGACTCTCCACTGAGCAGGGAGCCCAATGCGGGACTTAATCCCAGGACCCCAGGATCATGACAAGAGCTGAAGGCAGACACCCAACCAACTGAGCCACCCAGGCACCAAAGATTCACACTTCCTGACCTGGTGATTGAACCCCTAAGAATATAACTCAGAGAAGTGATGGAAAAGGGGGAAAAAAAAAAAAGGCTAACCCTATCACAGGAAGATATTTAAAAAAATACATAAATAGATAAAAATACATATGTATATATCCATACATAGGATGTCATCTTGGGAGGAAATTATAGATATAGATATATAGATAGAGCTATCCAACCCAAACATCCAGAAATAGTGGAAGGACTGAGGCCCTAATGTATTACTAATGGTGAGCTAGTCAGTGGCCACTCAGAGAGATTAAGAATAGAGTCTGTGCTAATATAGGCGAATATGTGTATAAATCACACTATATGGACAAAACAGAACAGTGCCTAGCAGGTGCACACTGATGTGAAGATGCGTCCATGTACAATGTTGAGGCTCAGGGATAAATTTGGAACCATGGCAGTGGTCAAAACTTCAGCTTTTTTTTTTTTCTTTCCTGTTGAATATTTCAGGGCACAATAAAAATTCTCTTTAAAAAGAGTACCAAGGGGGCACTTGGGTGGCTCAGTCATTAAGCATCTGCCTTTGGCTCAGGTCATGATCCCAGAGTCCTGGGATTCAGCCCTGCACTGGGCTCCCTGCTTCTCCCACTCCCCCTGCTTGTGTTTCATCTCTCACTGTGTCTCTCTCTGTCCAATAAATAAAGTCTTTTAAAACATAAAATAAATTAAATAAAAAGAGAAGCGAGGATGTGGTATATAGTCAACAAGGAGTTGCACGGTCCAGAAAAGCAATGAAGAGAAACAAAACAGAAACTCAGATCGTAATGGAGTAAGAAAGAGGATCCCCATGCCTGTGCCATCTCCTTCGCTCTGCCCTGCCTTCTTGCCTCTCCTCACGGTCAGGCCGCCACACTGACCTCTGCTTTGTTTTAAAGGTTCGTCTTTCGAATTCATGGCTTTTTTTTTTTCCTCTGAGGTGGGAGAGACTGAAGGCAGATGAGGCATTTCTCACTCTTCCCTGCGTCTCTCCCACACCCCTGCTCTGAAGGCCCTTCCCCTAGGATGGGGGCTCTAGACTTTCCAAGAGGTTGGTCCCTGCATTTCGCAGCTCGAGCTCTACCAGAGCAAGTGTGCGTAGAAAGAGAAGGCACACTCCACAGCCCCGAGTCCAAATTTGCCACTGGCAGCAGGTCTCAGAGCCCCAGATCCAACAATGGACTCCCCTGGTCCAGCCACAAAACATTTATAACCTCTCCAAGCAGTCCTCTGGCAGAGAAAAGCAAACTGTGAGCTCAGGAAGCTAATGACCTTGAAACTATCCATTTATCTTGGCCTTTCCCCTCCGTGTGAGATGCCACGAAAAGTGCCAGTCTCTCTCTTTCTCTCTGAAGAAGAATGATAGAGCCAGACAGCCATGCACGCTTCACCTTCGCTTTTCCTCCTGGGCCAGGCCCAGGGTTGGAAGACTGATGGGAACCAGTAGGGAAAGGAAATCATTCTTGATCATCCAGACCACCTTCCTGAATCCTCTGTGTTGGGAAGAGAGCTCACCTGAGTTCAGCTTCGAAGCCGGATCTGTGTTGGCTCCTCCATAAATCTTCATAAATAGACAATGCAGATTCCTCACAAACCTCCTGCTTGGAGCCAGAGGCTGGTGACACCTTGCTCAATGGGCGCCATGTTGGCAGCCCACGGTGGACAGCACGGCCCCCAGCTACCCCCACCCTCTCTGGCGAGGGGAGGAGGAGGGCAACCACCCTGAGGAATTTGAGTGTTAGAAATCAATATTCTTCTCAGTTGCCCACTATCTGCTTCGGTGGCTGCCCTCACCCTGGCACGGGACATCGGCTCCCCGCGGGGCCCAGCTGAAGCCAAGAGCTGGCACAGCGTGACTCCCCTTTGTTTATGGTGCAGCCACTTGGGTGTGAGATGTTTCCTCTTCTCTTCCCCGCTCCACTCAATTGGATTTGAGTTAAACAACAAATCCGTGGACTGTGGCTGTGGCTGGGCCGAGCACGCAGCTCACTTCTCCCAAGCCCAGAACTCAGGCAAGCCAACAAGCCAATAAGACTGAAATCAACAAAGACAAATACGATTCCTGTGCATTTGAAAAACACAAAGCTGGTCTTAGATTCAGAAAGCCCCTTTCCCCAAATACATGCTTCTTTCATATTGTGGGATCTCCATTTCCTCTATGACTTTTCTTTTTCTCCCCACCAAGCTGGATCTCCGTCCTTCAGCTGGATTGCAAGGGGCCACATAGGCTCTTTCCACAGTGCAGCAAGCCAAGGCCCCCTCCTCAGCTGTCTCCTGGGTGCTCATATCCAGAGCCTTCCAGAGGGCCCTGGGAAGGAAGGGCATTTTGGAAAAACATCCGGAAGGGGAAAGAAGAGAACTAGGGGCCGATGTCATGGTCTCCCGTTCAAATTGCCAGTTTGAGGCTTGCTCTCTCTCTCTCTCTCAAGCTGGTTTTTTGGTTTTTTTGTTTGTTTGTTTGTTTTTGTTTTTGTTTTTTTTCCCCCATGTCTGGCTTTCAGGGTGAAAATATATTATTTTCAGGTAAATCCACAGTTGCTTTTAAAAATTCCCAGGCTACCTTGGATATGTGAAAAGGTAGTTTAGTTGGTGTGCTACTGCATTAACGTGTGAAATGGTTAAATTAATCCTTCTGTATGATGTCTGAATAGGTTATTATAAGGTGCTTAGAGATTTGGCAGGCTAAACCCCATCTTTCTCTCAAGATGTTAGGAAAATAAATGTAAATGCAGGAAACACTGCATGTGAGGCATCTGCTGTCCAACTTTACAAGTTGAATGTCAGTGCAATATTTAGGAAAAGTTAACCACAAGAGCAAGGTCACAAGATGCCCGCTGGGTTGTGTCTTCTGAAGAACCCAAAAGGACTTGAAACCGGACCACCTCCCAGTTGCCCAACTCCACTGTCTTGGTTAAGACTCTTTTGTCTTCTAACGAAGACCAACTTGACCTAGTTTGAACCAAGAGGGGGATGTGTTAAAAGGTTAAGGGGTGTCTCATGGAATCCAGAGGCAGTGGGACGTCTCAAGGAGCACAGAAATAGGATCTGGAGGAAATCAGGAATCCAGGCTGTACTATTTATTGCTTGCTCTGTTTTTCTCTGTGTTCACTGTTCACGCTGCTCTTCCGCTCTTCTTTGAAGGTCAGCTTCGTCTGCCGCCGCTTTCACGGTGGGGAAGGTAGTCAACCCAGCTCCTGAGTTTTGAGATGTCCCTTAATGCCATCCCACACAGAGGAAAGGCCACCTCTGCATCTGAAGTTTGCTCTGGCGACCCTATCGTTAAGCACCCCTGCATTCACTGTTGTCCTGTTCACAACGCTTGTCTCCGTTTGCTTTGTTCTTTTCTCAAAGCATCCTGTTCTTGTCATGTGAGTTCCACTCTTTTCGCATCTCATTTAGGATATTTATAGTAGATGTTTGGATATTAGATGTTTGCATTGGGTGTTTATTTGATCTTCACTCTTCTCTTGTATTCCTTCAATTATCTTCTTTTTCAGTGTCAGTTTACTGTGTTTCATTCTGTTTATTCCGACGTCTGGTTAACTCTGCTATCCTACTTAGAATTGTGGGTGAGGAGAGCGACTTGATTTGTTTCTGGGTTGCTAGGTGGGTTTTCTCGGCATTGAAGTACGTGTCTGTTTCTCTGCTCTTTCATAAACAGAATGATTGGGACATTTGGAGACTCAAGCAAGCCTCTACAATTGGCAGGCGTCAGATTAGAATGAGCAAAGGAGGAGCTGGGAAGGTGGGGTGCTGCGTTTTGGGGCTAGGATGGTCCCCAGATGCAATGGACAGCTCTTTACCCAGGAGCGCAGCATCCACCCCAGCAGCCCTAATTCTCCTTAGGCTGGGCCCTCTTTCGTTTTGCTTGTGGGTAAAGCACTGGGCCGCCTTCCTAGGGGTGGTGGAGAGGAGAAGGGAGGGAAGCATGGAGAAGCAATCGGCATGGTCATTTAGCAAACAGAACTTTGTACCTGTTAACTGACTTTGGAGAGCTCCCAGGCTTCTGCAGAGCTGCCTGGGCTGTCTGGGCTGATGCTCCCTCACTCCTTCAAACTCTTTGCTTCTGAACCCCCTCCATGCCCCAGGCATTTGCTGAAATATCTTGTCTGCTGATGATTCTCCTGCAGAGAATTTTTTCTGTGCAGAGAATTATTTCTGTACATTTCCTTGGACTCTCAGAAGGGAGTAGAAACCAATACTTTGCTCATTCTGCCATCTTGAATAGGAATTACTGAATCTGAATTTCCCATTCAAAGAGAGAAAATCCAATTGCTCCACCTAGATGATGGGTCCAACCCTGTTCCAACAAATGGGATGGGAAGATTTCATGGTTGCTAAGGGTGACCATGTGGTGGAGGGGAGTGACTCCCCCAAGGCAGTCACTACACCCTTAATTTTAAAGAATTTAGATTTTTGCTGTTATGCTTTGGAGGCTCTTTATTTCCTGCCTTATTCCAACAGAGTCGGGTCTCATGGAGCTCCCTTGTCATAGCCTGAAGTAGGCCTAGGTCTCCTGGTGAGCTGGTAAATGCTCAGCAACTGGATCTCTTGAGGGAAAACTCCTGGTTTGTAGCATTTTCTGATTTCTGTGTTGGACCTACTGCCACCATGGCTCATTGCAAGTCTTCTGACATAATTGAGCATGGAGTTGGAGACAGGAACAAAATTGACTCTCCCAAGTGTGTGCAAGCCACCTCCAGCACATCTCTGACTGGGTTATGACCTATTATATAGTTCTAGCCAATGCATGGCCAGCCAGCAAAGTTGGTTGAATTCATTAAGATTCTTTAGTTGCAAGGAACAGAACCCAAACACAGTTAGGTGAAGCAAAAAGAGAAATTCATTGGAAAGAAACCAAAGTAAATCATGGAATCCAAGCAAGAGCTGAATGTCCAGAACTAGGGAAAGGCCCAAGGTTGCTTTGGAGACCTCAGAAGCAGGCTTTGCTGGACTTGCTCTCAGGGTTCTGCCATTTTCAGACTGGATTTCTATTCCCAGTTTCTGATTCTTGTTGAAATTCCTTAGAGAGAGCCCAACTGCCCTCAAGTTAGGTGTCTTCACCTGGAAATATGTAGCACTAATCTGACTTCAGTGACAATCAGCAAAAACATGACTTCTAGGGAAAAGGACTCACTTACGCAATGTGTAGGATTCCGTGCAGAAAGAAAATGTAAACTCCTTTGTTTGAAAGTTGTTAAGAATTTCAAGATGGTACAAGGGAGCATGAAACCCAGTGTAGGGCCCTTTTAAATGCAGGGCCCTGTATGACTGCCCAGGACATATGCCCTTGAAGCTGGCTCTGACTGTGGGGCTCTTGCTTGTGGTCCGATTATGACCTCTGTCTTGAGTTCTTTTCTGAATTGCTCACTTGGGGATGTTGTAAGGCAAGTCCATGGAGAAGCCAGGTGGCAAGAGATTGAGTCTTTCCAGTCACCACCTGAGGGAGTTTGGAAGCAACTAACCCCGCTTCTCCCATCCCTGCCTCCCCATCCCCAGCAAGCCTTCAGATGACACCGCAAACCTGAATGATACTTTCGGCTTCCTGAGAGACCTTCAGGCAGAGGCACCTAGCTAATCCATGCCTGGATTTCTAACATGTGGAAGGTATGAAATAAGAAGTGTTTGTTATTTTAAGCCACCAAGATTTTGAAGCTAATTTGTCACCCTGCAAGAGAGGATGACTATCGTATTATTATCGTATTATTACTTTTGACCTATGGAAATGTATTATAATTTACACATGGGTGGTTGCAAGAGTTTATATATTATGTCATCTAGCTATAACTTCATCCTTACACACACACACACACACACACACACACACACACAAAATAAAATGGACGAGTGATTTAAAAACATTTCTGCAAAGAAACTGGAGATCGGAGTTGATGCTGATCATGCAAAGAAACTAACCCTGAGGAAATGGTTCTTTATTGGACACAGCTTAAGGAGAAAAATAACAAGACCAATCAGATATGTCAAGATAATGACCAAAAAGGTCAACGTTTTTGAAATGTGGCTTTATATCCACTTGAAATGTTAGCTAATCATAGAAGTACATGTACAAAAATTATAAATAAGGAAATGTTTATATATTTGTGCATGCTCAGAAAAACTGATGGGTTGCATGATCAAAATAGATGTGTGATGGCTGTGTCTGTGCTTGGAATGGGGCTAGGAGAGAACACCAGTCCCCTCTTCCGAGGCTATCTGATGACGACACTATCATTGCAAGGGAGGACAGTGGTCAAGTGGTCAGGTACAGCCTTGAGCAGCAATTTAGAGTGAAAGACCACTTAAAATAATCAGAAGACTGAAAAGCATTTCATGATGATAAGGACTAGACACAGTCACACTAGATCACAGTGACACGTGATGGAGACTCATTATTGGATAGTAAAGAGAAGAGTAATTCCAGAAGACTGGAAACCCATGGGAACACTCAAATTATACATGCAATTTAAAAAATAATTTTGGTCATGAGATATAATAGTCATTCAGAGAAATATTTTAAACACATATGTATAGTTTAACAAATCAAACCTATTATAACTGCCCCCTGGCTCAAGAATTAGAAAGCTCCCCAGGTAAATCTTCTCCAATTATATCCCTTTCCCTGTACCCCAGAAGCCACTCCTGTTCTGACTTCTGCGATCATTCTTTCTTGGCTTTTCTTAATAGTTTTACTACTTTGGCATGTCTCCATAAATAACATGGTTTGATTTTACCCATCCTTGTGGAAATTTTACACAAGTGGAAATCATTCTGCATTTATCCCTTTGCCTCTTATCTTCTGTTCAACACTGATCGAGAGTCATTTGTACTGCAAAGACATCTATCTCTAGATATATGGTCCTCATTTTATGAATATCCTCATTATTTACCCATTCTTTGTAGGAGAACATTCAACTTATCTCCAGTTTTTAGTTATCATAAGCAATTCTTCCTTAAACTTTCTGGTACATGTATCCTTGTGTACACAAACACAAGTTTCTTTAGGACACATGTAGTTTGGAAGTACAGAGTTATAAGCTTTGTATATCTTCAAATGTAGTGGATAAAGCCAAACTGTTCTCCAAAGCACTTATACCAATTTATACCTCCCTTCCGCTCCACCATGTTTGAGACTTTTCATTTTATTACACAATACTTGGTATTGTCAAACTTTCAAATTCTTGCAATCTGGTGGGTGTGTAGTGTTATCTTTTTGCAGTTTTAATTTGCATTTCCCCTCATTATCAATAAAATGCTTTTACACTTACATATTGGCCACTTGGATTTTTTCTTTGGTTATTTTTTGGGTTTTGTCCATTTTTCTATTGGATTGAGTTTCTCTTACTGATATGGAGTAGTTTTTTAAAATGTATTTTCAATTTACTGTCACTCATATATTACAAATACTGTAACATAAATATTTACATCTTTTTCCCACTTACAGTGTGATCTTCTATTATTTTTATGGAATCCTTTGATGAATACAAGTTCTTAATTTTAAAGTAGTCAAATCCATGTATCTTTCATTTTTTAATTTTGTTTAAGAAGACATTGCATCTATTTCTTGCATGGAAATATTCTGTATTATTATCTGAAAGTTTATAGTTTTACCTTTTGCATTTAGATCTCTCGTTTACTTGGAATTCATCATTGAATGAATTCTCCTCACTGATCTGCCATGCACTTCTTTCATATATCAAGTGTCCACACATATGCATATCCTTTTTCTGTTCTATTTTGCTCCATTAGGTCATCTGCTCACCTCTATGCCAATACCAGACTGCCTCTGCTATAATTTAAAAAAAATCTGGTGTCTAGGATAGCAAGTCTTTCTACCTCATTGTTTTCGTCAGGAGGGTCAGATATTCTTTGTGTTGACATCAAAGTTTTAGAGTCAACTTCTCAAATTCTACTAAAACCTTGCTAGAATTTTGGCTAGGATTAAGAGTATGGGGAATCCATGAATCAATTTGGGGAAAATTAGTATCCTTCCAACTTTCCAGTATTGGGTCTTGAATACTATCCATGAATATGGTATATTTCTCAATTTGTTTAGGCTTTCTTTAATCTCTCTCAATACAGTGTTAACCTTTTTCTATGCAGGTCTTCCATATGTTAAAAATGTGTTTATTTTAATTGCTTCATATGTTTTATATATTTTGTTGCTGATTTATAGGAATAAAACTGAGTTTTGTATATTGCTATTATATCCAGTTACCTTGGTAAAGTCCCTCATCAGTTCTAACAATTTATCTATGGGAGGTTATTTAGATTTCCTATGAGCACAATTTCTTATCTTTTTTTTCTTGTCCTTGCCTTAGTGCACTGTCTAGGGTCTCCAGTATAACATTTAATATTATAATTTTTATGCATGTATCTTATACCTTTGTGATACTATAAGCTCAATGAGGAATAAATCATTGTACAACAGGGGTATTCAATAAGCATTTGTTGAAAAAAATAATTGAATGAATGAGCTATTCCATCATCCAGATGGCTAATCATAACAGAAACCATAGGTGGCCATGAGGGCAGGGGACAAGTTGAAAAACTGGGTTAAAAATCAAAATCAGAACCAACAGGACAGAATACACTCCTGGATACCAAGATGAAAGTGCAGAATACATGGATTAGCTTAGTCAAGGACCTGAGCTGGGTACAGAAAGAGGGGCAAAAACTGATTTTCTTAAGTTCCCAGTACAGTGCTTAGCCACTTTTAAATTCATAATTGTCTTCCTTAAATAAATCGTCTTTTCTTTTCTTACTTTCTTTTTTCTTTCTTTCTTTCTTTTTTTTTTTTTTTGAATGTGTCACTGTGCTTCTATTGTTCTTCATTTAAAGCCCAAATATTATATGATCTTTTCCCTGCCCACCTCTCCAACTCTGGTCTGTCCACCCCCTCTTCCCTCCTCCCTCCCCCACCATCCCTTGTGTTCCAATCACTCTGGCTTCTTTCTAGTTTCTAGAAAACTCCAACCTTCCTCTCTTATTTGTGCTTTGCCTATCTATTTCTTCTTCCTGGAACATGCTTCCCGCCGCCCCTCCTCTTACTGGCCATGCCAGCTTATTTGTCAGGTCTCTGCTCCATTGCTACTCTCTTAGGCAAACCTATCCTAATTTTCACCATGTAGCATAGCTCCCCATGAAGTATACTCTTAAAGCCCCTGTACTTTTCCTTAAAGGCTCTTACCAAAATAGCAATTTTATTCCAGTGTTATTATTCGACTAACATCTCCCAGTTAGACTGTAAATTCCAAAAGAGAGGTAGCTGTGTCTAGCTTGCTCACTGCTGCCTTCCCCAGCACCCGGCCTGTGTCTGGCACATACAAGGCAGGTAATAGTCACTCAGTCGACTAAAACCTGTAGATCTTCACTTTTGGCTTTCTTTTATGTCACTGCCCCTGTGTCCTTCCCATTTCTCTCTGGTGCCCTCAGATCCTCCCTCCTTGCACCCACAGCCCCATGCCCTTGGTTCTATAATGCTGCTTAACCACGTGGAATCTTATGTGCCTCCCTCTCTTGACTGGTCTTACTAAGCTCACCACGTACCCTCAGCCCCTGCACAGGTGCCCAGCATATATTAGGCACCAACATATACTAGCTTGAGTAAATGAACAAAAGCAAAGGAATAATGAATAATGAATACATTGTGTATGTGTATACAACAAGTATTTGAGAGTTTCTGACCATGAAACTCTGCAGTGAAGTCTCTGCAATGAAGTCTCTGCAGTGAAGTCTCTGCATGAGTCTCTGCAATGAAGATAACTGATTGCATGATCTTTATGATAATGTAGTCATTAATCTCCCTTTGAGAGGACCCAAGACAGAAACACCTTACATTGAATTCCAGTCAGTAGTGAATACTGTTACAGAGAGGATCTGGGTAGCGTATGCATGTGTGGATGTGTATGTAATATAATATACATATATTTTTTTCTTTCTAAAAAAACTTACAAAAATAAAGAAAATGTCAAAGCCTTTTAAAGGGCGCGATCACGCTGAGTAATACAACCCTTCCTTGATTTTTACATTATTTCAGTATGAGATGTTTTTATGGCTCTTGCTAAAAATAAAAGACATTTCAGAGTTTCTCAGTAAATGAAGCTCTGCAGACTTTTCAGTTTTGTTGTTTCCCCTAAAATTAATATAATTAATTAAAACCCAATGTTAGTCTGATTTACAATCTGTGAGTCAATGAGTCACAGAATCTTATGCTAATAGGGCAGTTCAGCATTCCGAGCTCTTTACAAAGATGCCCTGCCCCAGCCAAGGGCCAAGAATAGGGGTGACAAGACAGAGAGGCCCAGAAAGAAGGACTTTTCCAACCAGGCTGCGGTATATTTGTATTGCGTTTAGAATGGAGGAGTCTGAGAATAATTTGGAAAGACAACTGCTTTTATCAAGTGTAAGAAATTAGTTTAACTGAATTTAAATGTAATTACAGGAGCAGCTGGTGAAGGCTAATTTCTGTTCAGTCTGGTTTCTCAGGAACCGCACCCCATTCTGTTCCCTGGGAAAGGATCAAGTTGCAAGCTTTACATCATTGACACCAACCCTCAAAGGCTGGTCTTGGCCTAGGTCAGTACTAGGAGCAGCAGAGAAGGGAGATTACCTCTCTCCTGGTGTTCACCTGTGCTGGCTCCTCCCCCTTCCTTTGAAGCGAGACCAGTGGCCAGGTGTGAGTATCACCTTGGTGGTACTTTGAAAGGCTCAGATTCCACCAGGGTCCATTCTGACAGGATCTCTGTCTAGATGGCTCCTGGGCTAGCATCCAGGGATTTTAGCTGCTTCTCCTGGTTCAGGGTGGTGTGTTCCATGTGATGAGGAAAACTGTTGATTCCAAGAACTGAAAAGTCCTTAAAAATGTCATCTACCTTGGGCAAATTGCTCCTGTTACAGATTGAGAGCTGAGAGCCTGAGGTATTCTGAACATCTGTCCAGTGTTATTGCCAAGACCCCACGCTGCACAACTGCACCTCAAAAATGTCAGGGTCGTGAGACTGAACCCCACCTCGGTCTCCACACTCAGCGGGGAGGCTGCTTGTCCCTTTCCCTCTACCATTCCCCTTTTCCCTCCATGTGCACACATGTGCTGTCTCTCAAATAAATAAATATTTAAAAGATATGGGGGGGCATCTGGGTGACTCAGTTTGTTAAGCATCTGCCTTTGGCTTGGGTCATGATCTCAGGGTTCTGGGATTGAGCCCCGCATCTTGTTCCCCATTCATGGGGGTATCTGCTTCTCCCTCTCCCTATCCCCCGCTCATGCTCTCTCCCTCGCCCTCAAAGAAATAAATACAATCTCAAAAACACAAAAAATAGAAAAAATGGTATGTGTAAACCTTCTCTGTCATTCACACCCCTGTATAAAAGGAATTTATAGGATTATTAGTAAGAGAAGAGATTGTCACAGATAGATGAGAAGAGAGAGGTAAGGAAACTAGGAAAGGGAGATCAAGCCAGCCTCCAGCTACAGGAGGCCCACGGAATCAAGCTTTCCCTGGGCTTACATGGCTCCAGCCCTGAACTGCAGTGCTGGCAGCCGGACCTGGGGTTTCCTGTCACGTGGGCAACCTCCCCCGGAGCCTCCAGCTGTTGGAAATGTCACGTGAGGCTTCTCTCGCAAGGGTCACCAGACAAAGGCATTGGCCCCAGGCCAGGAGGGGCCCAAAGGGACTGCTGAGCTGCCCATTGCTCAGAGGGTACCCATCTAACCAGTGTCACCTGCCCCACATTGTCAGGGTCCTTGCCCAGCTCTGAGCTCAGACAACACTCTCCCAGCCAGCACCCAACCCCCACCGGCCCTCCTTCACCCTCATCCTGCCTCATCTGCAGTTTGGTCCTTCTTCAGCTTGGATATGGAGCATCTCTGGTGTTTCTCCCACCTGCCTGGGAGCTTCCCAGCAGCTCACACGTGAGCGTGCTCAGGCTGGGGACACAAGGCTGTGCTCAGAGGTGCCGGAGGGACCACCCCTCCCCCTAGTGCCCTGGCCTCCTTGGAAATCTCACGCCCTTACAGCTCTCCTGCCTCCAGGATCCTCTCTCCCTCCTGCTAGCACACCCCCCCTTTGGGCCACGTAGGACAGTCCCCGAGGGGTCCTCATGTGATGCCATTAATAGCGTTATTGCTGAATGGACTGATACCTATAAAGATGGTTTACCTTGGGCTTCAGTTGGCCTTGACACTGCAGATAGCTGAAGGTGTGTTTGCAAAAAACAAAGGACTGATCCCAAAAGACTGTCATCAAAGCTAAAGTTCCCAGTCTCCTTCTTGAAGGTCTATTGCCTACAGCCTGGAATTCAGATCAGATGAAATTCTTCGGGATGATTCGTCGGGACTCAACCATCCTTTTTCTCTGCTGTGATTTGCACATCACAGGGGTTTTCTCAAATTATTGGCAGGGTTTGGAGGAGAAGAGGGGCCCCAGATGGCCTGCAGACATTAGTACATGTTACCAAGTTCTGTAGGGGGTGGGTTAGTCCCATCACACATGCTTGGCGCCCACTGCACGAGGCTCCCAAAGGGGGGGCTGCCAAGCACCTGCAGGGTCCTCCTCTGGTTCTCCAGCTCCCGGGCATCTTAGGGTGAGGCTCCTAAGGAGTGGCCACCAGGCTGTGGCCTTGCCTCCTGGGAAGTACCTCAGCTGTGAGGCAGCTTACCTAAATCCTTACTGTCGTGGCTCAAACCAGCCCGAAGCCCCAGCTAGAAGAACTAGAGGCTTCCATCAGACGCCTGCTGACTCCTGTCTCCACGGCAAACCTGCTCCTTTCCAAACTATTATTTTTATATGAGACTATCTTCCCGATCAACTCGTTTTGTTCAACCCTGCCAACTGTCTTAAAAAGGCGAGCCACACTGGGAAGACCGAGGATGGCGAGCAGGCACCGGTGGGCATGGGGCAGGCTGGATTTACCGCCCACAGCCCCACAGCAAGGGTCCTGGGGTCAGCAGGAGCTACGGCTGCTCAGTGATCCTCAAGGTCAGCCCTCGATGACCCACAGGTGGCCAGGCTCCTGCACAGGACTAGACAGGAAGAGCCCTTTAGGACCAGACAAGAAAGATTTGTTTTCTGAGCATTGACCTGCAGCTCTGCCCATGTGAGGGCTGTTCACTGAGGTGTCTCGGCCAAGTGGTAGATTTCTCCTGTTGTCCTGTAACTTGGCTTGAAGCAGAAGATGACCCATGTCACCTGGCGCCCTGATGACAGAGAGCAAATTCCAGCAAAAAGTGCCCATGCCTGGGCTGGCCATTCCTGTGCCCAGCAGGCAGCTCCTTGCCATCTGGCTACCTCAGAGAGACCACAGCCGCTCTGCTTCTCGCCCACCTGGCTTCAGCTGCCTCCCAACCCCAGTGACAGGGACAGCATGGCCAACACCGGGCACAAACCAGCCTCCGATTTACCTGCTCTCCTGCTCTGGGGACCAGCGACCGGGTCCCCTAATGCTGTTGTGCCCTAGTTTTCCACAGAGTTGATGCCCCATCCCTTCAGGTAAGCGATCTTCCAACCTTATTTGCAAATGCTGAAAACTCCAAAGCTCGAATGCGTTTGTGGCATTCAGAGCACTAACGTCGGTCAGGGGACTTGAGTAAAGATTTCCTAAGGCATTAAGAGTCCACAGTAAGTAAGTGCTGGATAGACAGGAATTACAGGGGGAAACGTACACACACACACACACACGGCCATCGCGATGGTCTCTTGTTCGAATGCAGTGTTACAAAGGGATCTCGCAGACGACCCGGGCAGCAAAGGACCTGTCACAATTTTACCACGTTTCTTAAAAGGCGGTTTTAAAAGTGTGGTAGCTTGTGATACTCCCACAAACCTACCACTTCATTTATTGGTTTATTTACACAATGACTTGTTTCCGGAGTGGGTTATTACAAGAATACATGTGATACAATATAAATGTCTGGAGAGATACATGGGAGGTCAGAGGCTGCACATTTAGAACGTTTAGAACGGGAGGGAGAATCTGGCCTGCAGACACATAGATCATAGCCTTCCGTGGATAACAGAGGTGAGCCACTGACTAGGGACGGATGATTGCTAAGCGCTCTCCTCTTTACCGGTGGCGGTGACATTGGGGGCTGGCTCTGCATGGGGTAACACGTGCTCCTGCCTCCAAGGAGCTCAGGGGTTTGGGCCGAGCAGAAGGGATTTCTCCTTTGGGTCATTCTCCAAGCAGGGTTCTATGACAGATTATTAGAGGAAAGAAGGCTGAGGTCAGCAATGTGGGTCTTCCTAAGAATCCTGGTGGGGGCTTGCTGTCTACCCGCTGATCTGTACACACTGCATGCGTGTCGGAACCGGTAGCCCCATGTCTCCCTGGCTCGGGTCTGGCTGCGTAGTCCCTCCCGGGGAGGACCTGCTCTCCACAGAGCAGCTCCCCTAAGCCGCCCCTAACCATGTGCTCTCCTCTTCAAAATGTTCAGCATTGGTAGCTCAGCGGGTGGTTGGAACGGCTCCTACTGAAATGTCTAAGAGCAACTTGCTGATGTACCTGCATGGATATTGTTTGTTTGAAAACCAACCCAAGAGAAAGGTTTGGTTTTTTAGGAAGAAGGAAGAAGACTGAAGGAAGGGCCAGATCTTCACACACCCAGGGTTTGGGGTTTCCAGAAGCAGTCCCCAGCCAGCACCCCAGTGATGAAAGCACAGAAGACCGGGATGGGGTGGGGGAGCTACAGGAGATTTTTACAGCTCACCATTTGGCTAATGCTGGTACGTGGGTGACTAGGGTCTCTGTCTAGATCAATTTTTGTGTTCACTTAAGCAAAGTTAATACTAGCCCATTTTGAATTCATACATTTGACTTGCTTTTCTCAAGTGAAAAACTCTAGATTGGGCTTTAACCCATCTCTAAGTAATTTTGGAAAGAAACAGACTGCATTCAGCCCTGGAACCTCACCCTGGATTTTCCTGAGTGGGTCCTCACCCGGAAGCACCCAGAGGTCTCATATTGTCCACAGGATATTCAATCTCTCCCCATAATAGACCTGCATGGGGTTCACTACTCTTTCATCCTAACTCAATAGCAATCGATTAGCTAATGTGACAGCCAATCTTTATTTATAAAAAAAAAAATACAGAAAATAAAATTAGGGAAAAAATACACCTAGATCCAACTTTCTACTTTTCTAGCTAATATTTGATTATTTTACACACAGACTCTTTTCTAGTATTAAATACTCAGTCCTTTTTTTCTTTCCTTTGTTCTTTCTTTCTCCCTTCCTTCCTTCCTTCCCTTCCTCCCTCTTTCCTTCCTTTCTCCCTCCCTCCCTCTCCCTCTCTCTTTCTTCCTTACCTCCTTCCTCTCTCCTTCCTTCCTCCCTCCCTCCTTCCTTCCTTCCTTCCCTCCGGAGTCAAAATCCTGATGGAGAGCAAGCTGAGTTCTAGCACCAGCTTTGTTTCCAGAGTCTGTTGTTTTAAGGCCTCTTGACACTAGGCTCTCATGGGGAGTTTTTGTCTGTCCGTGGGTCCCAGTCCAGTGGATGAGAGGGTAGTGAGCACAGGGGCTGGAAACAAGGCCTTCTCCTCTGAAAGAACCAGCTCAAATTCCAGCAAACCACCCAGGGACTGTCTTGATCTTCTCTTTTGCAAAAAGTGGTTCAAAACACCTGCTTCTCAAGCATTTTTATAGGGACTAAATAAGATAATAAATGTGAGAAGCTCAGTGGGGAGCTGGCACAGAGTCAGGAAGACGGTCCCCCTAACCACCAGCCTCACCACTGACCTCACGCTGTCCTTCTCATCATCATTTTCATGATCATCACTGATTCCTAGAACTCATTCAAGAACAAGACACACATTTTCTTTAAGATCTCTGATCAGCAGTGGAGGGCTGGCCGTGTGCAAAGGCGGTGGGACGGGGGTCCATCCTACCTCTGGGCTCTGCTTCTGCCATCTTGGGCAGCCTGCTTGGCCTCTCTGGGCGCCATCACCTTGTCTGTCCAGTGGGATGACAGCCACTTCCGCACGGAGCTGCTGGGATACCACTGGCTTGGCATCCTGGTGTGTACCATGCATCTAGGTTGATTAAAGATTGGCTTTCCCCAGCCTTCATCTTTTCTTCTTTCCTTGTGGAGAGATATTAGAAGGAATCACATCCAAATGAGATGCCACGCATCTACCTAAAAACCTTGTAACAGCATAAGCAAAATATTTAGTCTCATTTCATCAGGCTCTATTCTCTTTGGGCTCTGCTAGCTCACAATGGGTATTAATCACTTAATCATACAAGCTAATTTATACTCATCTGTTAATCAGTTAATGGCTCTTCCATAAGCATTTACATAATGTTTTTAACCAGAAAAAAATGCAGTCTCCCTAAGGCTCCTAGGAAGTGCCTCTGTGGTGAGGCTACCCTGCCCGGGGACGGGGACCGTTTCTATGTGGGTCTTCTTCTGTGAGCCACCAAAGCCGCCTACCGGGCAGTGCCCGAGCCTGAGGCTGTGTCTGCTTGACTTGATGGGGTCCCCATTTCTTTGCACAGATCTGTCTAAACGCCTGCCCCTTGGATGGCTGGGCTTCTCCACACCCCCAGATGCACAGGACTATACATGGCCCCGCCTGCTGAGGTTAAGGCACAGCTGGACTCGTGTCTGAGGAGCAGGCTGGGGCTGGGTGAGGAGACAGCAAGGAGGAAGGAGACTGATGTCTGGAGACCTGGCCACTTCTGTCTGTAACAAACACAAACTTGAACGGGGTGACACTAAGCCACAAACCAGGATAGATGGTCCCTCTCACAAGGAGTCTGTGTTCCCTGTAGAACAACCCTTGACAGTCAAACTTAAATGATTTATTGCTGTTGCCCATTGTGACCAAAACATTAGAGAAAATGTCTCTTCGGGATGCAGGGCGCCCACTGTTGCACCGTTTGATGGCAGAGATAAGTCCCTCTCCGCACCTGGGTGGCAGCGCAGCTGTGGTCAGTCACCAGGGAACGGGTATTAACCTTTTCAGTGACAGACGCTGGCTCAGCTTGTGATCCAGCCCCTTCGGTTTCCAGACAATTCTGGAAACAAAGCCACCTTGTGTTCTGAAGGTGGAGAGTGGAGGGAATCTAAAAGAAGGTAGGTCAAAGACTGACGGAGAGGGCAGGCAGTGATTGACAAGGACTGGGGGCGAACCTCAGAGAGGTTGAGTGATTTTGCTTCTATTTAAACATAAACTGCAGCTTAGTCGGGGCTTAGAGGCTTGGCTGCAGCCCACATTTGCAAAAACCCTCAGCCCGAGCAGCTCCTGCACACCAAGCACATCTGGGGGAGCGCTGTGGATGTGAGGGGACTCAGCAAATGCTGTAAAATGGGTTGGATTGGGAAAACCAAGGACTTCTGCTCCCAGGTTGGCTCCAAAGGCTTAATCCAGAGTTTCACTCCGCCTTTAGATTTGCTGCTGCCGATGCTGCTGGGGCCACCAGTTAGCCAAGGGTCTGGGATGGTCTCCAGTCATCGCCAGCACACTGGCTTGGGAAGCGGGCTCTGAGTCCAAGGATGGACATCTCTGCAGCTAGCCATCTGGTTAAGGCTCATCACGCTAGTGTGGGATGCAGACAGGGAACAGACTTAGGACAGAATCAATAATCTGGCAAAGAGGAGGAAGTTCACAGCTTCACAGATGAGCTCCTTAGCTATTAATTAATGCATTCGTTAATTCAATAATAATTTATTAAGGGCATAGTATATGGCAAGCGATGCGAAAGTCTTGGTTGGAAGACAAAGAGGGAAGGTACTACCGTCAAGATGTATAAAGATATGCCCCCTTCCTCTCCTTATGAGGCCCATACTGGGCCAGCAAGACAACCACATAGATATATAATTACAATGCAACCTTCATAAATACTTTTTCTGTAGATGTGTACGGAGTAATAGAGAACTATAAAGGAATATGCAATTATCTGAAGAATTCCATTAAGGCTTCACAGAGGAAACAGCATCAGGACTGAAGTTTGAGAGGTGACTGGGAATTTCTACAGGAATGGGGAAAAAGAGAAAGCGACAGACTTTACAATCAGGCAGACCTACACTCTAGTCCTAGATCTAATTGTGTAACGCTGGCTTGATTACTTAGCCTCAATGGGCCTCTGTTTCTCCATCTGCAAGATGGAAACAATCAGCCTCACTGGCAGAATTTTATAAGAATTAGAGCTCATCCACATTAAAAGAAGTGGCGGCTTGGGGCACCTGAGGGTCTGCCTTCGGCTCAGGTTGTGATCTCAGGGTCCTGGGATGGAGCCCTGCGTCGGGCTCTCTGTTCAGCAGGGAGCCTGCTTCTCCTTCTCCCTCTGCCTGCTGCTCCCCTTGCTTGTGCTCTCTCTCTCTCTCTCTGTGTCAAATAAACAAATAAAATATTTTTTAAAAAGTGGTGGCTTATTACATTCACCAGCTGGATCTGTGAAGGAGGGCATTTTAGACAGAAGGTACCCTGCGTGTAAAAACAGACACACATGGCAAGAAGCAGTAGGTTTTGCCGATGAAAAGTAGTTCACCATGTTGGGAAAGTAGGCCGGGAGAGGCAGGAGTACTGGATGAGGCTGGACGGTGACTCGGGTGAGTTTACCATGGGCCAGGACTGTCCCCAGGAAGGGGAGCCAGCACCATTCAGGGTCACCCACCATTGCTCTGCCCAAGGGCTCTCAGCCCAGTCTTCCTGGTTCTTCCTCCTTCCCGGCCTTCTCCACCCATCACACTCTGACGGTCCCCACACCGTTCCCACGGTTCTATCCTCAGCGTGGCCATATGCCGTCCCTCCTGATTCTTTAGCTGCTACGTCTGTTGAGAGCTATATTGAAAGTCACGCCTATCGTTCCTGCTCCAGGTGCATTCTGTGCTAAGAATACCCCACAACAAAACTCCAAACACACAAACAAAGAAATGGCAGAGGGAGCCAGATGACATGGAGAATTCATTGCCCTTTAGACTTTGCATTCTTCAAGAGTTAGTTGGAGAGAGTAATATCAGCAACTTTGCAGGATTAAATGAGACAATTTTGTGAAGGGCAAAGTAAATGCATATTAGCTGCTATTTCTCCGGTGGTTATTAGCCTCATAAAATAGGTTACCGCTCAATACATTTGAGCACTTGCCATGTGCGAAGAAGCAAAAAATTCCTTCACCAACACATAATCCACCTACAACTTTTCGGGCAGACATGTTCTGCAGAGAAGAAAGCATGAGCATATGGGAGCAGAGCAATTTAATCATCACCTAATTAGCCAAACTATTTAAAATAGGCCTCACCATGATGATGAAAACATTCCCACTTCTAAATGCTGGAAGCTGCGTCTTCCCGTGATTCTCTCCCTGGAAAACTGAGCAGAGGGACTCCTGGCTCCATGTGGACGTTTCCTCTCCATCACATTCAGACCTCGCTGATTCCAGTCATTTCCTTTCTTTGTTCTTAGAGGCGGCCAAGATGGCTTCTGCCATCCTTCCTCATTTTCTTGATGTTTCCTAGAGTGGTAATTGTGCTCTGTATAGATGGATGTTCCGATAGAGCAACAAGAGGAGCTAATATTTGCTAAGACTACACGGCCGAGGTCATTGAGGGCTTCACATTTCAATCCTCCCATAGTCCTGCAAGAACACCATCAATACCTCCATCTGCTAGAAGTCAAGGCTCCAGAGGGTTAGAAAACCTGCCCAAACTTTCTCAGCTGGTAGGTAGTACCACCAAGGCCCACCCCTAGGCAGTCTGCTCCTAGCTTCCCCAAGAATGAGAAAATCCAAAAGCCGTAGAAATCTTGGGGCTGAGAAGAGGCAGCCGCTGTGAGCGAACCCAGTTCTTAACTCTTGAATCGGAATGAACCTGAAGCTTCTCTTACAGCATCTAGAGCAACCCTATTTTCAGGTGACCCAATAATACAGTCATGGACCCCCACACCGGGTAAATAAATGTTTAATAAAAAGTTTCTCTGAATAGCTAATTATAAAAATTGGTTATGATAGAAAAGCCCAGAAAAACTTAAAACAGAGTAAGAGGACACAGTCTTCCAAGGTGAATCAATCAAAAAGGAAAAACACTGTAAATACAGAGGAAGCCCACAAACCAAGACCAAAGCACGAGATGCTCAGCAGGCAAGTTCTAGAGAGGATTAAAGCATTTGACAGATGACTAGACTAGGTGATTTTTTTAAAGACCTTTCTAAACCCAGAGATGCCATTATTCAATCAGTGATGTAATTGTAGAAGTTCCCAATGTCCTTGTCTTTAGTCACATGGAAAAATTTACAGCTGATCAGCACAGTTTTGTACTTCCATTGGTCTCCAAACGCCCAAATTCCACTGTGCATCCTTAACCCTATGTGTTGGCTCCACTGACCCCTTTCCGTGTATCTTATCTCTGTCAATGGGCTCACCATTGGCAGTGACCTTGACCAGGTGCTCCTGAGTCCTGAGTCCTCCTTGGCTCCTCCTGTAGCATCGGGCTCCACACCCAACAGGGCAGCAAGCACGACAAGCATCTAAAACGTCTTCTCTAGTCCTCCTCACCAACCCCACTACTGCCCTGTTGGTGCAAGGAAATCATACTGCAGTACTGACCGTGGATGAGAGCCACAAAGATGAAAGCCACAGTCCTTCCCTTCGAAGAGCACACAGGCACATAAACATAACTCAAGACCCCAGCAAGAGGCATACAGAGGCTGAAATACATGATGCAACAGATCAATATTGATCAAGCATCTCGTTACCTCGCCTGGTCACAAAAAGCTCCTAGTCACCTGCCTTCTGTGTCCCACCCATTACGCACACTGCCACCCAATACCTCCTCCTTTTGTGTCACTTAGAAGCATTGGGTGGCTGCACTTGTCTGTGGGGAGCTCTGTGGGAGGGCAGACTTCTGCATCATGGCATACATACCCCATGGTAGAAGTGACAGGTGATTCTAAGCACCCTCAGAGCCATCTCCAGAGTAAGACGAGAAACGTGGTAATGGGGCCCTGAGAAAATGGTGGCATGCTACCGTTGACCAAATGACCAATATGAAACTCAAAAAGAATATCTGCAGAGATGGGACAAGACCCCACTGAGAAAGAAGACAGGGAAGACAGCATAACAAGAAGTTGGAAAAGTCAGTGAATTTTAATGAAATTTAAGTGAGAAGAGAACCAAAGACCAGCACCCGATTGCCTACTGGTTTTGGAAAGCTAAACCTTTCTGATGACTGGATTAGAAACCGAGTTCCATTGGTTTGTGATTTGAATATGAAGTGGTGTAGGGGGGACAGGAAGGATCCTTGTATCCCCTTTTAACAAGGTTGGGAGTGAAGAGGATACATTTAAAGCATTTTGTCTTACAGTCAATTTATTCAAGCGCAACGCCTTGGTTCTAAATGTTGAGAGCAGACACTGTCTTGTTTCTCTTTATGTTCTCTTTTGTTTCTGTTTATCCCATAGTAACCAGAAGACTGTTCAACGCATGTTTGTTTATTTAGGACAGTGGTAATTTTCCTGCAATTAGTTCTTCTATAATAACTGAGGGTGCTTGGAAACAGTGGTTTCCACCAATGATTTCCAACATTGCTCATCGGGTTTTTCTTCTTTCTTTCTTTCTTTCTTTCTTTCTTTCTTTCTTTCTTTCTTTCTTTCTTTCTTTCTTTTTCTTTCTTTCTCTTTCTTTTATTTTCTTTTTTGTTCTATTCTCTCTAGAGAAACAGCTAGCCGAGTAGGCAAAGATAAACTTTCAGAGATCACATTTGAGGAATCGCAAATTCTGAACTTATAAGGGCCCCAAATGAGATTTATTTTTGTAATTTTGGCAGTCTCTGAACTTGCTGTGTAAGTCAACAGGAAAATGAGATTTACGTCACTGTCGTCACCACAGAACAATTTATAAACTTCTAGCGTGTAAAGCAAATTTCCATCAGTACACCATGTTGGGTCAGACAGTGGAATGACTTTACATTTCATCCTGTTGCCTGGAGGAACAGTGCCTGATACAAATTGTTCTCTTTGGAGAAACTGCCTTAGCATACACATACTAGGGTTCTGGTTCTTCCAAACCCACTAGATCCCGACCCACCTCATTGGCCCTGCACACAAAGCCATTTCCAACCTATAGGGATGACCTGATGGTGAGGGTGCTTTTCATACAGAAGAAAGAAATCGTTTCCTCTGGAATTATCAAAAGTTCCTCTTCTGGCCATTCTGAGAGCAACTCTTCAGCAGTGCTCCCCAAGTTAGCCCCTGAATATTCTGGAAGTCTATTGATTTATAATCCTGGCACTGGCCTCCTACGTCTGTGAAGTCTTTACCCAATCCAAGCGGGCAGAGAAGCACTGCTTCCCCATAGCTTGAACCTTGCCAAATTCTCCCAACACCTCTTAAGCCTTTTCAAAATGGAGGGCTCACCCAGGCTGACCAGAGCCAGAGTCCATCAAGACTTATCTGCTCTGTTGAGAGCTGGCATCCCACGGCTGCTGGCTGAGTCTACGGTACCATCAGCCTGTGACACCAGGAGCCTGGGCACACAGGTCCCTGGCACTGGTGAGCTGCATCTCTCTGGGGCCTGGAGAAGCAGACAGAAAGCCCTCATTGAAACACTGGCTCAGCAAGCCCCATGACTCATGGGCAGAGAGAAAGCAATGGTTCCAAAAGTAGGCACCACACGTCCTGATGGCAAACGTGGAGAACAGGTGGGTTCCACCTTCTCCGGGCATCACGGCTGGTCCCCAAGCACCTCTGCACCCCCACCATGCGGGATCTGAATACCTGGCCCAGAGCTGCAGCTTCCGTGGAAGTTACGCCAACGCGTCTCTTTTATGTCACAGATATTGCCTCGGGGCCCCGAAAAATGAGTTAGCCACCCACAAAAACATCTCAGCACACACACTTGCAAGGCTAATCAAGCCAAACTCCTTCTTGAACCATAGAGCCTTGAGAAGAGGAGTCTAAACAGAGATCCGATCCATACTTAGCCTCTTTTTGAGGGGGTGCTGGGTTTTTAACTGATATATAAAAAAGCTAATCGCTTGAATCCACTATTAACCTAAAGAGGCTTGATCCTGCTTCCTCCCAGCCAAAGAGGCAATTTCTTCTCTTGTCCATCACAACAGGCCCTGTGTCCAAGACATTGCCCGACTCAAATCCGGTAATTCCCTCCAAGTCCATCACAACCTTCCAAAATAAGCTTGTTCGTTTAAAATAGCCTTGTCAATAGCACTCACCAACTCACACCAAGCAAACAATGATTTATACCTGAAGAAAGGGAAAACTGTCAGCATCTGGCTCATCCTGGAGGAAAGAGTGTTGGATTTATAGGCTACCGTTTTAATAATCTTCCCTTTAAAACATAGATTTTTATCTTCTTTTTTTGTTACAAGGATGACACAGGAACACTAGGGAGAATTTAGAAATACTGCTAAGCAAAAAAAAAAAAAGTTAGCCAATAATTAAATGATCTATCATCCCACCATGGCGATGCAACCTCTAACATTTTGGTTTCTACTCTCTCTCTCTTTCACAAGTGCCTCGTCACAATGGGTCCTTAAGGCTCATGATCCTTATTTGGGAAGCCATCGTAGAAGATGAAATCTGTGTCGAGAAATAACTATGAGCACACTGGACACTTTTAGCCACTGAAGCCCAGCAAGCCTCCCGGAACGCCTGGTCGTGCTCCGTAGGTTCAAACCGCAAGAGCTTCATTGGGTTCTCTGCCACATTTTAATTCCATGGAGTAGCTCTGGGCACTGGGCGGGAGCAGGGACCTGGGGAGCCAAGAGAGCTTACTGTAAGTCAACATGTTTGTTGATCCTGGACCAATGGCTAAGCCAGAGGCCGGGGAGTGCCCTGCAGGACAGGGAGACGGAGAGCTGGGAGATGGGGCTGGACCAGGCAGCGCCCTCTGCTCTCCCCGCTGGGATTCTGTCCACCGGCAGAGAGCACAGTGGTCAGCGTTCCCATGCTCTGCAGGGCTCTGGGTCTGTCTCCCAGCAGGAGGGTTGTTTATTTGGCATTTGACCAAAGACATTAGGGCTCCTCTCAGAGATGTCTGATGGGGCCCCAGGGTTTTAGCATACGCTGTGGAGAAAGGAGGTCAATTTAAAGAAAGTTTCGATGAAACATCAACAGCAACAACAAAGCAGCCTCTTTAAGGGGCAGAGATGGGGATGCAATGTTTCTAGGGCAGGGACACTGACCCCATTCCCATTCTAGGAAAGGGACACTGACCCCATTGAAATAGACAAAAAAGCTCATCAAAGAAGCTCACCAAACCCAGCCAGTCACAAGCATGAAAGAGGTCCTCATGCCTCCGCAGTCTGGCCAGGGACCAAGGGCTCCATCAGCCTGGACACAATCAGTTCTGTGAATACAGGGAGGCCGTAGGATTGCAGCAAGTTCCACTGGGCAGCCAACTTGCCTTCAATGATCTGCCAAAGCCTATCCAAGTGCTGTTTGCACCAGAGCTGGGAAATGTCAGTAGGGCTGGGGCGGGGTAGGGAAGGGGGAGGAGGGCGGAAATGGAAACTGCATCCCTGAGCTCTTGCTAACAGCAGTTTTCCATGTTCATCGCCCCAGGATGCTCAGTGGCACTGTTCCCACTTCGCGGATGAGAAAGCTGAGGCCCAGATCGTGTCAGGGAGCTGCCCAGGGTCCCGCGTGGAAGGGACAGGGTAGACACTGGGAGCCCCATACGCAGGTGTTGGAACTCGTATCCTCGACCTCCACGCTGCTCGGCTCTCGGTCCCCCTCGTAGTGCTTTTCCCGCGACGCCATTGATTTTCTCCTTTTTAGAAGATGAACGAGTATTTTTACAGGTGATGATAATGAACGTGAAAGCTTGACTTTTCATAGCCTCCTAGCTCACGCAGGCAGGCATCCGAAGTCGGCGTGGCGGTGACGTTTTGTATTCCCAAGCTGCTGCTTAATTAAGGGAGCACATTGCACCATGATTACTTTAATACATTTAACATTTAATAATTATCCAACACTTAGCCAGTGCTCCAGAAGACAGACGCATCCAGAGCACCAAGAACGAAAAGGCAGCAAGGAGGAGAGTGAGGACTGGGTAAGGCCTGAAAGGTTCCCGTGCGAGGAAGGCTGGGCCCCTCCGAGCAAAGAGCAGCCCTTCCCTGGGCAGGGAGCTGGCCACCGGGCGCGCCGGGGGAGCCCTGTCCGCAGGACACAGATTCCGCCTGCAGCTTTCCAAGGGTGGGGCCCCTGGCCCTGGGCCATCTGTGCTCTCGGCTGGACCCCAGCGGGTTTGACCATGACAGCTGAGGGGGGCTAGGATTGCAGCCCCCGGCTGGCTGGAACAAAGCAGCTGCCGCGGCTCCTTTGCTCGCTGGCCTGCTCTCCGCTGGCCAGTGGGACATTACGGTCTTTGTTATTCACGCAGCAGTTGGAATCTCTGTCCATTTAAGGAAGGAAGCCGCAGGGTAATCCAGCCCTGGCCATGCCACTGACGAGTGACTCACTCGTTTCTGCCACGTGAACTGTAGATGAACCCGGGACGCGGTGGCTTGGGCCCTTCCTCAGCCGTGGTCTACAGCCTGCACTTGATTCAACTTAATGGATTCCTGAGGAATATGTGCACTCTATAGATTAAGTCAAATCAAGCCCTGTGCACCATCAGCCATGCTTTTTGTTTGTCTGGATAACGTTTGAGAGTAGGAAGGGAAAAGTGCAGGTTTAGGAAAAAGAGCAGGAGCTCAGCCCCATTGGTTGGCCCCAACGGGAATCCATGCCAGCACCTTCCCAGGGGGCCGGACAAGGGGGGGCTGTCATCCCGTGGGCCTCCTGGCCCAGGAAAGGCTGAAGGCTTGCACGGAATGATGCACGGTCCTTGCAGAGGGGAAGAGCTGGATTCCATTCCTGCTCGACTGCTAACTAGCTGGGTAATGCCAGGCAGCCGACCAATGCCTCCTGCTACCAGCCTCCTCCTCCCTGGACTGCCCAGCCCCCGCTTCAGGGAGTTGGCGTGCGGATAACATAAGTGAAGGGTTTAGCACAGGGCCAGAGTGCACAGCAAACGTGAACAAAGGTAGGTGTATCCATACACATACGTGCATATACGTGTGTGTGTACGTCTGCATGTGTATGTGTTTAATGGATACATCAGGCTGTTTAGATGTATACACAAACCTATGTAATGTACATATCGGCCCATAGAGATAGAGGCACAGACAAATACAATGTATATATCGGCCCATATAGATACAGACACAGACGCATACAATGTATATATCGGCCCATAGAGATACAGACCCAGACACATACAATGTATATATCGGCCCATATAGATATGGACACAGACATATACAAAGTATATATCAGCCTGTATAGAAAGAGCTAGATACACACACATACATAAAGTATCTTTTGGCAGATGTAGGTGTGTATATGCTGATTTGGGATATGAGGTAGCAGAGAACCTAGGCAGGGCTGGCAGAGGGGACAATATGCAGGGGGAGCTGCTGTTGGCAGAGGAGGGGTGTGACCCCAAGACCCGCACCTACCTGGGCCATGCATAGAGCCCCTCATCACAGCTGCAGTGGTAGGAAGCAAACATTTATCAGGAGGCCCCTTATCAGAGAAGTGATGTCCTTTCATGTTGTTTTTGCTGTTTCTAAAAACAGAAAGCAGAGGCCAGAACCATTGCCAAGATCATTCAGGGGAGAGTCCCTTGGGAACCAGTAGCGAACGTGCCGTAAGTGACCCTCTCTGGCCGGAGGGGAGAAGAAAGCCTCGGAGGGCAGGCAGTGTGGCATCTGAGGGAGGAGGTGGCCATGTGGGCCCAGGGGCCAGTCATGAGCTGGGGACAGATGCCTGCCCGTCTGAGCCTTGCCATCCCTGACCCCGGAGTTATGTTCCCAAGCCCTCAGGAGCGAAGCGACTGGAGTCGAGGCCGGCAAAGGAAGGAGGAGCAAGTTTTTCCCAGCATTCTGTCCCCCCTGAGCCACCAAGAGCCTCATCCCGCACCGCAGTACGTGATGTGGTCCTCTGCACAGCTCCCCTGGTCCACCGATTTCCACTTTTCTTCTGCCCGTGTCTCGGTCTCCCATCCGGAGAGGAGGCTCCAGAAGCACATGCCTGCGAAGGAGAGAAGACACGGAGCTCTGGTGGAAACTCCACTCGCACTTTGGAAGGCACTTCGGACCCCTTAGCTCCAGGGAACCTCGGTGTCTTCATTTGAGCCTGAGGATAAGTGTGCCAGCTCGGGGAGGATCCAGGGAGGTCCTGTGTGTGGTGGGGGGCATGCAGTTTGGAAACGAGCCTCGTGTTGCCCACATATCTCTCCTTTGGGGATTTGCACACCAAAGGGCCTTTGGCAAGTTGGCTCATGTGTTTTTCACCCCCACTGGAGCAACATTGAAACACATACAGCCGGTGCAGTGGGTTGGGCATCCAACTCTTGGTTTTGGCTTGGGTCCTGATCTCAGGGTTGTGGGATTGCGCCCCTGCATCTGGGTCTATGCAAAATCTGCTTAAGTCTCCTTCTCCCTCCACCTCCTACTTGCACTCTCTCTCTCTCTCCTAAATAAATAAATTTTAAAACACATACACAATCTGCATGCTGTGAACTGAATTGTGCCCCCCCAAATTCATATTTTAAAGTCCCAGTCCCCAAAATGATGGTTTTGACAGAGGGACCTTTGGGAGGTGACTCAGTTTCCACAGAGTCGTAAGGGTTGGTGTCTTTCTGAGACTCCAGAGAGTCTGGTTCTCTCTCTTTCCCTGCCATGCGAGGACACCAAGAGAAGGCCACCATCTCTAAGCCCGGAAGCGGGTTGTCACCAGAACTGAACCATGTTCCTGGTTTAAGCTTGGACTTCCAGCTTCCAGAAGTGAGAGAAAGCATGCTTGCCCCGTGTCAGCCACGCGGTCTGTGGCATTCTGTTATCCCTGCCCAGACTGACTGGGACCGGCTCATCTCAGGCCTGTCACACCAACAGCAGGCGAGGTCATCACTCCCTCCTGGAAGAGGGATGCCCATGGGCCAGGGGACCCAGTTATCATAGGAGGAATGCTGAGCTTTTCCAAAAAGTTTTCTAAAAGCAATTTGGTTTTACTTGGGTTTTTAAATTTGAAGGATTCCAAAAAGATGTTGGGTTTAAATGTGGGATGGATATTGGTAGAAAGAATGTACAATAATACATGTTCTTACATAACGTAGGAACGACTGCCACATACTTCTCAGAGCACGTGGGCAGGTACAGGTGGGAGAGAAGTGTGGGGAGCAGCTCAGAATGTCACTGCGCCATGAAATGGGAAACACTGAGCACGCTGAGCCTTCGATACATTCACACTCGCCCTCCTTCACAACTAGCGAACAGACATTTCACAGTGAAGACGTTAATCTCCTTCTGGTCAATAGTTCTCAGCCAACTAATCAAAACAAAACAAATCACTCATCCCAAGGAAAAAAAATTGGAGCTATGTGTGGTGATGAAGGTTAACTAGACTTCTTGTGGCGATCATTTCAGAAGATATGCAAATACCAAATCGTTACGCTCTATACCGGACCCTGAAATAATGTTGTATGTCAATGACACGTCCACACGTACGTACACCCACACGCACATATATACCTAAATCGAAGCCCCGTTTCATACCCATAGGCTTTTTTCTCCCCTTTCTTTGTTTTTCAATCACAAAGTCTGGGGCAACAGGGGAGGGTTAGGAGTCAGCCGTCAGCTTTTTTGGGTTCCTTTGTCAGTGCCACGACACCGAAATCCTTCCTGCACCCCTCCCCGCCCATGGTCGGCCTTGACCTTGCCCCTGCAGGAGAAACCTTTGGCAGGGCTGCGTGGGGAGGCTCCAGGGTGGCTGGAATGAACCAAGGCACCCATCTCAGGAGACCGTACGGCTATTGATTCTACCTGCCAAGCGCCTGGAGGGACAGCGACCGCCTTCCCTGGGAGCCGCACAAAGTGCTAAGTGTGAGCGGTGCCTATCGGGCCACACTGATCTGCCGGGGACTACAGTGCACGCCTTTGTGAGCTGTGGCTGAGGGCGGCCGGGTGGGGAGGAGCCGGGCTGGGCGGGAGAACGTACCACAGTAAGTGCTGTCCCTTTGTCCCACATTAGGTAATTGGCTGCGTGGAGATTCCTTGTCAATTAAAGAGAGGCTAGAGGGGAGATTCGAGAAGCAGAATCACTACAGAAAACACAGGACATGGGGCTCACTTGCATCAGTGTACCCGTCCGGCAAAGAAGGACGATCCCACCAAAAAAGGAGCAAGAGGAAGCTCCTGTTTCTTAACTTATGCATTTCCCATTGTCAAGGGCGTCTGCGAGATCAGGGGCGTTCCCTGGGAAAACAGACGTTCTAAAGCAACTTCATTTTGCTTAGCGCCTAGAGTGAAGAATTCCCGACTATCCAGCTTTGAGGAAGGGAGCCTGAGGTTCCATCTCCCATCTGGAACTTATGCCCCAGGCTCTCCAGACAGACCTGGTGCCCAGCCTGTCGCCTTGGGCTGTGATGAGCAGGAGCAAGTCAGGAGGTGGGGGGGGGGGGCTAGGGGGATGGCAGAAGTAAAGGACACTGAATGGCCAGTCCCTAGGTCTTGCCCCAGGGCGCTCCACAAGAGAGTGACCACTGCTAGGACACCTGGGCTGCCCCGACCTGTGTCTTCTGCAGAGTCTGTCCGTGGCCTCCTGGCCAGAGCCCCCTGGCGAGGCTGGCTCCAGCTTCTCGCCCCACAGCTGGGATTCCCTCTCTCCACGATCACTTACCCTGGTCTGCCTTGCCTGGGGTTCCTATGCATTTCATTAGTCCCTCCAAATGTACAAACTCCTGGGAAGCAGGAACTCTATCTTACGCAATGGGGGTTCCCCTAAAGCTCTGAGCTCAGTGCCTCGTATGTGGCTGACATTTGAAACATGCATTCCGTTGGAAAGGAATGGGGATCGAGTCTCCCAGCTACTGTTGCACCATCTTGCACAAAACCACCGCACAATGCAGGAAGACAGGGCACTGAGGAATGACTAGCACCGGGCTCTGGACTCCTCCAAGCAGTGTCCAAGGGAAACGAGATCTTGGGCCTTCTCCTGGCTTACAGGACTGAGGCTACAGTGGTAACTCGCACAGTTCCTTGGAAGGGGCGAAGGGGGCAGGCCCAGCACTGGGGAGCTGGATTTGCTCTAAGGACCAGGAGGCAAAAGGAGGGGAGAAGGCGAAGGGGTCCACTCCAGGGTGGAGGCCAGTCTCTCCCTGGGGAGGGGGACAGGACTGGGCCCAGGGGAGAGCATCCCCTCCAGAAAAGGTAATTCTGCTGCTGCCCAAGCGGCGAGGAGGAGCCCGCCAGGCTCCTGGGGGCTTTAGCTCCCTGCGCTTTCATAAGGAAGGAAAGAGTCTGTGCGAGGGGGTGACTCCAGGAAGCATCGCTCCTGCTGAAACCTGCTGGTTCTGGCGGCTTCCTGTCCCAGAGACAGGGAGGAACCCAACGGGCCATACTGCTAACCCAGGGGAGCCCCATCCGCGAGGCCCGGCGGCCAGGACCCGGGTTTGTGCAGAGCGCGGGAACGCACAGATCCCTGAGATTTCCTGCACCCCACGGGGATGCAGCAGGGAAACACCTGTCTCCCTGTGCCCTGGTCCCCCTGCGCTGCGGAAGGGTTCCTGCCTGGAGGCCACAGGGAGAGGGACCGCGCGCGGCAGGAAGGGTTCCTGCCTGGAGGCCACAGGGAGAGGGACCGCGCGCGGCAGGAAGGCTGCCTTTCTGGCTAAAGGCAGAAACGCCTCCCAGGCGGCCCCTCTGCCACGTGAGGAACGCGGCCCTCCCTTAGACGATCGTATTTCTTCCAACAGCCCACGAAGGGAAAGGGAAGGCATTTAAAGAGGAGAAGGAAAAGGAGGGGTGCATTTCTGAGTGTCACTGTTGGAAATTGGTCCTTGCGACTCTAACGGTAATTCCATGTTATGTGTGTCTCCTTCCTCACTCCCTGCCGCCCACACACACTGTCACTTCGCTGCAAAGCGAAGTGTCTTCCCTCAGCCTCATCAAGAGCCTGAACAGCCCGGGAGGGCTGAGGACCTCAAGTCTCATTAAAACTTGATGCTGCAGGGGATGCCATGATTTTCCTTGACTCCCTTAAACTCTAAAACTTGCAGCTGAGGCTTACCTGGAAGGAGCCCTTCTGTGGGAGGTGTTGGTCCAGCTGTTAGACCCCCACTAAATAACGCTGAGCACACCTGCCAGTCAGGTGCTGTGGGAGAGCTCAGATCGCTCGGGAATATGGAAGCCAGCGCGAAAGGAAAGAGGAAACAACGTTCTGGCATCTCCGTTCCCTGCAAGCATCACACTGTTCCCCAAAGAGCCTCTTGCTGAACAGGGAGGTGGTGGCCGGAGGTTATGTGGCCCTCGGTCCAGTGAAACTAACTCACGCAAGAGGACAGACGGTGTGGAGTGGAAGGAAGGTGAGGCAAGGACCGCAAGGCTCACCTGCTGCCCAGGGGGCAGCCCCTCCGCTGCACCCCTGCACCCAGCAGGCTCCCAGAACCAGCCCACCCATCCCCCCTTCCGTCTCCCAGCACAAGCGGATCTGCTGATCGTGACTGGGGAGGTCGGAGACACCGCAGTGTCTTGGCCTCCACAAAGTAATAAACTTCGCCAACAGAGATGGTTTGTCTTCTCCAAGCTCCACGGCTGGATCCTTCTCACCCGTCCCCAGTGCCGCTGGGACACCTGCTGCGGCTCAGGCTGCTGGGACAGCTCAGGGCAAGGGGAAAATGGCAAGCATCTATGACTCAAGGATCGCAGAGCTTTTCAGAGATGGAAAAGATATAACATCGGTGAAGATGAAGTGGAATCCCAGGCACTGCGTGTGAGTCCGAGATCAGTTGCCTACACCCAAAATGCAAAAAGCCCACAGCCCAAGCTTCTGAGTTTCCCAGGATAGCCCTGATCTCAAGTGTTCTGTCCCCATCAGTCACTAAACCATTGCAGGCTTCTGGTGTTGAACGGCACGTAAACGGCATCTCTCAGCTTGTCCCTCGCTTCTGGAAGCCACACAAAAATCCACCCTTGGATGGTCTCTATTCTAATTTGGGAACTGTGGCCCCATCACCAAGGGCAGTAAGAATGAACTTTCTTCTGCGGTGACCAACCAAGTCCCAGGGAGGGAAAGGGAAATTGGAGAGCCTGAGCCGAGGAGTTACAGACAATGGGATCTCTCACGTGAGGCTCCCCGGGGACACACCAGCCAAGAACATGCTCCTGAGGTCACTTGGATGCAGAGCGAGTAGGGTGAAGATGCTGGGGAGCCGGGCAGTGAGGAGGTAACGGAGAGATGCAGACACCCAGCCCAAGGGTACGTCCTTGATGTTGTAACCTCAGCCAGGTGGGGTTCTAGACAGCGTAGTGTTCTACCAGACACGAGCAGGTGGGCCATGCAGGGGCGGGGTGGGGGGAAAGGGGTGCTGGATGCCCCCCTTCTTCTCTGTCTCCCTCTGTTCCCTGGAAGGCTGACCTCTATGAACCATATGGTTGGCTCCTGGGCCCCTTGGCTTTGGGTTGGGTTTGGGTAATGTCAGGATTGACAGGTGCCTGGAAGGCAGGAGGAGAAAGAGGCCAGGGTACAAATTTCCTTGGCTCCTCCCAGCAGCAGCTAGTCCCTCTCAGGGGAAGCCTCGGCCCCTGTCAGGCAGGGTGTCCCCTCGTCCATACCTATCCGTGGCTCCCTCTTACCTCATCCCGTTTCCTCGGTTGCTAAGCCCTGGGTGCTCCATCATCCCCTTGTTGGTTTCCTTAATCTGTTCACACTTTTGCTAATAGTCCCCGCAATTACTCCTTTGAAGGAGCCATCTGTTTCCTGCCAGGATCCCAGTCAAGTAAATTTGGGGGAAATGCTTGAAAATTTGCAATGCTTATTAGTATCTTAAGGCTCCAAAAGGTCCTGCTGTAAAGAAACTCTTTAATTTTGTTTGATCTACAGAATCTTTCCCCCCCCATGGAATCCCTATTAATACTCACAAAGGGTAAGAAATGGTATGGGGGGGCGCCTCGGTAGCTCAGTGGCTTAATGCCTCTGCCTTCGGCTCAGGTCATGATCTCGGGGTCCTAGGATCAAGGCCCACATCGGGCTCCCTGCTCAGCGGGGAGCCTGCTTCCTCCTCTCTCTCTGCCTGCCTCTCAGCCTACTTGTGATCTCTCTCTCTGTCAAATAAATAAATAAAATCTTAAAAAAATGGTCACGGGAGGAAGGAAACTTTAAGATAATTTGTTTGACCTGTTGGAAGGGTACTTTGGGAATAACGGAAATGGGGCGATCTGGAAGGAGCATTTGTCATAGTCTCAGCATGAAGGTGTGATTGAGGTCGTGAAAGCGGGAAGAAGGGAACATAAAAGCAAGGTGTCTCCCTGACCTCCAGGCCCCTGGGGCTGGGCAGCCACTGTCCCCTCCAGTGAGAACGGCTCCTCTGTGATTCAGCAGCCTTGTTCTCTCCGAGGGTTCTTCTTAGGGACACTCAGAGAATCCTATTCGCCACTCCCAAAGTTGACAGGACTCAGGAGTAGAATGAAATCTGAACATTAAACCCATGCAGAGGATGGAGGCTGGATGGTGGCCTGTGAGGGCCCCCACGCTTCTGTCACCCTGCATTCACGTCACAGCTGAATACTTTCACCCTAGCTGAACCTTTCCCCAGAATCCCAGAGAGGGGGCTGAGAACCCAGGCCTGCACACAAGCCCTTTGTTCAGGTGGTAGAATCCATTCTCAACCCTTCGCAATGAGGAAAGCAAGCGTACAAAAGAACCACAGGAAGTCTGCTCGGTCGCCCTGGAGTCAGAGACATTCCTTCTTCCAGCGAGGAAGAGTCCTTGGTCAGGGTCAACCTGGAAGGAGCCCTTTCCAAGCTGCCTGGACCCAGTGGAGGACAGCCTTGCTGGAGCAGAGGACATGGTTTTTCGAGACACCTGGTGACTGTCTCCAACACCCAGGGGCGTCCACGGCGGGAGTGGGGAGCTAGGAGTAGTAGTGTGGCTAGAGTGAGCCCAGAACAACCCATGAAAATGATAGACCTGGGCTCAATTTTGATTGCGCCAAAGGCAATTCCCAGTATCTGTGGCAACTCTCAAAGAGATTAAAAATTATAATAATAATAATGCAGATCTGTCTATCACTGGCAATTGATTATAAATCTATTCTGCCTGTATTTCCAGAGACAACAGATCCTCTTAACTTCCCCTGCAGAAGAGGGTAGATATCTCCAGGGACCTCCAGAATGGCTGAAGTGAACAAGTCAGGAAACAACAGAGGTTAGCAAGGGGCATCGAAAGGGGACCCCTCTTACCCTGTTGGTGGGAATGCAAACTGGTTCAGCAACTCTGGAAAACAGTATGGAGCTTCCTCAGGAAGTTAAAAATAGAGCTACCCTATGACCCAACAATTGCACTACTAGGTATTTACCCTAAAGATGCAAATGTAGTGATTCAAAGGAACACATGCACCTAAGTGTTTATAGCAGCAATGTCCACAATAGCCAAACTATGGAAAGAGTCCAGATGTCCAACAACAAATAAATGGATAAAGAAGAAAAGAAGATGTGGTATATATATACAATGGAATATTACTCAGCCATCAAAAAGAATGAAACCTTGCCATTTGCAATGATGTAGTTGGAACTTGAGGGTATTATGCTAAGTTAAATAAGTCAGAGAAAGACAAATGCCATATGATTTCTCTCCTATGTGGAATTTAAGAAGCAAAACAGATGAACAGAGGGAAAAAAAAGGAAAAATACAATAAGATGAAAACAGGTGGTTGCTTGACCCCAGAGGATACAGGCAACCCCAGAGGATACAGGCAACTGTGTTAGATCCCCTGCCATGAACTCTTTCTGTCTTAAGACATGAGATCTCCCCATCCCACCCTCACCCCCATCTGCGAAGTCACTAAGAGCAAAGTAGCCCCCAGAGTTATGGGGAAACGGTAGGTGGCATCAATGGAAGTGCTGGAATAGATGACCCAGTGTGACACTTCGGGGAGTTCATTTGTCCTCAGAGGGAAGTCCCATCTGTAGATGTGGACACTGAGGCTTTATAGGGCAGAACTTTAGTTTTGGGTGGGGCAGCCTAGGTCCGCTAAGCCCACCCCAGGTCCAGCCACCGAGAGCCCGTCTCTCACCTTCTCCCGTCCCCTTCCAGGAAGAGCCTGGGGGTTGGCTGCTTGGAGGTCAGGCCTCTGTAAACCCAGCCTCTTGCTGTGAAGGAGCGGCTTTGGTCTCTCCAGGTCCTTGTGGTCCCTGAGTGGTGGGGGACCGCATGTGTCTGCCTGTGGGGACCAGGCCCGGCCACATGCCCCCTGAGGAGGACAGCACGGAAACTACTGCTCCTTTCTGGGGTTCTGTGGGAAATACCCCACTGTTTCATTTTATGTAGCCCACAGTGCCCCGAAGAATCTCACTAATAGGAAATGTGGGTAAGCATCTCATGTGTCCCTCTTGCTAGCTCCTGTCTTGGAAAGAAGCGAAATCAATAGCGATCTATTCTCCACCTGCCCAAGGGAATTCTGGGGAACGTTTCACAATGAAGCAGGAAAGGACCCTCTGCCGCTTCTCTTGGGCGACAATGATGAGGCCACCTCGTTCTACCCCATCGGAAACCAGTTTGGGGGGAAGGAGGGAGGGAGGGGCTGGGAGGCCTGGGCTTGTCCCCCTGCTTCTCCCTTCTCCGTGCTTTGTCACAGCCCCAAGGGGACCCTGCAGCCTATGACACAGAGAGATCCACCTGGGTTAAGTCAAGGGCTTGTGGGAGCTGGTCTCTCTGTTTTCGAGAGCAAAGCAAAAAATGCAGGAGAAAACACAGAGAACGAGTCTCATAAACAGAATCAGAGGAAGGGCAAGACGAAGGGGAACGGAGCTTGGCAGTCTGTCTTGCCTGTATTATATGCTCTGTTTATGTTTTCAACAAGTGATTTTCCATTCCGGGTGGAGAGCCGTGTGAGGGTCACTGAGACAGTCCCACGGGCACCGGGAAAGACACAGACCCAAACAGAAGCAGGGGCGCCGCGTGGGCTGCTGGCTGGCCAAGGCCAAGAGCGCACGGATCCTGTCCCGTGTGCGCTTTTCCTTCCTTCCCATGTTGTGTTTGCTTCTCCATGGTGTTAGGAGCTCTCCGTGGGGGCGACTCTGTCGATCTGGCTTTCCATCTTGTCTCCAGCTCCAAGAGCCGAGACTGGGACACAGTAGGGGCTCCATGCCTACTGGTTGGATGAAGGACTGAATGAGTGAGTGGCATTTTCCCCCAAGAGGACACCGTTACCAGAAAGAAAGGACACAGCCCCCCCTCCCATAGCCATATTCATCTGCACCAATATGTGTGTAAGGTTGTTTAGAGATGCTGAACCACACAGAGAGAGCGGAGGAAGAGGCATGGTCCTACGGACCAGGATTGGAACCCCCATTCTGCCATCTACCAACTGCGTGATGCTGGGAGAGCTTTACAGTCTCTGTTCCTCAGTTTTCTCACCTGTAAAATGGGGAGAGAAATCGCACCAACCTCAGTGGTGTGCTGATCATAAATGGCTTGGCACAGCCTCTGGCTCCCACTTTCCCCCTCGCCAGATGGGAAAATAAGCTGGACACGGACAGTGACTGTAGAGGGGTAGTTGAGAGGGGGAATCCTTTCTGGGAGAGACCTGGAGCTCAGGACACATTGGGGAGAGCTTGATGCCCAGTGGAGAGACACCTGGTGCAAGGGCACACCCCCTGCCTAGCGCAAGGGGGAACAAACTCCTTGAAAGAGATGGGGCTAGGGTGGTATTTTTTTTTTAATAGGCATGGGAAGGTTATAGAACACAGGATGCTCACTACAACCTCCAAAAAGCAAACTCTGAAAGACAGCCATGGCCCCCATGTTCTAAGCATGGAGCTTGCATGGTGCCTTCCCCCAGACCCCCAAGGGTCTCCTCCTCCCGCAACCACGTCCTATCTCCCAGCCTCAGGAGACATGGGCAGGGCAGATGGAGGTGTGGGCAGAGAAGGGAAGTAGGAGAAGGCAAAGCAGGGGCACGAAGCTGGAAGCAGGTGGCCAGCAGGAGAGGGGAGGTGAGGAGGAGTTTGGGAGAGAATGGAAGGACAGATCTGGGGCTGGGGCATGATCCTGGGGCCACCGTCCATCCTTTGAAGATGCACGTTTCCATCCTCAAAACAGGGATGGGCAAGGCAGAGGCAGTGAGGACACCTTCCTGGCCATCCCCCCTCCGACGGCTCCATTCAGTCCTGCACTGATGTTTATCAAGCCTTCCTGAGTGCAGAGAATGTGCTGGAGACAGGGTGGTGGGCAAGGTGGACACAGCCCACGGCTTCCAGAGACACACCTCATCAACTAGTCACAGAAGTGCAGAATCTCAGACAAGAAGTGCTGGGAAGGGAAGCAAGAGGGCTTGACCCAGCAGGCTGGGACAGGGAGCCCACATCCAAGCTCTCCTGCTTCGCTTCTCCTCGATGACTTTAGTTTTCTGAACCGCCAGCCCTCTTCCTCGCTAAAGAGCTGTGTTGGACACGGTGGTCCAGGGGTCTGATCATTCACCCTGAGGTACACGGCCACAATTGCATGCCAGGGTCCCTGGGTCCCTGCAAAACTGAGGTCCCAATAGTGAGAAACTTGGCTGAGACCTCACGATGAGTCAGAGGGGGAGGAGAGCCCTGAACTTGGCTCTTCCTGACCCAGGAGCTCAGGGACCTACTCCCCCGGGGCTTTCTTCCTCCAACCGACCTTCCTGGGGGCCGCGGCTAACTTGCTGGAGGCTTCCCATGTCCCCTGTGCCCCCTGCCACCCAGCCACAGGCCCTGCCCCAGGTAAGCACATGAGCAGAGGCCCAGGGAACCCACAGACAGGTTCCGGGGCAGCCCACGCACCGACTCCAACCCCCAGCCCTTGGCCTGGTGGCAGGGATTCCCAGCCCCTCCTGGCCTTGGGCAGCAACAAGTATGCGGGCCTCCCCCTCCCCCGCCCCTCCAGAGAAGCAGGGCGCAGGCGAGCAGCTGGCAAACACCGAGGCAACACCTGTGTGCCAGATAGCACAGCTGCATGCGGGAAACGTGATCTGCCCGCAGCGCCCGTCACGGGCCACGTCCAGTTGTTGCCCTCGGAGCAGGTTGGGGGAGCCCTCGTTGCAGGGGGCTCCCCGGGGAAGAGGCGCCCGACCCTCCCCGCCTCCCAGCCCGGCATCCATCGGCTGCTCTTCCTTGCACTTGGCATTTCCGGCTGGGCTCGCCCCCCGCGGCCCCCCGCGCGGTAACCGGGCGGGGGGGTGGACGCCTCGGCGGGGCCGCACACACTGCCCACAGGAGCGACGCTGCTCCGCGCGCCCCGAGCGCTGTTCACCTTCAAAGCAGTGGCTGCCCGCTCCTTCCAAGGCCAGCGCATCTGGCCGGACCGTGTGTGGCCGCCGGGCGGGTGGGTTACCTTCGCAGCCGGGGTGCCTGGGAGACACCTAGAGGCATCCTGCGGCTTGGCTCCGCACGCCCTGCCTCGTGTGGCCTGCTGGTCCCCGGGGCTGGCAGAGTCCCAGGTCCCTGTCCTTGGGCCCTGCGGAGACCTGCCGTTTCCTGCTGGAACTGCTTCTGGAGCGGTGGTGCATGGGGACAATTAGCCTGCATGTGGAAAAGGGAAGAGAGAGGATGCGGTGCAGGTGCTCCGGAGGGTGGGAGGGAGACGGAGGCAAAGAAGGAAAGAACAAATCGCTCCCGGATATGAATGTCTTTTGCCAGAGGGCGACTGGGCCAGGGGATAACCCACAACCAACGAAGAGGCGTTTACCCTGTTGGAGCAGGAAAAAGGAGCTAAGATCCCAAATAGCAGGGGATACCTCTCGTCCACCTGGGCTGAGAGCCAGGAGACCTGTGATGCCTCAAGCTCCGCGGGGGGTTGGCCCCGCTACAAAAAGGGAGAAGGTCACTGCACACAACAGACCCAAGTGCTCTCGGTGGATCACCTTGTTAGGTCACTGGGTCGGTCAGCGAATAGTCAGTCTTTCTTTCCATCCTCGCTGCAACCTCACGCCATCGTTTTAATTACCATCCCCAACTAACAGACCAAGGACACTGAGGCTCTAAGTCGTTTGCAAAAGGGCATCAGGATAGAAGGTCAGCAGAGCAAGATCAGAACCCTGAACACACTGGGCCTGGAAGTGAATGAATGAACCAGAACTCTAGTCGGCTCTCCCCACAGTTCCCAAACTGACAGGCTTGCAGGGAGGGGGCCAAGGGCGCCCTGACCTCTCCAACCGGACCCACCGAAAGGGGACGCTGGAGGCTCCTCGTTTCCAACATTCTTTCTTCTCACACTAGGTCTCGTCCTTCTGCTTTCCTTTCAACAGAAAACAAAACTAGATAAAATTTTACCTCCTGGAGTCATTTTACGTGGATGGAAATTAGTTGTCGCTTGGCCACTCTGAGAGATGACACAGAGATGGCGTCCGCGTGCCCCCTCGCGCCCCTGCCCGCACGTCACGCCGACGTCCGTTCTGTCACCGCTCCAGGTGGCACTTTCTTGGTCCTGTACAGATTGTAATTTTCACTTGCCCCTGAAAAATCAATATGGAAAGGCTCTAATTCCCCAGATTTCGATTTTTCAATAAAAAAGTGAAAATGAAACTCTGTGGGATTGCAGCCAAAAGGATGCCCCGAGCCAACGGCAGTCTGGAGGGACGCTCACCCAGAGCTTTCCAGAAAAACACTGACTTTTGACACTGTTCTTCTCAGATGACATGTCGGCCGGAAAAGGAAGCAAACGGCAGGGATGAGACCGCGTGGGACTGAGCAGTCCTCCTCGGTGGGAAGGGGACTCCGTCCAGAGAGCCGTGCCCTCCTGGGGTGCCGCTGATGGGCAATGCAGTAAGGGGGAAAGGGCGTAACTCGGAAATCAAGACACAGATGAATTAAAGCCCAGCTCATTAGATCATAGTGACTTTCCACCTAGCAGCTCTGATCATCCCATTTCCTGCACGTGAAGAAGGAAGAGGAGAGTCAAGCCAGTAAATGAAACAGCCCACATGGACATGTCCACACAGGCCTGCGGCAGACTGGACCTGCAGTCGGGCTGGTTTCCTTCCTGCCCAACCCCCTGCCTTGCTTTCCCTGTCATTGGATGACTTGGGCTGAACCCGCTGATACCCTTTGGTACCTGGTATCGGCAGAAACGACCACAGCGAACCCTCAGTTCCCCACCCGAGGACCTCTTAACCCACCCATGCTGGCGACAGGCCCAGGGAAGAAGTCACTGCCCATCTCCAGGCCACCAGGATTCCCCAGGACCTCCTTCCATGGCTCTTCTGACAACGGAGAAGCAAAAGAGCTGCCCGTCCCCCAGGTGTGACCTGGTTCTGTAACCTGAGCCACTTCCACTGCTGCCCCATACCCCCTCCCCACGCCCTACAGCATCTGCCATCAGAAGCTTAAGTCCCAGTAGCTTCCAGACCTGTGACCCGGAGGCTGGGGGCGGGAGTGGGGGCAGGAGGGCAAAGGGAAGGAGCAGAAGTGGAAGCTGGCTGTTTCAGGGAACCACACACACGGTTTTCGTGACCACCCACCTCCACGTTCAGGTCCGTTTGGACGGTACCCGGCAGGGGAGGGGTGATTCTCCTTGAACTGCTGTTACCCGAAAGTGAGGGGAGGGATTCCAGAGACACAGAAATAATGCACGCCAAGTACAACACAAAAGCATCTTTGGGGATGCCCGGGCGACACAGTCGGTTACGTGTTTGCCTCTTGGTTTTGGCTTAGTTCATGGTCTCGTGGTGGAAGGATCAAGCTTGGCGCCGGGTTCGGTGCTCAGTGTGGAGTCTGCTTGAGATTCTCTCCCCGCCCCCACTCCCCTGCCCCTCCTGCCCGTGCACGCTCTCTCTCTCAAATAGATAAATAAATACAATCTTTTTTTAAAAAAATCTTTGAATTTTCCTTAAAAATCAAAAAGAAGTAAGCACGTCCTCCTCCACCTAATAAGAACTGGCTGTTGGGGCACCTTTAAGACAGTGTTTTCTGGGCTGGGGCATGCAGGGGGAGCGTGCTGGCCACTTCAGTGAGAGATTTCCAGAGTCATAAGGCCAGAGACGATGGAAGCATCCGCCAGGACGAGGGCTGCCTGGAACCTGCCTGGGGAAAGGCTTCGAACAATCTCATCTAACAGCAAAGAGTTAGGAAAACCGAAATGTCTATCAGCAGGGAACTGGCTACCTGCAATGGAATATCATTAGTTCTTGAGAGGCTAGTGATGGTGATGTCAAAGATTTAGTATTTCGACGTAGAAATGGGTCCTCGAAATACAGTATTGGGTGAGGAAAGCAGCTTCTATAAAGTGTGGAATATGAGCCCTTCAAGTAAAAGAAAATCCACGCATCTATGTTGTACATACGCCCCAAGTTGTGTCCTGAAAGTTCACTGCCACCATGTTATCCATGTTCTTTGTCAGAGGATGAACTCTCGAGTGATCATTTTTCCTTCTTCCTTGTTCTCTTCTGTATTATTTGACTTTTCTTTTCCTTACAGAAAGAACTTCCTTTTTATAAAAATAAAAAAATCCAACTCCGTAAGAAGTGAAATATCATCTTTTTATCTTAGTCAGAAGAGTATTAAACATTTTCCTGATCTTCCAAGACATACCATGATTAATAGAGAATAAAGCCCTCTCTGATTTCTCAACATTCTATAAAATACTAGGGAGAAAAGAGATCATGTAAGACCCACCAGAAGGATCTCTCTTGACTTGAAGACATTCTCTTTCCAGTCCTCTTACAAGGAAAATTAACACAGATCTCATGGTTTGGCTTGACCATTTCTTCTCCTTTTGTCTTTGGTCCTTTCCATTCAAATATGGATTGAGCATACATGGTACTACTATCGGAAGCTCATCCCCTGGTCTGCTGACTTGGTTTTCTGACAAGCTTTGTTTCAGGCTCATCATTTAGAATAGTCAGTGGGAGGAGGCACCCACATGCCCTGGGTCCCATCGTCCATGGAGTGAGTTGGCACGGACCACGGGCACCTAGAGCCTCTCGTCATGGAGTGGGTTCCAGAAGGCCCTCCTCCAAGCCCAGGAGACGTCCATCGTCCCTCACTGTTCATTCATTCCGTATTTACTGATGCCCACTCTTTGTCAGAATGGTGTGACGTCTGGGTCTACGGCAGTGAAGAAAATAAAAATCTCTGCCGTCAAGGAGCTTATATTCTAGTGAGAGAATCTGGACAATCAAACACCCACATTTTCAGGAGGTAACAAGTGCTATAGAGAAAGACAAACAGGATGAAGGGGACAGAGTGACAGGGGTCTGGTGCTAGTTTAGATGTGGTTGTCAGGAAAGTCCTCTCTGGTAAGATGACCTCTGAGCGGAAGCCTGGGAAAAGCAAGAGAAGGAGCCAGGAGGATACCTGAGGGAAAAGCATTCCAGGCAAGGAAACAGTATGTGCGAAGGTCCTGCGGGAGATTTGTTCAGCATATTCCCGGAACTACAAGCAAGTCGGCTGGGGCCGAGCAACTAAGAGGACTGGGATGGAAAGAGGTGAGCAAGGGTCAGAGGCCAGATCCCGCAGGGTTTTGTGGGTGATTGCAAGGGTCTGGGTGGGATGAGAAACCTTGGAAGAATTCAAGTGGAATTACGCGATCTAACATGGTGGAGGCCATATTATTATTTTTTTTAGAAATAAAGTAGAGAGGATACCAAATAAATAAAAATGAAGAAACACTGGGGAGCCTGGGTGGCTCAGTCAGTGAAGCGTCTGCCTTTGGCTTGGGCTGTGATCCCACGGTCCTGGGATCGAGTCCTACACCCAGCTCCTTGCTCAGTGGGGAGCCTGCTTCTGCCTCTGCTCCTGCTCTCTCTTTGTCAAATAAATAAATAAAATCTTTAAAAAAATTAAGAGGCATAATTTTAAAAGAGAAAGAGAAATGAATCTGTATGCCACCCGGAAGAACAGCGCTGTGGTTTCCCTCAACGTCTCGCCTCCAGAAAGCCATTCATGGCCAGCAGCCAGCCAATGGTGGTGGAAAGCAGAACTTGATGCAGGCAACAAACAATAGGAGCTTTGAGCAAACTGGCAAGTCCCTATGAGTAATGGGTGACTTGTCCCTCCTTTGTCAGAGTTGATGGCATTTCTCTCCTTACCCTGTACCCTCCTTAAGATAAGAATGAGCCCAAGCCACACCTTGGACATGTGCAAAGGTTCACAAGCTAGAGTTTTCTTTTCCGTAGATCAAAACCCATCAGTCCCGTCCTGGTCTATTTTAGCACTACATTTGCTGAAAATATATTTGTAACAAAGTATTAATAAATTGCTAATATTCTTTAGGGGGTTATAACTATTATGAACTAAATTCTTAGAAGAACCTTTAGCACTACGAATACTCCCGTTTTACTGCTGCGGGAAGATCCAAGAAGCCCTGAAGAACCTTGCCGAGATTTGCACCAGCGGCTAGCGGCAGAGCTGCGATTCCATCCCTTTTCTGGCTGAATTGAAATCCTGTGTTTTGTACTCAACTAGTCAACTGTCCCGGTACAGAGTTATCCACAAACGCACGCACGGTGCTCGACTCAAACGGGGATGTGCAAGCGTAAATCCTGATCGTTTGAGAGTTTCAAGGTATCTGGGAGCTGAGACCAACACCGAGAATAAAGGCGCGTGGAAGTACGGGAGTGTGGTCCCCCGACTGTGAATGTAGGCGTGGCCAGGCCTCCGAGGAAGGCTGTGGGCGGTGGGCGGAGCATGGACCAAGGACTTCAAGGCTTATTACCCTTATTTAGCTGAGTTCCCAGCTGGAAGAAATCTGCTGCTCGGTGAGTCAGTCCTGTAGATTTTTCTAGCCAAAAGCCACCTCTAGAGCACTTACTATGGGCCAGGCACTCTGCTACATACTTGAGATACCTTAATGCACCCAGTCCTCCCTACCCTCTGGGTAACTTTCCCATTTTACAGATGCCCTAAGTGAGGTGGCCGAGGTCTAATGGCTCGTAGAGGGACGGACTACGACCCTATGCAGACCAATTCAAAAACCAGTGCCTTAAACCATAAAAGACTCCTAATCTCACAAAACAAACTGAGGATTACTGGGGGGTGGGAGGGTAGGGATAGGGTGGATGGGTTATGGACATTGGGGAGGGTTTGTGCTATGGTGAGTGCTGTGAAATGTAAGCCTGATGATTCACAGACCTGTACCCCTGGGGCAAATAATAAAAAAAATAAAAAAAAAACAGTGTCTTAACCATGATACGTCATAATTACTGGGCACTTGGGGTTAAGAGTTTCCCCCTCTTCCCCTAGGACCCAGTTTTATGGGTTACCCTTAAGGAGACCACCTTTCCCATATACACAAACTCAAAGGACAGTTGGTCCCTGAAATTCCCACTCTCAAAGGACAGTTGGTCCCTGAAATTCCCACTCTGAGCCAAGCCTGCCACCCTTGGCCTCTGCCCTCTAGCACTGCACACAGAATCCAGAGAGAGCTTTGGGGCTGTTGTCCCCACCTGAAGTCCTGCCATTATGCATAGAACAGCCTTGTAAAGTCACTCTGCCCAGTCACCCGGGCTGGGTGTCCCGCAGGGCTGTGCTGGCCCAGCTGTACTCAGGACCTCCATAGAGGGCCTCTTCTGTCTCCCTGCCCCACTGCACTCACTTGGGCCTCCTGCTGGTGGCCACTCTTGGCATGCGTCCACCCTAGTGAGCTCGTGTCACATTGGGAAGCGTCACTCTGGGAAGATGGGCTTGGCTTTCTAGGTTCATCCTGAGGGGTCTCATCCACCACTGGAGGCTTATAGGAGGCCCTCAGTGATGGCAGAAGCAGTCAAGTCACCGACCAGCGTCGTCCCACTGGCCCAGACCCTGCAACCAAGAAGATCTGAAGGCCTTTCACCTGCACACATGCCTTCTGACCCTAAGGATGACGGTGCCTTCACTTCCAGCCTTGGAAACACATCCAACAATCCTGTATCCAACGAGCCCTCCTTTTGTCACTGTTACTGTGGTTCAAAAGAGGAAGAGGAGGGAATATTTATTACCTCTTGGTAAATGTAAAAGGCTCTCTATTCAGATGGGTGTGTGAGCTTGTTTGCTAGCAGTGCGTGTCTGGAAATGTTCATCCATTGGAGTCAACTTAAGTCAAGCTGATCCGAACATTGTAAGATTCCCAGCCACGACAGAGGCACAAAGACCAACGTGGCTGCTTCTTACATCCGTGGACGTCCGTGGAGATTCACGAGTCCGTGTTGTACGTACACTTCGAGAGGTATCCCTGAAAGGTGGTCACCACAATGTCACCGTGGTTTTCCTTAGAGCGTGAGGTCTTCTTTAACTTTCCCCCGTTGTTCTTGTCCTTGTCTGTGTTATCTGGGAAGAGACTAGGGAGAGAGAGGTAGGCATTGGGCACGGCCCCGTCCTCAAGGACATGGTCCTGTGCCAGGAACACCCGTGCAGAGCTGTGTACCTGTCCAAGCATCGTCACCTATCTACTGCGTTCAAAACTTCTCTATCAGAATGTTCCCACCAGCACAGAGACCAGGGACTCTGAGTGCTTAATGTAACCCACCAACAAAGCAGATTTCTTTGAAGGCCATTTTTCTCCTTAAAATTCATACAACGTTTGCATTATAGACTGCTATACGTTATTTAGGCATAGAAATGTTCTTGGTTATTTATCATCAAGTAAAATTACTACTCTGGGTTTATCCCGTGGCTTTCTGTATCCCCAGGGATTTCTAGGATGGGGGTGTCTCAGAGCAACCCGGGGGTGACAGTGGCTCCAGATCAAGGCTCTACAGACTTCCAGATTCTCCGCTGGTCGCCTCCTGTGGAAGGTTCCCTGGCAAGGGATGCAGGGCTCTTTCAATCCGGAAGTGCTGCTCAGGTAAGCTTAAAATAGGTTTACTTAAAACGTATCGAAATTCTTCAACTAGGAGCACTCTGAGAAACAACTTTCTGAGAAAATTCTGCAGCATTTATAATTCTACTCCAATCTTTGGTGGTGTGATATCCTATAGGTACCTTGGACATGCCTTTAATTTCCTGGCCTAAGGATTTAGACTTCTTGGCTTTTGTTCTGTTTTCTGGCTTTTTCAGGACCTGTAAAACCCGTTTGACCAGTCCTGTGATCAGAGTCCTTAAGTCCTTCTGACCCAAATGAGCCACCTTGAGTCGACAACTGACATCACAGGCGACCAAGACAGCACAGGTGGCCGCAGACCTCAGCCTTCATCGATCTGTGGTCAACACAGAGCACTGTACCATATGCTTCCAGAAGGACTTCAAGAAGAGTCAAGTGCACTCTACCTTCACGTGATTCTTGTCCTACTCTGGGGTTATTTTTATAGTTAATAAAGATGAAACTTTCTGGTCTACCTTCCAGCCCTCATCAATCATTTAGGTTGGAAGAAACTGGCTTTGGCCCACTGAGGAAGGAGTTGGGCAAGTCATCATGGATCTTGGCACAAATAGTCATTCCGGTGGAGTGTGGCTGGAGGTGTGGTTGAGCATCTCAGGACAAGCAAAGCACCTCTGTGAAGAGTAAAGGGTCTGTGGAGACTAGGAAACATGTGTGGGGACACCTGTTGCTGTTCTTCATGCTCTTCCTCTACCCAACGTGTGGCCAAGATCACACCATGTAAATTAGAGTACCTTTTCCAGGGTGCCCAATACAGAGGGCTTCTGCAGCAATGGGTGGAGCAAAGACACTAAGCACAAGTATTGCAGTCAGTTTGCTTTTTTTCATTAAGGTGATGATAACAGAGGGATGAAGTAATGGTGTCAAAAGCACGCACTTGAGATATTATTGATATCTGGAGTCCCCTGGTCTGAAAACAAAAAAGAAAATGAAACACTGAACATGACCTTTAAAGTGGATTTTTAGGGCTGAAAATGTGCTGTTTTCTGGAAGCAGCAGCTAATAATTGCTAAGTGACTTCGGTTAAGGTTTTCTGGAAGAATCTTTTTTTTGGATCACTATCAGTGGCAAATACATTTGGCTACAAGAAATAGCAAACATTGCTATCATGACTTAGAAGAAATAGGGCTTAATTTCTCTCACACGGCCAGAAGTGTAGAGGCCACAGTCAAGGGCAGGTATAGTAACCCAGGGATGCTCTCGAGGACCTAAAGCCTTTCTGTCCTTCTACTTGTCACTCTGTTCTTAATGTGTCGGGCTTCCATATTTGTTGGCCTGTGTCTCTGACATCTGCATTCTGGAGGGAAAAGAACAAAAGGTAACTTTTTACCTTTCTCTTTTTAGTCTTTCTCTTGGTAAACCTTGGCCTTTTTATTGAAGAAGCACATGGTCCTGAAGGACTTCTTCCCACAGCTCATTGGCCAGATTGTGGATTCCACCAGCAGTGACCAAGGCCGAGAAAGGAGTATTAGCCATATTTCGATTCCATATAAAACTGGGGATCTCTAAACCAGGGAGTCTGAGGAAGACAGGTGGAGGGTGAGCAAGCAGCTGTATGTGCCACAGTGGTGGGGACCTGGCAAGGAGTTTGGGTGCCAGTATATTCATTAAGGAACCATCCTACCAAACACTTTCAGTGGTTGTCCGCTATGTTCTTAGCCGATCCCAGACTCCCATGACACGATGTCTGAACAAAGGCAACAGAGCCCCAAGTATATGATGTCTGTGGCCTTGAATGAGAAAGAATGAGATCCAGCTGTCCCCTCTAATTCCATTCTAATGGTGCTGAATGAAGTCATTAGCATGCATCACCCACGAGGTGGCCCATCCATATGGCTCATGTTTGCATACGTAGCTGTCGCTTATGGCTAAGTAGACGGAGGGATGCCTTTTCTCTATTATTTACTTTCCTTTTCTGCATGCTGAATGTTACACAAGGCTACTTAGATTCCCTTTTTCCAATGATGTCAGCAACTGACCACACCTCTCGGCACTTTCTCTCAGTTCTCCCGGGAAAGTCTGCACTCCCCTGACCCGCTTAAAGAACCATCTAGAACCTCGTCTGTCACCCTCCTGTGTGAGGAGATTTCTGCCAGGACCAGTCGGCTCTGTAGACTTCTGCACGAGGCCAGGTGTAAGGTTCAATACTTCCATCTTTCAAAACCATGATTGGCATCTACAAACACCATTTTACAAATTATTCAAAGCTTGTGACTGACTAATAGCTCTTGGTATTATTTTAAATTTATGGACATCTGAACAGTATTAGTTATAAACGCGAGTAGTGGAATTCATAAGTGCTGGGTTACCTTTTCAATCATAACTTTACACCACGGAATTGTATTTTGCTTATGCTTGGTTATAGCCTCGAGATCACGTAAGGATGCCCCTCCACATCATCAGTCCTGTTTTTTGTCTTGAAACTGGGATACCGTGAGCTTTTATTCAAAGTACACAAAATCCTCAGGCAGGAGAAAACATATCTATTAAAAGAAGAGGATATGAAAATTGAGTTCTTTGTACTGAAACTAAGTAAGCCAGGCAGTCAAGAACACCTAGCGGGCTACGAACGGTCATCTCGTGTTAACAATCACCCCCAGTTTGTAGCTGTGGGTTTCTCCATTACGTAAGAAAGTCATGCACTCATTTCTGGGGAAGGACAGTCTTTTCCAGAACAAATGGAAATGTCTTCACGAAGGTGTGGATATTAGAGACGGGCATATTTGGAAGTCAGGCTCCTCCCCGCTCTGGAGCAAAGGGGAATGAGCAGCAAGCGGTAGAAGCAGGTTCTGAGTCCCGGTAGGCTGAGTGTAGAGGCCATGTGCTTAGCTCCCTGCACTGTGGCCTTGCCACCCTGCCACACTGCAGGCCACGGGGACCCTAAGTATCTCACAGACTGATGGCGAGGCACCTCAGCCCTGCTCTTGGGAGAAGGGGGACAGGCCGCTGGAACGGGGAAGCCCCGGGAACCCAAGCTGGGGCAGCGGAGCCTGGACCCCACCCAGCACCACGTGGAACTGGAGAGACAGAGGAACAGCAGCAGCACAAAAGCGACACGTGAAAAGGCCAATCAATGAAATTGCTTTCTCATGTGTGAGCCACAGAGCTATAAAAAGAACTTTAAGCAGCTTTTCAGTCAAACCTTTGCAGTCTCTCCACCCAAGATACAGTCTCCAAATTAAACTCTCGGCTCCTTATTCACGGCCGATTTTCATCTACTGTGTCCTCGTTTTACCTCCTCTCGGGTCCGAGTGAGCCTGCCCAGACCGACCAGCCGGGTTCAGCCTGACATCCACTCAGAGCTCAGGAAACCTGATTTAACAGAGAAGCTCCATCGCCAGCCTGGATTTCAGAAGTGGCAATCACAGATCCAGCCAAAGTGAAATTAAGAAATTTGCATGTCATTTATTAATATCCTTCTTGTCTGTCAAGCAGCCTTCAAAAACATGTTTTCCTCCCTTGGAAAGAAGCAGATTGTAATGAGCGCATTCACACAAAGGATCTCAGACCAGGCTATGTTTTCCCATCGGTGTATGGCGGGTCCACAAGAGGGACATTGGCCAACCAGTACATTCCCCATTCTCTACTGACACCTGGTACATTTTTTCCCCACATACAGCAACTCCTACCTTGTCTTCAAAATGGTCTTCTTCCCATGATAATCCATCTTGAAATCAAAAGGGTCATTCAAAATACTCCAAGATGCCTCGGTGTTAGATCAGGGAATTGCTAATTCATTAGGAAGAACCATGATATTATGGCTCTGGGGAAAAAATGTCCGTACGTTTTGGAGGTGAACCGTGAAGCATTGAGGGATGAAATGTGATGACATTTCTAATTTACTTTAAAATACTACTTCAGTGAAATAAAAATAAATAGAGCAGATAAATTGTGGTAACGTGTTCACCACTATTACATCCAGGAAATGGGTCGATAAGTATCCATTACACATTTCTCTCTACTATTTGGTGCGTTTGAATACTTTCATAATGAAAGAACAGAACTGGTGAGACAGTGCTTGTGTGCAATCTCCCTGATGTCCTGCATCAGAGCATCTTTATCCCTGTGCTGCCTGCAGCCTTCCTTGCTGCCAGCACTCCCCACTGAAGCTCTGGGTCTGGGACTGGACATTCGCAGCCAGGAGGAAGTCAGCAGTAATTCACGGCCCTTTCTCTATGTGCCAGGCACCATGCTAAGTGCTCTGTATGGATTCTATCACGGAGCCCTCAGAGCAGCCCAGTGCAGGAGCCACAGTAGCTACTATTATAGCCCCGTTTCACCTATGTGGAAACCAAGACCCAGAGGTGCTGTGTGGCCAAGGCCACTCAGCGACTTAGTGGCACAGCCAGATTTCAACCGAGGCAATTATCATCAGGGCAAAGCCCCTTGGCCAGCTAGTTATCCAAGGTCATAGTGCTTCTCTTCTGTGTTCCATGGTGTTGTAAGGTGTATACATGTTACTGCATTATGTAAAACTGACTAAACTCTAGCTGTCTTTCTATGTGAATAAAGGTAAGTTTCAGTTGTTCCTTCATCTTTTTTGTGTTTCAGAGGCCAAGTTAATTCTGGTACCCAACAGACACTTGATGAATGTTTATTGATTGATTTGCTCTATGGCAATCACCTAGAAGAGAAAGTGAAGGACAACACTAGGCTGAGAACAATCCTTGAAGCCTTAGCCTTTGGCTTGGCTCCTGTGTCCTCATTAGTCAACTATGAGCAGGTATAAGTCTTGGGACGTGGTAACCCTCCTTGGAAGTGTTCTGAAACAAGTTCTTAGGCTGATCTTGGCTCCTTCTTGCCTGACTGAATTCCTACTAGTAATGACAATGAAAAAACTTGGTGCACATTTATATGTGAACCTGTGGAACCTGGCAGAAACTCTATCTATCTATCTATCTATCTATCTATCTATCTATCTATCTATCTAACTTATTAGCCTGTATGTAGTTTTGATCATTAGAAGCCAGGAAACAGCCAACATCTATTATAGGAAACTGGTTTATCTAGGCATAAAGAAGTTTGAACTCATCTTTGCTCCCTCATGTTCCGAAAATACACTTCCGCGGGCCTTTTGGCCAGGCAAAGGTATAGCAAAGATCCAATTCCAGAAGGTCAAATTGTTGTCCACAGTCATGTAAAAGGTTGTTCATGACGGGCGCCTTCTGTTCTTACTTCTTTAAAAATGGATTTAGATTATAGGGTCTCCAAAAATTACTTTCTGTTCTTAGTTGGTCTGTTTATAAATTTATCTTTCAAGTGCTGGCTCACAATAGATTGGGAGCAGAGGCCAGGAGGCTGTGGGAAGCTCAGCAGGACTTCAGGCTGGCAAATCTCCCCAAAAAGACCAGCCGAGGATGGCTGAAGCCCTTTCTGACCGTCAACAAAAGTCCCACAGGCAGAATGATTGAAAACTGAATAGCCTGGTGATTGAATAGCATGAGGAATGTTCCAGGGAAAACCCAAAGGGAAGGCCAGGCTCCTCAGGTGGCAGGGGGAGCCCCTCAGTGGGACAATGCATGTGCTGTCACTGTCATTACAGGAAGAAGTCTGTCCTGATGTCAGAGTGAGCATCTGATGAGGACTGAAGGAAGGAGGGTCCTCATTCCCTGGATCTTGAGGACTGAAGTCCTGACTCAGGGCAGGAGAGACATGTTCAAGGGTTCTCCCAGTGAATCAAGGAAAATGGCCCCCAGGAACTTGGCCATAGGCCCTGGGCTCAGAAGAGACCTCTAAGGAAGGAGTCTCTGTGGAGCTGGGGCAACTGACAGAGGGTCACAGAGCCCGAGGTTGGCCAGGGGGTGGCCTTGCTCAAAGGCCAATCTTCTTAGGGTCACACAGTGTGCCTACTACACCGCATGTGACTTCGAAATCTGGAAGTCTCCGGAATTTGCGTTAGCCTGCCTGGCCAGCCTTTCCAGGCCCTGCCTGGTGTCTCCTAGAAATAGCTCAGCAGCCTTCAAGAGGCTAGAGAGGCACATTTCTGTTGCCTTTTCACAAGCATTTCAAACCACCGGTAATCAGAGAAATGCAAATTAAACCAACAGTGGAATAGCCTTTTCCTTCTATCAGGTTTGCAGAAGCTGGAAAGGATAACAGCCCATGTTGACATAGGCTGAATTACTTTTGTCCTCCCTGAAGCCTGGAACAATGCCTGAGAGGGGGAGTTAGGAGAAGGAGCCCACAGTTACCGGTCGTCTTTTACGTAATAATCATGTCGTCAGCATCCAGGGAGACAAACGTCAACAGGGCCCTGAGCACTTTGTAATGGAAAACCACTTGATTTATATGTTTATTAATTTGCTCATTCATTCCGGAAATGCGCCCTGGACAGCTGGAAACACAAAGAGCAGGGAAGGAAAGTAAAAACACATCAAATGCCAAGTATGTGCAGGGCGGTGAGCCAGGTACTTAGATGAACTCTTCGGGGAAGTTGGGGAACAGGAGCCCCTTTGCACAGAGAGGGGGAGTCGCGCCTCTAAAATCGTGCAACAGATGAACCCCGGGGCTTCTGGTCTGTGGAGGGCACCGGACAAGCGCAGGACACCCTGACACGAAGGCTCAGAGTCCTGAACCTGGGGTCACCGGAGCCAGGCACACCCCAGAGTTCAAGGAGGAGGGATTATTCCCGCGCGGGCAGGGCTGTGAGAACAGAGTCCTTTTAGGATGGGTCACGTTAACAAACAGACGAGGGCAGAGAAACAAGAGGAGCAGAATGTTCTGGAGGAGAGACTTGCTTGGGCACGTCAGTGGAGAGGAAGGGCCAAGGCATGCCCAGGAAAAACTGCCAATAAAGAAGCAAATAGACAAACAAACCCAAACCTCGATCAGCAGAGCCCTTCTGAAATTCTGGTGGATGGACCGAAACCAGTCAGAGCTCCCAAAGAAGAGGGGGCACAAAAGGTCCCTGAGATGGAGGCTCAGGCCACGTTTGTCCACGGACTTGAAAAACCTGAGTCCTGGGTATGGAAAAGAGTCCAGGACAGAAATACGGAGTCTGGGCTGGCCGGCCTTCTGGTGGCCAGGGATGTCTGAAAAGGAAGAGACCAACGGGGACCGAGTTTGGTCCCCGAGGGTGGCCCAGGGAACAGTGGAGGCAGAGGCAGGGTGGAGAAAGTGATTATAAAAAGTCAGCTTTTTTTTTTCCTAATCTCCCTCCAGTACATGGCGCCCCGACTTTCACAGAAGGGGTGCCCAACAGCTGGGGGCAATGAATAAAGAAAAAATTCACCCCAGCCAGGAACCCAGATTCCTCTGGTGCATGAGGACAGGCCGGGTACCAAAAATAACCACAGGGAAGACAAGTGATCTTTCTCAAAGAATCACCAACTCAAGCCCCCCGAGTCCTGTCTGGTTGTGCACGGGAAGAGGTTATTTATGAGAAGAGCCCCAGGGACCTGCAAGAATGAGTCAGGAGTGCCAGAACTTTCTAACTAATGGGATCGAGCCCAATAACTGCATTTGCGCATTCTAAATTCTTCCAAGGCCCCGCGTTTCTCTAAAACCTCAGCATGTCTCCAATTATCTCAAGAAGGGGATGTCATAAAATTCTCAGGACCGAGTTAATGTTAATTCATATTCCTCATCTGTGAATGGAATGCGGGTACTCACCACACAGCATCTCGAGGCAAAAATATCATGCAAAATTGAACGAGGGTTGGGGAATAATAACAGCTACTATTGATTAAGGGCTTAGCATTCTCTGAACACGGAGCTAAGTGCTTTAACATTCAGTTACAGTGGAATACCTCCTCCGTGCCAAGCGCACGGAATGAGTGGCCGCCCTCCTCTGTCCACATTTTCTCACTGGAGCTTTGTGACGATGCTCTCACTAACCCGATTTTGTAGTGGAAGGGACCAAAGTTGTGTAATTGACCCAATAGCACGCGTTTGGTCAATGGCCGAGAAAGGATTCAAACCGGGGGGTCTGATTCTGGAAACTGTGCCCTGAGGCACGGACCCCAGCCCCTCCCGCCCCACCCCCCACCCCCAACCCCTGACCTCCAGACCCCCGTCCAGGGCTTGGTAGTGCATTGGAAGCAGAAGAACTCCCAAGCTCGCAGAATTGTGGGGCAGCCCTGGAAGATGTTCCTTGTGAAGAACACGGCGCGCGAGCCCCGTCCGAGAAAGGACAGAGTAGCCTGGAGACACAGAGAAATCTGCTCCCCATCACTTTGGATTAGAGCCCACGTTGCATTCCATGCGGTGCTCGCCTTGAGACAGCAGCAGGAAGCAATTTCAGTCCTGGGTCCAGACCGCGAGCCCTCTAAACCTTTCTATCTAATTACACTTCCATTGGCTTTCATTTCTGCAGCCCTTCTTACAGGAATACTCTATTTAAAAATAAGTAAATAAAAGAGAGGGGAATTGGAGGGGTTGACTGAGCCTTTATCTAATTTCCACATCTAACTCCTAGGACGAACTCTCTTGAGAGCGGGCATGGTCTGTGTGGGTCTGATTGCGTTTTGCATAAACTATTCTGCATGGAGTGGCTCTGTTTGCAACTAGACAGGATCCAAATTTCAGACTCATTAGAATTTGACGCAGCAGTAAAGGTTCATTTTAGAAAAAGAGATGTCGTATCACCTTTTGCTTGCATTATTGCAGTCATGGGAATGGGTGCTCCTGGCTGGGAAGCTTTCTTTGCTACTCTGTGCAAATCACTGAAGGGACCTCCTGCAGGCTCAGCCCCCCCCACACCCCCCCCCCACCCAAGCCCCAGCTCCAGAACCTTCTCCGGGGCACTCACAGAGCTCAAGGAGCCCCTTGTTCCGAAGTTGAGCAGAACCAGCATCATCACCTTGGCTTAGCCTAGCTCTGAACTTGGCGCCCTGTCCGGTGCCCCTACCCGGGGCATCCATGTGGCCCACAGGCCTGCTGCTTTCCTTGTGGTGTTGGCCCGGGCAGGCTGGTCACCTGTTCTAATTACGTTGCCTTGCACAGAACCTGCTTACACTCCTCTTTGGAAAGTTCCCCATCCTTTCTCCTTTAGCCCAGCTGTCCCCAAACGTCAATGTCCCTGGGAATCACCTGAGACTCTTGAATTGCAGACTCTCATCAGTAGGGCTGGGATGGGGTTTGAAAGTCTGCATTTCTAACAAACTCCTAGAGTGGGTTTTGCAAACAGTTCGTCAAGGGCGAGGATGATGGCCCATGCAGATGTAGAGGCCACAGCCCACTACAATTTTTGTCTTCCCAGAATGTGCGCTTTGCCTTATTATTATTGTTATTTTCCAGTAACAAATCTTCAAACACCATCCCCCCCACTCCGCCACTCCC